>JARQOD010000002.1:595379727-595427806 GCA_033576555.1 Oophaga sylvatica | reverse complement strand
CTTTTTGAAAAGTTTTAGTATAAATATGTTTGAATTTAGAATAAAACAAAATAGCAAAACTATGAAAGGCCGTTTTATTCTTTTTATCTCCTTTGTAATGCTGTATTAATATTTTTCTGTTATCCTATTATTTCAAAGCACTGTTTTTCAGTGATTACTTTGTATCTCCGTTCATACTGCACCCACACACACAAATGATACACCATTTGAAAGGTAAACTTGCCCCCTGCAGCAAGAAAATAGCCAAACAAACCACACATCCACGATTTGATCACAAAATACAGTTTAAACATTAATTTTCATAAACCTGCAGTAAGGAAAAATGACCTGCAGGTGGCACCACAGTACACCAACGCACACTACCACAAAGCTGCTTACAGACATCACAAACAAATCCAAACATTCGCCTTGGGGTCTTTCCAGCTTGCTCAAGTGTTTGCCCAGCCTCTTTCAGGCACATTGGAGGATTGCACACTTCACTGCAGGTGAATCACATATGCAAACACATTTGTAAACATGCAGTGCTTTTCTGGTGATTACTTCGACCCACACACACAAATGGTGAGTCACATATGCAAACACATTTGTATACATGCACTGCTTTTTCGGTGATTACTTCGACCCACACACACAAATGGTGAGTCACATATGCAAACACATTTGTAAACATGCACTGCTTTTTCGCTGATTACTTCGCCCCACACACAAAAATGATACATCATTTGAAAGGTAAACTTGCTCCCTTCAGCAAGAAAAGAGCCAAACAAACCACACATTCATGATTTTATCACTAAATACAGTTTAAACATTTATTTTCATAAACCTACAGAAAGACACAATGACCTGCAGGTGGCACCTCAACCGGGAGACATTTTTTGGCCTCTATTTATCAAACCAATTTATTGTATTACCAAGCTACATATACACATACCTGTCTGTGTTCATCATCTCATCAAATACATTTACATTTTACCAGCTTGCTTTTTATGAAATTGCCTGCACACCTGACGACTAATGTGCGAAAATTTCGCACAGGCCAAGCTAGTCTAATTAAGTAGTGTGCTGCAAAATTTTACAAAAAAAGTGAAATCAGTATTTTTGGAATTATGTTCTGTAGCGATGTGTGTAGGTGTTGGGGGGTATTGTTTTGGCATTTCATATATTATCACGCCAGATACACATCATGTTAATGCAGACTGCAGTCGCTGAGTGATCATAGACATGAGATGTGTGATTATGTACTCTTAAGTGAATTACATTGTTATTATAATTCAGGGATGTCATTATACAATATATGCACAGGTACACAAGACAATGTGTTCTGCTTTTTGGTCCATTGATGATGGCGTGTGGTGGGTGTAGGTACTTTTGCACTATTACACTTGAGGAGAGCCTGTGATGTTGGTGTCCTCCTCAAGGCCAGTTTGCTTAAATTTATTATGTACATATTTGTGTTTGTATGACATTTTGACATTTTTTTACTGTGCTCAGAGCTCTCCTTTCTGAGGGGTCATCTTTATAACCCTTATTATATTATCTTTCTTATAATTATGTTTTTGGTTCCTGAATTGATTTTTGGTTATCTGCTTGCATAATGCTATGCCCCCACTGTTTGACTAATTATATTTGTTATTGATGACTTTTTGCCATGGTGTGATTTACCATTGACCACATTGCCTGCTCTTTCTGGGTTTTATAGGGTGTTTTTAATATATAGTGTATCTATATACAGTACAGACCAAAAGTTTGGACACACCTTCTCATTCAAAGATTTTTCTGTATTTTCATGACTATGAAAATTGTAGAATCACACTGAAGGCATCAAAACTATGAATTAACACATGTGGAATTATACATTACACTTTACAAAAAAGTGTGAAACAACTGAAAATATGTCTTATATTCTAGGTTCTTCATAGTAGCCACTTTTTGCTTTGATTACTGCTTTGCGCGCAGAAAAGGTGAACGGGTGGACTACATGCCTGGTTCCCACCGTGAAGCATGGAGGAGGTGGTGTGATGTGTGGTGGTGCTTTGCTGGTGACACTGTTGGGGATTTATTCAAAATTGAAGGCATACTGAACCAGCATGGCTACCACAGCATCTTGCAGCAGCATGCTATTCCATCCGGTTTGCGTTTAGTTGGACCATCATTTATTTTTCAACAGGACAATGACCCCAAACTCACCTCCAGGCTGTGTAAGGGATATTTGACCAAGAATGAGAGTGATGGGGTGCTACGCCAGATGACCTGGCCTCCACAACCACCAGACCTGAACCCAATCGAGATGGTTTGAGGTGAGCTGGACCGCTCACCGCTTCAATTTTGAATAAATCCCCAACAGTGTCACCAGCAAAGCACCCCCACACCATCACACCTCCTCCTCCATGCTTCACTGTGGGAACCAGGCATGTAGAGTCCATCCGTTCACCTTTTCTGCGTGCAAAGCAGTAATCAAAGCAAAAGGTGGCTACTTTGATGAACCTAGAATATAAGACAATTTTCAGTTGTTTCACACTTTTTTGTAAAGTGTAATGTATAATTCCACATGTGTTAATTCATGGTTTTGATGCCTTCAGTGTGATTCTACAATTTTCATAGTCATGAAAATACAGAAAAATCTTTGAATGAGAAGGTGTGTCCAAACTTTTGGTCTGTACTGTATATAGATATATATTTTTCTTCTATTTGTGTATTTATTGTGTTATTAATAACATTCTTATATATTTAGATATATGGATTTTTGGTATTGTCTCATGTTTTATAGGTTCAATTTAGTATTTTGGTACACCTAAAGAGTTTTTCGGATTTATTTTTATTTTAGTATGGGTCTTTTCGTCTAGGTTTGGTTATTAATAATGATGGTTGGCACTGTCTGGGAAAAGTCCCTTTGGTTCTCATCACCCGGTAATTGTTCATTAGTGAAATCTGTCTTGAAGGAAATAGTTCTGTTCATCCACAACAGATATGTAAAGCCCACAGTGTGGTAACTCTTCACTACCTTATGTGACAAAGTTACTGTCAAAGTAGTGGAGGGATGATATGTATCACGGCGGTTGTTAGCTTCAGTAATATAAATCTAGGAAAAATGCTCCAGCACACTAAGTGCTGAGAGGGGTTAATCTCCAATCTTTAAGGGGAGGTAGAGTGAATAGCTGTAGAGTGGGAGGAGTCCAGAGGATAAACACACAGCCTTGTGACTGATTCAGTGTTGGGTGTGCCTGGAGGTGCAAGCTCCAGAGTTGTGTTTTCATGATAAGGAAAGCTGAACTTCATGTTGTTTATTCCTGAGCAGGCAGATCCTCGTAGCAACACGGACTATGCCATAAGTTATGTTTTATTTTCCCATTAGGCCAGAAAGGCCGTGTTTGTTTTGCTAATGTTGCACTGGTTTATGCAGTATCCTGAATAAACCAGTGGAAGATTTACAGAAACAGCATTCCTGTGTCTACAGTCATGGCCAAAAGTTTTGAGAATGACACAAATATTATATTTTCACATGATCTGCTGCCCTCTGGTTTTTATGTGTGTTTGACAGATGTTTTTATCACAGGCAGAAATATAATAATTGCAAACATATGAGTAACAAAAGCTTATATTGACAGTTAGAATGAGTTAATGCAGCAAGTCAATATTTGCAGTGTTGACCCTTCTTCTTCAGGACCTCTGCAATTCTCCCTGGCATGCTCTCAATCAACTTCTGGACCAAATCCTGACTGATAGCAGTCCATTCTTGCACAATCAATGCTTTCATTTTGTCAGAATTTTTAGGTTTTTGTTTGTCCACCCGTCTCTTGATGATTGACCACAAGTTCTCAATGGGATTAAGATCTGGGGAGTTTCCAGGCCATGGACCAAAATCTCTATGTTTTGTTCCCTGAGCCATTTAGTTATCACCTTTGCTTTATGGCAAGGTGCTCCATCATGCTGGAAAAGGCATTGTTGATCGCCAAACTGCTCTTGGAGAGTTGGGAGAAGTTGCTCTTGGAGGACATTCTGGTACCATTCTTTATTCATGGCTGTGTTTTTAGGCAAGACTGTGAGAGAGCCAATTCCCTTGGCTGAGAAGCAACCCCACACATGAATGGTTTCAGGATGCTTAACAGTTGGCATGAGACAAGACTGGTGGTAGCGCTCACCTTGTCTTCTCCGAATGAGGCATTTTTCTCATGTCCCAAACAATCGAAAAGGGGATTCATAAAAATAGAGAAAATAACTTTACCCCAGTCCTCAGCAGTCCACTGCCTGTACCTTTTGCAGAATATCAGTCTGTCCATGATGTTTTTTCTGGAGAGAAGTGGCTTATTTGCTGCCCTCCTTGAGACCAGGCCTTGCTCCAAGAGTCTCCGCCTCACAGTGCGTGCAGATGCACTCACACCTGCCTGCTGCCATTCCTGAGCAAGCTCTGCACTGCTGGTAGCCCGATCCCGACAGATTAAACACTTTTAAGAGACGGTCCTGGCGCTTGCTGGTCTTTCTTGGGCGCCCTGGAGCCTTTTTGGCAACAATGGAACCTCTCTCCTTGAAGTTCTTGATGATGCGATAGATTGTTGACTGAGGTGCAATCTTTCTAGCTGCGATACTCTTCCCTGTTAGGCCATTTTTGTGCATTGCAATGATGACTGCACGTGTTTCTTTAGAGATAATCCATGGTTAACAGAAGAGAAACAATGATGCCAAGCACCAGCCTCCTTTTAAAGTGTCCAGTGGTGTCATTCTTACTTAATCATGACAGATATCTCATGTAAGGTAGACAGATATCTCAGGTAAAAATGCACTATATTATAGTTATGCTTTGTCCTTGTACTTTATGGTATTTTTCTTGCTGTTCTTTGTATTGTGCCTCTCATTGATGTGGAATACAGTATTGTATACACTATCTTAGTTTCAGCATTCATTCTATGCACTAACAACAGACTATACCTTTTGTGCTTTATAGAGATTGTTTTAAGTGAACAACATAAGTCTCATTCATATATTTATTTTTTCGTGGTTATAGTTTCTGCTTTGACTCTGTTATTTGGATTTATATGTTCGCAAACCGTCACAGCGGCAAAGGTTAAAATTCTCTACCGTTTAGCATCTGTCTATAAACCTGCTGGAGACCTCCAGAAACATTGCCAGGCTCACCTGTCTACATCCTTCTATTAAATTTTTATTAAGAAAATACAAAAGACTTCGAGCCACTTCCTACCATTGCTGTGAATGTGACAGAAGCTAAAAAAAAAAAGACTCCAGCTAGTCTAATGTCATACTTAGTGTGGCTGCAATCGTTTACCCTGCAGGGATGAAGTGCTAGAAAAGTTAAATTAATGTTGTATATTATTTATGTTCTTTTGTAAGAAGCAGAAATTTTTGTTTGATTTTTTTTCAGGGTGTAATATAAGTAAAAAGACAAAAAAAAACAAATTCTTTTCTTGTGAAATAAATCTGTCAACTTCTGACAAGCAGTTGGTCGATATTAAAGAAAAGAGTTTTTATTATTTTAAAAGTGCCACTCTTGTGTATGGCTGTGTCCGCTAGTGCAGCTCAACTTCATGAACTTAAATGGTTGCTAGATGCAATAACGGACGTAGTCAATGGACTTGAGTGGCGCTGTTTTAGGGGAAAACAAAAATCAAATGTTTTTTCATAACATTGACCGTCCATTTAATGAATGTCGAATGTTTGCTGTTGGATCAAAAAAATGTAAAAAAGAAATATTGCCCTGAGTGTATCATTTACTCCCTACCTGATACAATAACAAGTCACTATCCTTAGGATAGGTTATCAATATTAGGGCTCATATCCGTCCACGTAAAAAAAACGGTAGTTTATCGGTCCAGAAAAGTGGGATGATTGTCATGCAAGTGTCATGCGATTTTCTTGCGAGTACAATTTTTAGCACCTAGTATCAGAATGACATCTGATTTACATGTGAATGTGATCAGATTGCAATGAGATTTTAACATGAGAATTTACACATCGTTTTCAAAGGAAATATTCTTCTTTCTATCTCTCTATAGATAGATTGATAGATAGATACATACATACAGTGGGGAAAATAATTATTTGACATACTGCCAATTTTTCAAGCATTCCTACCTACAAAGAATGGAGAGGTCTGTAATTTATATCGTAGGTACACTTCCACTGTGAGACAGAATCTAAAAATAAAAACCAGAAAATCACATTGTATGATTTTACATAATTAATTTGCATTTTATTGCATGAAATAAGTATTTGATACAATAGAAAAACAGAACTTAATATTTGGTACAGAAACCTTTGTTTGCAATTACAGTGGTCAGACGTTTCCTGTAGTTCTTGACCAAGTTTGCACACACTGCAGGAGGGATTTTGGCCCACTCCTCCATAAAGATCTTACCCAAATCTTTCAGGTTTCGGGGCTCCCTCCAAAGATTTTCTATTGGGTTCAGGTCTGGAGACTGGCTAGGCCACTCCAGGAGCTTGAAATGAATCACTAAAACCTCCATCAGTACATGAATTCAGCATCAGAACCACCATTAGTACATAGCACATCAATTGTAATGTCAGGTCAGACCCATATACATTTGTACTGCATGAACCTACAACCTTCTGTACGTCATTAAGGATGGTAACTGGGATACTAGGAGTTGTTGCTATCAGTCATCATCAGACTGAGGACCAAACAGGAACTACAGCACTGATGAGAATAGTCAGTATCACAAATAAACATTTACATCTTGGTACATTATAGATGATGTAGTCTCTGATTGGAGTCGTTCTTTTCTTCATTTTGTCCAGACACCATGGTGACTTTTCACAACCACAGCTCATCTCTGCTGTAACAAAAATGCCTTAAAACATTCTCTCTCTTATTATTCTGGCATTTGGCAAATATTAATAATTATAGTAATCCTAACTGACCTAAAACGGGTAAGGTTTATTCTGATTTCATGTCAGATATTGAGAAAAGCATGCAGATGTGTCTTTATATATATAGTATATGTAAACGTCTGGTTTCAACTGCATAGGACAAATCATCTGTGCAGCCAACGAGTTTCTTCATAAATAAGTATATAAATAATTTAAAAAAATGAACAAAGATCTTTTCAACTCAAATAGTTTTAAGTTTTACAGTTAATGAATTGTTTTAATAATGGAAAGTCTTCGCTTTGCTAAGATACTATTAGGAATATACATCACCTGCCTAACAGGACGCTTTAGTTTTGTTTTATCATTCATTAGAGAATTTGCATCTGTTTCATAGTAAAAAGCTAAAGCCATTCAAGGAGAAAACGTAATATAGCCTGAGCCGACCAGGGCAGAAGAAGAATTCTAAGGGTACGTTTCCACGTTAAGGAAACCTGGCGTTTTGGACGGAGCGGAAAGTCCGCTCCACCCAAAGCCCCGCCCCCTTCTGAACACGCGGTGAATCCGGATGTGTTCATTGTACATGTATTTTTGATGCATTTTTGATGCGTTTTTTCTCATGCAGATTTGTATGCATTCTTTTGTAAGCTAAATAAAGATCTATTATTTAACACAAAAAAAAGATTTGTGATGTCATTTCTGGTCCAACCTCCTCTTTAACATTTGTCCAACCCACACTTCATTACATAGATAGATAGATAGATAGATGATAGATAGATAGATAGATAGATAGATAGATAGACAGATAAATAGATCAATAGATAAATAGATAGATCGATAGATAGATCCATAGAAAGATAGATAGATCTATCTATCTATGGATCTATCTATCGATCTATCGATCTATAGATCTGTCTATCTATCTATCTATCTATCTCATTCCAACTATCTATCTATCTTTTCTATCTATCTCTCTATCTATCTATCTATCTATCTATCCATCTATCTATCTATCTATCCATATCTATCTATCTATATCCTATCTATCTATCTATCTATCTATCTATCTATCTATCTATCCATATCTATCTATCTATCTATCTATCTATCTATCTATCTATCTATCTATCTATCTATCTATCTATCTATCTATAAATAGATAGATAGATATGGGATAGATATGGATAGATGATAGATAGATAGATAGATAGATAGATAGATAGATAGATAGAAGGAATGAGATAGATAGACAGATCTATAAATAGATAGATAGGCAGTTCCAGGTATTGAGGTGCGAGACTCGTGTGAGTTTCTCGCAAGTGTGACCCCAGCCTTAAATGCAATATCTGTTTAATTTTAAAAAAAATGGAAAAAAATTTGCGAGGGCTCCCGCGCAATTTTCAAGTCCAGAGTGGGAAAACCGGCGACTGGGGGCCGATGTTTATAGTCTGGCTATTAAAATAGAGAGCCCCCCAAAAAATGATGAGGGGTCCACCTATAATTAATAGCCAGAAAGGCTATGCAGACAGCTGCGGGCTGATATTCATAGCCTAGGGAGGGTCCATGGACCCCCCCTGGCTACAAACTCAAGCTTTCAGCCACCCCAGAAATGGTGCATCTCTAAGTGTGCCAATTCCGGCTTTTAACCTTTCTCTTCCAACTGCCGTGTAGCTGTGGCATTATGGGGTAATATGGGGTTAATGTCACCTTTGATTGTAAGGTGACATTAAGCCCGGTTAATAATGGAGAGGCGTCAATAAGACACCAATCCATTGTTAATCCTGTAGTTAAAGGGTTAAAAAAAAGACACAGCCAGATTAAAAGTATTTTAATTAAATAAAACACTACACAGTTTTCCATATTTTTATTGCACGCCCAGATCCAAGCGAAGCCCTCGATCTGAAAAAAAAAAATAACAAAACAACACAAATACTTCCTGTCCGACGTAGTCCATTTAATCACGAGTGTCCCACGACGAGTCCAGCTCTGCTATATCTGGATGCATGACATACAGATATAGCAGAGCTTGTAGATGACCACTGGAGATCTCTGGCGGTCACCTATACTCTAGTTTTCACGGTCAGCTGACCGTGAGAACTAGCCTAGTGACCGGAGATAACCCCCAGTCACGTGCACGGCAGTTCTCGCGATAAGCTAAGTTATCGCGAGAACTGCAGTGGACGGGGACTTCCGGCGGCGGGAGGAGGTAAGACCTTATTTAATTTAGTAGACATGCGTAGTAAGCTGCATTTACGCAGTTATTACGCATGTGACTAATAATTAGATGCGGTTTCACCGCATCTAATGATTGTCTATGAGAAATTTACGGTGCGGCGACGGAGCGACGCCGCATTGTAAACAGACATGCTGCGTTCTGGAAAGACGTGCCGTATGTCCATTTACGCGGGTCTGCCGCCTGTGTCTTTTAACGCATAGTGGAGAAGGGATTTCATGAAATCCCCTCCACTATGCTGTAACATCTGGACGCTGCGTGTTTGACGCTGCGGCTGTACGCAGCGTCAAACACGCAGCGTTTCCTGACCTGTGGAAACATACCCTAATACTTCTAAAGTCTGGTATGTGGAAAAATTGTTCTTGTCTTCAGCAGTATGTACAGTAGATGCCTTAATTTTTTACACTTTTGGGGACCCTTAATAGTAGTCGCTGTTAAATAGAGGATTCATGCACATAGCAAATGAAGCATAGCAGCATCCTCAGCCAACAGCTAAGCGGAGGATCTACTTAATTCCCTATTTTATGTATGATTGACTACGCTATTACAGGTACTGGAAGATAGGCATACAAAATGTAATTTAATAGGGTTATCCAAGACTATTTAATTTTTCCTTGACTACTGACCTAAGATCTAATAGTTTGTTGCTACTACTTGCCTATTGTGCCCGGTGCCAATCTCTCCTGGCACAGGGTAGTCACAGACCTCTCCTGCCTGCTTACACTTATGCTGCGGCTTACGCTGGTATCATGTCGACAGAGCAGCTGCTTCTCTTCCTCCCTGCTCTGTTGACAGGATGTGATTGTTGATGTCATGCTGATTGATAGCTGAATCGCTGGCAGGAGCAGTCAGTGACCACTCTGAGCCAGCACCAGGTAGGACATGCAGATAGTTGTCTCTGTTAGCAACTACCTACCTGTTAGTTTTCTAGCAAAAAAAAAATAGTACTGTATAATCCCTTTAATATAATCTTAAAATTATTAAAGGGATGGACAAAATGTGAAGGCTGCAGCCAATCAAAGCTACTAGTTGACTGCAGTGGTCATGTGACTTGACCCACCAGATCGTGATGCTTGATTAAACAGTAAGGAGTGTGAAAGACAGCATTGGTTCATTAGGTGAGTACAGGTTTTTCTTTCTTAAGATATGTATACATGACATTTTTTTCGGGTTAGTATGCTCCACAAAACAACTAATAAATGCTAAATAAACATTGAAAAGAATAAACATACGCCCTGCAATTTGAAAAGAGCTTACTGTGACTTTGTTTAGCTTTTCAAACTTCTTTTAACATCTTCATGTTTCCAAAAATGTGAATCAGTTAAAAAGTGGCTTAACCATTTTTTAGGCAACTTCTGCTTTAAAGCAGCTCACTATTTTATAAGCCCTAGTAAAAATATTAAACACTGGCAGCAAAAAATTCTACGAAAACACCAAGAAGGATGCTTCAGGAATAAGACCGCCAACATTTTCCTGAGGTGTCTTTTACTTAGAATCATAGACTCATAGAATGCTAGAGTTGGAAGTGACCTTCAGAATCATCGTGTCCGATCCCCTGTTTAATGCAGGATTCACTAAACCATCTCAGACAGACGTCTCTTCAGCCTCTGTTTGAAGACTTCCATTGAAGAAGAACTCACCACCTGTTGTGGCAGAGCCTGTTCAATGTCAAAAAGTTTTTTCTAATGTCTAATCTGTATCTTCAGTTTCATTCCATTCCTTCTCATGTTTCCATGTGCAAATGAGAATAATGATGATCCCTCTACACTTTGACACTTCAGATATTTGTAGACAGCTATTAAGTCTCCTCTTAGCCTTCTTTTTTGCAAGCCAAACATTCCCAGATCCTTTAACTGTTCCTCATAGGACATAATTTGCAGTCCGCTCATTTTTCTGTATTTCTTCTTCAAACTTGCTCCAGTTTTTCAATGTATTTTTTAAAATGTGGTGCCCAGAACTGGACACAGTATTCCAGATGAGGTCTGACCAAGGAGCAGTAGAGGGGGATAATTACTTCATGTGATCAGACTCTATGCTTCTCCTAATAGATTTCAGAACTGTTTGCCTTTTTTTGCTGCTGCATTACACTGTTGACTCATGTGCAGTCTGTGATTTATTAGTATACCCAAGTCTTTTTCACATGTGCTGTTGATTTGTTCTATTCCTCCCATTCTGTAGACACAATTTTCATTTTTCTTGCCCAGATGTAGAATCTTGCATTTTTCCCTGTTAACTACCATTCTGTTAGTTGCTGCTGATTGTTCTGGCGACTCTAGATGCTTATGAATCCTTGAATATTGAATACTTGAAAAACACTGGTGTCTAAATTCGTCATGTGTACATACCCTTATGATTACCCTTATGATCATGTGCCTATTAAGATTAACTTGTTTAGTAGTGAAGAACCCCTTTAAGCCAATAGTTGCACCCTATTATCAAAAGCTATCTTTTTTTGCTTGCTTATGAAGTGCTGATGTGTGGCCCAGCTGCGCTTGGTACACATGTTTCCAGGAGTATGTATTGAAAGGTAACTGCAAAATCTGATATTCATTCACATCACTCACACTTCCCTAGAATACCACTAGAGGGAACCTTAGACTATTTAAGGGTGTGAGGTAGGCAGCAGTTGGTTCATTCCAGACTGGAGGGAGTTGGAGGTAGTCTGAGAGACAGAGACGAGTGATTCAGGAGTGAGTCACTCTGGAGATTTCCTGTCAGAGACATTCTAGTCAGAGACAGAGGAGAGAGAGATTGCAAGCTGATATCTCGGAACATCTAGACTGTTAGTACCCTATGCAAGTGGAAAGTGACTCTCGGAGCGAGCATGAAATCAGTCTGACGGAAGGTCCTGATAGCCACTCTGGACAGAGTCTTTGAAGGAACAGAAGGAAGGGGGACTACAGTTTTCAGAACATCGAGTTAACTGAGAATCGGTCAGTGAGCTGTAGAAGGAAGAAAGCTGATGACAATACCTACTGCTGCCCCGTGCTTATGTTAAGGATGAGAGTAGGGCGACGGGCGAGTGGTGACCCTAGGAAGGAGTGACTTCGGTGACAGAACACCCTCACTCAATTTAATCGGACACCGGGTCCGAAGTATTGCTAGTACCTTTACGGCTAGTGAGAGAAACACCGGAATCCCTGCTGGACTTCAAGTCACAGAGGGTAGCCCTAAGTGCCGATACGTAACTGGGGTCAGGCAGAACAGGAGTCGGGTCTGCAGCATATAGACTTAGTTCTTGCCAGAAGAAGACTTCCACCACAATGTTGGCCGGGCGAAGCTGTCTTGCTTAGAGTTAAACTTGACTTCACGCAAGTTAGGACTCATACACTTTAAAGGGAAAGGAGGCTTTAAACCTACTTGGCAATTACCTGGATGTGCATACTCCACCCTGAGCAGCTTCCCGGGACATACCTGACACCATCACCAGTAAAGGTATGGAAAGAGACTGACTTGTGTGTGACTGACTTATTGCCCGCACCCTGCACCGCCATTACACCCTGAGGGATCCATCTAGTCTCACCTGTGGGAGACTTACCACCTTGCGCCCCAACCCTCAGAGGACTCACCCTGCAGCGCTGGTCACCTTGATCAGAAACCACAGGTGGCGTCACGAACTATTACTACAATCCCCTGTAAATATCCCCCTTTGAATGAGCGCCCAGGGCAACGGACCGAGCTGTGCTACTTGTGACATTCCCCATAGACTTCAACGGGCTCGGTGCCCATAGCCCTGGTACCGTACGTGCGACTCATCTTTGGCGTCACGAACAGGATACGAAGCTTACAGAATGTGAGTCCTGTGTGCTCTAAAGTGGACTGTTTTTGTGCAAAAAGACTGTGTGCAGTTTCTGTGATTTTTGGCGCCATTTTCCGCCATTTTGCCGCCATATTCGCGCCCTGAGGCGCTGGTGAAGAAGGTGGGGGGTGCATTCGTGGGCGTGCCCCCCCTGTGGCGCGAAAGTGATGGGCGCTCTGTCTAAATGCTATTACAATACGAGAGCCTGCCCTACTGCAAGGGAGATCCGCCTTCTCTTCATCCTCTATGCCAAGAAGAGGAAGCGAAAGTCCCGCCTCCACGGAAGAGACCAGATTGTTCCAGATGGGAAACACAGTCTGGCCTGGAGTGAGATGGCGCAAGGACAGGAGACGCTGTGTGGAGAAACGGCGGTGCGCAGACCCCGTACCCCTGAAGAGCTACTGCCTGTGCCTGAGCTGTCCCCAGGTCGGGAGACCGACCGAAGAATGCAGAAAGTGGAGAAGGTGGATGCGGTGCTGGAAGACATGGCCCGACACCGTATGTAAGGTTCTTTGTCTCTGTTGACATGTTCCTTGAAACTCAGTTTTCCGTCGGCCATTTTGCTATCTGTTTTTCTGCAGCTCTTGCCCTCAGTTAATATGGAGTTCCAGTTTTAATGTTCCCGCCCTGATTCTTCCCTCTTGCTTCTTAAGCAGCCTCAGCTGAACAATCAGTGCTCCTGAATCAAGCCTCAGTCAGTCTGTGACCTGACTCCTGGAAACCTTGAACTTGTACTCCAGCTATTCCCTACTGAGGAACCTTTGAACACTTTTGGACTCTGGAAACCTGCTGTTTGGTGAATCCATGTTTGCAGAGGAATTACGGTACAGAGAAGAGATCCTGAACCTGCTTTGGAGATTTATTGTAGTGCTTGAAATTACTCTGGCCTGCTGTGTCTCCTGACTCTGTTCCTGCAAACTGTGTGAACTTTTCAGCATGCTTGTATGAAGTAATACAAGTCATTTCATTTCAACCTATGTCTCCTGTGTTTTCCTCGCACCCAAGCACAAGACGCTATAGGAACTGTACACTATACATGACAAGATTCAGGAGCCAATGTTTAGTGTCTGCTGGGTCTGGGAAAGCCGTGTCTGCTGTGACTCTGGATATCAGATGTCCGTTTAAATACCTTATGTGATGACAGTGGTTGTGACTTCTCACAACCATTCCAGGTGAGCGCATTCCCTTAAAATTTTACTCTGCAGTGTTACCACAGGTAAACACTATTGTTTTTTTTTTTTTTTCCTTTCCTCTTCTCCTTCCAGCACTTCTGCCTTAAAAGATCTGGAAGATGGAGGCCCGCATAAAGGAACTTTGCGGAGTGACTGATACAATCCTTTCAGATGTACAGACTTTAAAAACCCGTTTTGCAAGCCTACAGGACCTCACTAATCATAATTTGCAAGTGTTTGGACAGACTACCCAGGAATTGCGAGCCAGGATTGAGGCTCTAGAGGAACGAGCCCAGGCTCCTGCCATAACCCCGAGTTCTGGGATCCCCAAATTACCTCCTTTTCGTTTTGGCGGTGAACGTGAGAAATTCAGGGATTTATTAATCAATGTAATTTATTTTTCTCTGCACATGCTTCACAATTTCCCACTGAACGATCCAAAGTGCTTACTATAATCATGTTGCTTACCAATAAGGCTTTGATGTGGGCAAACCCTCTGATTGAGACTGAGGATGATTGTTTGAATACCTTGATGCTTTTATTTCAGCCATGGGGCAGGTGTTTGATGACCCCAATCGAGGTGCAACAGCTGAAGCAGCCATGTTAACTTTGCGCCAAGGTAAGTGTTCAGTAGCCGAATATGCCCTGGATTTCAGGAGATGGGCTCTTGATACCACTTGGGACACTTCCGCTAAGAAATCTATTTTTCGGAAAGGGTTGTCTCCACTGATTAAGGATGAACTTGCTCGTGCCGACCCTCCCACTGCGTTAGGTGACTTTATTAACTATTGTATTCGTATTGATGCTCGTCTGACTGAACGCAGACAAGAGAGATGGTTCGAAAATAATCGCACTAACCTTTTCCTACCTCCCTCCTCAGCTAAGGAACCTTTGAGTAGGATCACAAGGGAACCAGAACCTGAACCCATGCAGGTGGACTCTTTACAAAGACGGGTTAGTGATGCACGCAAGGAACATCGTATAAAGGAAAATCTATGTTTCTACTGTGGTAAGTCAGGGCACTTCATTATAAACTGCCCCAGCCGTTCTCGTAAGACTACTGCAGCAGTCATTCACTGTGAGTGTTGCGAGAGGAGCTCTGTCATGTCCGAGCCTCAGGCTCCAGAGAGATCTGCTGCAAGAGATCTTGATTTCTCTGACTTAAACTCTGTTAGTTCTGGGGACAATGACGGTATAAACGCTGCAATTTTTCAAGTTTCCTCAGCGATGTCCCAGCTGAGTTGTAAAAGAAACAATTCTCATTGCTTCCTTTCCATCAAACTCTGGGTTGACTCAGTCTGGGTGTCTAGCTCTGCTATGATCGACTCAGGAGCAAGTGGAAATTTTATGGATATGTCCTTTGCTCTGAAACAGGGGATACGTTCAGTGAAGAAGGCTACTCCAGTACAGATGGAGAATGTGGATGGCTCTCTACTGACTTCTGGACCAGTGGATCAAGAAACAGAGCCTTTGAGGGTCCTTATGGGTAAAGATCATCAGGAGAAAATGTCTTTTATGCTTATCTCTTCTCCCAACTTTTCCATTATTCTAGGGCTACCATGGCTGCAGGCGCAGAATCCTATGATTAACTGGGAGACCAAGGAATTACACTTTCCGGAGAAACAGATGAGTCAAGGAGTTTCAGCTTGCTCTGTTCCTAAAGGAACCATGTCAGTCCCTGAACTACCAGCTGTATACCAGGACTATGTGGATTTATGTGACAAGAAGAACGCTGATCAGCTTCCTCCTCACCGTCCATATGATTGTCCAATTGAATTATTGCCTGGAGCCGAGATACCTTTTGGTAAGATCTACCCCCTAGCGGGGCCCGAGCTAAAAGCTTTGAAGGATTATATAGACGAAAATTTAGCCAAGGGCTTCATACGCCCCTCTTCATCTCCCGCAGGTGCACCCATCTTCTTTGTGAAGAAGAAAGATGGATCTCTGAGACCCTGCATAGACTATAGGGAACTCAATAAGGTTACCATTAGAAACCGTTATCCATTGCCTTTAATCCCTGAGTTGTTGGAGAGAGTGCGGCATGCCAAAATTTTCTCTAAACTGGATCTCCGTGGGGCCTATAACTTGATCCGTATTAGACCTGGGGATGAATGGAAGACTGCTTTCAGGTCACGCTATGGACACTTTGAATATCTAGTTATGCCTTTTGGTCTGAGTACCGCCCCAGCCACTTTCCAACACTTTGTGAATGATATCTTCAGGGATCTCCTAGATACATTTGTGGTGATTTATCTGGATGATATTCTAATTTTTTCTAACTCCACAGAGGAACATCATGGACATGTGAGAATGGTCTTAGAACGCCTAAGACAAAACCATCTCTACATCAAACTTGAAAAGTGTGAATTCCATAGGACCGAAATTCAATTTCTGGGGTATGTACTATCTACGCAAGGGATTAGTATGGATGGAAGCAAGACCCAAGCCATCAAGGATTGGCCAGTTCCTAGAAATGTGAAGGAGGTGCAGCGCTTCATCGGGTTTGCCAACTCTATAGACGTTTCATTAAAAAATTTTCTGAGGTAGTGTCACCTATCACCCAACTTACCCGGAAACAGTCTAGGTTCTCCTGGACGCCGCAAGCTCAGGAAGCATTTTCCTGTTTTAAAGGATAAATTTACCACCGCACCTATCTTAGTACATCCCAACCCCGAGCTTGCCTTCATAATAGAGGTGGATGCTTCAGACTGTGCCGTTGGAGCTATACTCTCTCAGAGAACAGGTGAGAAGAATGTCTTGCATCCCTGTGCCTTCTTTTCCCAGCAGTTGTCTTCGGCTGAGAGGAACTACGATGTGGGCAATAGAGAATTGTTGGCCATTATTGCCGCCTTCAAGGAATGGAGACACCTTCTTCAGGGACTGCACAGCAAATAGTCGTCCTGACAGACCATCGTAACCTTGAATTTATCAGGTCGGCTAAGTGCCTGACTCCTCGCCAGGCTCGCTGGAATCTTTTCCTAAACCAATTTAATTTTGTCATTTCTTATAGACCAGGATCGCGCAATAGAAAGGCTGATGCACTCTCTACGATTCATTCAGCAGAGACACGTCCACTTACTCCTCCTAAGACTATTCTTCCTGACTCTAGATTCCTGGGAGTGATTCATAATCAAGACCTACTTAAGGACATCAAGGAAGCATACCATGCGGATTCTTTGTTGGCTCAACCCCCAAGGGACGTAAGTCTTGTCTTTAAGAATGGTGTGTGGATTCAGGGACAACGTCTGTATATACCTGAAACAGTCAGATTGAGAGTATTGCAACTCATCCACGATTCCAAGATAGCCGGGCATAGGGGAATTCTAAAGACACAAGAATTTCTTTCTCGTTTCTTTTGGTGGCCCACTTACAGGAAAGATGTTTTAAACTATGTCACTTCATGTGAAGCCTGTGCAAGATGCAAAACACCTCGCTCCTCACCAACTGGTCTGTTGCAACCTCTTCCCACCCCGTCCCGCCCGTGGGGATCCATTTCTATGGACTTCATTGTGGAGTTACCAACCTCTCAAGGGAAGAACACCATTCTAGTGGTGGTTGACCGTCTAACAAAGGCAGCTCATTTTATCCCTTGTGTCGGCTTACCCACTGCAAAACAGACATCAGACTTGATGATTAAGAATGTGTTTCGCTTACATGGAGTACCGGATGAGGTCATTTCGGATCGAGGGGTGCAATTCACTTCAAGGTTTTGGCAAAATTTCTGTGCAGCATTGGACATTAAAGTAAACCTTTCTTCTGCTTTTCATCCTCAGACTAATGGACAGACAGAACGAACCAATCAGACCCTGGAGCAGTATCTCCGCTGCTTTATCTGCCACCTACAAGATGATTGGGTGGATCTACTTCCACTGGCTGAGTTCTCTTATAACAACTCTCAGAGCACCTCCACTAAGCAGTCTCCTTTTTACTCCAATCTAGGTTATCATCCTAACATTCTTCCTCGATTTCCCATAGATACGCCCTTGCCGGCAGTGGCTGAAAGAATCACTTCTTTACAAAAGAATATGGATCTTCTAAAGGAAAATCTACAATTGGCTCAGGAAAGGTACAAGAAAGCAGCAGATAAATTTCGTAAACCTGCACCAGCTTTCAAGGTAGGAGATTTGGTCTGGCTGTCAACCAGAAATCTTAAATTAAAGATTCCATCGTCTAAATTGGGACATAAGTACATTGGACCTTATAAGATCAGTAAGATTATAAGTGCTGTTGCTTGTCGTCTTCAACTGCCCAGAACTATGAGAATCCACCCTGTCTTTCATGTATCCCTACTAAAGGCTGCAACCCCCAATACGTTTCCTGGATGTTCTTCTCCTTGCCCTGACCCAGTGCTGGTCGATGGTCAGGAAGAATTTATGGTGGAAAGGATTCTAGATTCCAGGTTGTACAGAAATCAGTTGCAATATTTGATTAAATGGCAGGGCTACCCAGTGGAGGACAACTCATGGGAACCAGTCAACAATGTAAATGCTCCTCACCTGCTCCGCCAGTTTCATCAGAGGTACCCTGACAAGCCTGGTCTGAGGTCATCCGGAGGTTGTCCCTAAGGGGGGAGTAATGTAAGGTTCTTTGTCTCTGTTGACATGTTCCTTGAAACTCAGTTTTCCGTCGGCCATTTTGCTTTCTGTTTTTCTGCAGCTCTTGCCCTCAGTTAATATGGAGTTCCAGTTTTCATGTTCCCGCCCTGATTCTTCCCTCTTGCTTCTTAAGCAGCCTCAGCTGAACAATCAGTGCTCCTGAATCAAGCCTCAGTCAGTCTGTGACCTGACTCCTGGAAACCTTGAACTTGTACTCCAGCTATTCCCTACTGAGGAACCTTTGAACACTTTTGGACTCTGGAAACCTGCTGTTTGGTGAATCCATGTTTGCAGAGGAATTACGGTACAGAGAAGAGATCCTGAACCTGCTTTGGAGATTTATTGTAGTGCTTGAAATTACTCTGGCCTGCTGTGTCTCCTGACTCTGTTCCTGCAAACTGTGTGAACTTTTCAGCATGCTTGTATGAAGTAATACAAGTCATTTCATTTCAACCTATGTCTCCTGTGTTTTCCTCGCACCCAAGCACAAGACGCTATAGGAACTGTACACTATACATGACACCGTAAAGAAATGGAGGCGATGGAGGAAAGCTGGCGTGCCCTGAAACAGCGGCTGCTGTGGGACGCTACGTTCTCCCCTCTGGATGCACCACCGTTACCTGCGCTACCACTGCCAGCGGCTGATGAAGAACCGAGGCCGGCTCCAAAAATGCTGATCCTGACTCCGCCGGGGACTCGGCGGGAGAGAAGGAGGCTGCCAGGCCTGGAGGCCACAGCGGAATGCAGTCCCCCGGTAGGGACGCCGGAGGAGACCCAGCCGTCCGTGATGGAGATCGACTGGGAGCAGATGGAGTACCTGGACGACGTAGAGTACGCCGCCCAGACGGAGAACGAGTGGCGACGCCGTGAATATGAGCAGCGACAGCAGCAGGAGCAGAGAGAGGCGCAGCAGCTTCGCAGGAGGTACCAGGAAAAGGATCTCGCTGATAAAGAAAACGTCAGGAGAGATAAAGGTACGCTCCGGGAACCGCGGCACCAGGGGGCCATTAGAGACTTTAAACTCCAGGGAGGCTGGGGGTTCATCCATGAGCCAGGCCTGTACCAGGAGATATTCGTTAATCGCAGGGATGTGGAGTCTCACCTGCCAGAGGGGCACCCGGGAAGGGATCTCTTAATAGGGGATATTGTTACCTACACGCGACACTGGGGTCTAAAGGGGTGGTATGCCCTGAATGTTTCCCGAGTCAGCGACCCCGTCCCTGAAGCGGCAATGTACCCCGTGTCTCAGCGTCCCAAGTCATAACCCCATCAGCGCCAGGCCGCGCACCTGCATCGTGCCCTGCATCGTATACTGCACCTTACCCTGCACCGCAAAAGCCTTGTGCGTTTTCAACTGAGCCACTGCACGCACCTGCTTCCTGTCCAGCATCTTATTCTACAACGCAACCAGCTAATGCGTCCTCAACTAAACCACTGCGCAAATCTGCGTCATCATTGGAAGACCTGTATTTAGAAGAGGCACCTGTTAGGTCTCCAACAAGTCGCAAAGCCAATCGCACAAGTGAAACAAGGACTGTGGCTACCCAGACACAGGTAGCAGGACATGATATGTTAGTGATGCGTTCCAGATCGCACCGCTTACTTCCAGCCCCAGGTGTGGAAGAAGTTACTACAATTTACAAAGAAGAACAGTAGGACCCAGACAGGGTTTGCTGCAACTGTAAAAAGTTAAGAAGATTTGCACTTTATTGAATGTTGATAATATGTGATGATGTATGCATAATTTGAAGTGGAATACCCCAGTTGGGTAATAAGTAACAAAGTATTTATGTGAAGTATTATAGAAATGTGATTTTTCTAATTGAAATGTTCTTATCCAAAGGACTGTGTGGCTGAGGACTTTGCCAGCCCAAAAACTTTAATTGTGAATAATTGACACTTCGGTGTCCCATCTTGGTTTTACATAAAGCCATATCTACCTCTGAAGAAAAACCCGTATGGTGTGGCCTTGAGTGAGGTCTGCAGCAATGAAGTCCTGCAGCCCACCCAGGACCCACGTGGGAGGTTTTTGGTGCGGGTCCTCCACAAGAATCTAATATTGTATTTATTGACGTGAAAGATATTTTGATATTTTTCTATTTGCAACTTGTACATATTGTAACGTTAAAGAGTCCTTACCTCCCGCAAGGGATGAGTTATGTTGATGTTATTATAAAAATTGTTTTTCTATTTCAGCCTGGGAGTGCTGATGATAACTAGGGGGGGATGTGTGGCCCAGCTGCGCTTGGTACACATGTTTCCAGGAGTATGTATTGAAAGGTAACTGCAAAATCTGATATTCATTCACATCACTCACACTTCCCTAGAATACCACTAGAGGGAACCTTAGACTATTTAAGGGTGTGAGGTAGGCAGCAGTTGGTTCATTCCAGACTGGAGGGAGTTGGAGGTAGTCTGAGAGACAGAGACGAGTGATTCAGGAGTGAGTGACTCTGGAGATTTCCTGTCAGAGACATTCTAGTCAGAGACAGAGGAGAGAGAGATTGCAAGCTGATATCTCGGAACATCTAGATTGTTAGTACCCTATGCAAGTGGAAAGTGACTCTCGGAGCGAGCATGAAATCAGTCGACGGAAGGTCCTGATAGCCACTCTGGACAGAGTCTTTGAAGGAACAGAAGGAAGGGGGACTACAGTTTTCAGAACATCGAGTTAACTGAGAATCGGTCAGTGAGCTGTAGAAGGAAGAAAGCTGATGACAATACCTACTGCTGCCCCGTGCTTATGTTAAGGATGAGAGTAGGGCGACGGGCGAGTGGTGACCCTAGGAAGGAGTGACTTCGGTGACAGAACACCCTCACTCAATTTAACCGGACACCGGGTCCGAAGTATTGCTAGTACCTTTACGGCTAGTGAGAGAAACACCGGAATCCTTGCTGGACTTCAAGTCACAGAGGGTAGCCCTAAGTGCCGATACGTAACTGGGGTCAGGCAGAACAGGAGTCGGGTCTGCAGCCATATAGACTTAGTTCTTGCCAGAAGAAGACTTCCACCACAATGTTGGCCGGGCGAAGCTGTCTTGCTTAGAGTTAAACTTGACTTCACGCAAGTTAGGACTCATACACTTTAAAGGGAAAGGAGGCCTTAAACCTACTTGGCAATTACCTGGATGTGCATACTCCACCCTGAGCAGCTTCCCGGGACATACCTGACACCATCACCAGTAAAGGTATGGAAAGAGACTGACTTGTGTGTGACTGACTTATTGCCCGCACCCTGCACCGCCATTACACCCTGAGGGATCCATCTAGTCTCACCTGTGGGAGACTTACCACCTTGCTGCCCCAACCCTCAGAGGACTCACCCTGCAGTGCTGGTCACCTTGATCAGAAACCACAGGTGGCGTCACGAACTATTACTACAATCCCCTGTAAATATCCCCCTTTGAATGAGCGCCCAGGGCAACGGACCGAGCTGTGCTACTTGTGACATTCCCCATAGACTTCAACGGGCTCGGTGCCGAGTACCCCATAGCCCTGGTACCGTACGTGCGACTCACTTACATACAGTATTCTGCAATATTTGTCTCAAACAGGACCCACAATCTAAATTCCTTATCTCCAGCAAGTTTGTTTTTGAGAAAAGAAACATACAAACACAAGAAGAACATGTAAGGTGCCTTTGGTCAGATTCAAGTATTTCTGATGATCATCTAGTAAGGAAACATCTGTGTGAACTTTGATCTTTCCAATTTCTGACAAATAAGGAAGGATCAAATTCCTACTATGACAGTGTGGACAGAGCTGAACTTACCCACAAGTTCTCCCATGGATCGTAGCTTTAACACAATAATAGACTCCAAGGATCCACTACAAGTCCAGCATATTTGGAGTCAAACTGTGTTACCAATCATTTGATATTATGAATTAATTCTCAAATAACCTAACACGACGCATGGTGACTGGTGAGCCATAGGAACTGCATCATACAAGCTCTCTGCACAGCTCTCCTGCATACATGAGGTCTGGATCAAAGTGTCCAACGTTCTTGACCTGACCTCATGGCCATACCTTGTCCAAAAATTATTTTTTCTCTACTTATATTCACTTTTCTTTAATGCCCTTTCAGTTCTCCTTTTCTCTCCCATCAAGGTTTCTCAGTATATTATGCATATTTTACAGCATGATAAATAAACTCCATTTTACATTCTTTTTTCTCTCGTTTTTGTAAAATATTTGATATTGAAATAAATAAATTATTTCACAATGCCCTGGCTAATTTTGCAGAAGAAGCTGAGTAAAGCAAAAAAAGGAAAAAGTGCCTCATGACTTATTTAAGCAAAATGGTTTATAATGTGGCCCATTACTGTATATTTTTATGAGACTTTTTTGTCGCCTAAGAATTTTTGTTGGCTTCAGCTTTTTTTTCTCAGCTGGTTGTCACAGCTAATCTTCTGAGCTATGAGATCTGTTGTCTGGCTTATGCTCACATTGTTAAAACACCCCAGCTAAGTGCAAACATACCGCAGTGTAATTGTCTCACGTTTACCAACGACGCTCATTTTAGAGTGGCGACATTACAGCGCTGTAAAAGGGTTAGAGCATTGGTAAAACTCCGTCTAGACAGCAAAAATTTACTGCAGATGTTATATACAAACTTTTACCTATAACTCATTTTGTTATGAGAAAAACATCACATAGTTTAAAATCAGGAATTAAAATAAAGAATTCTTTGATGTCCATGTGCCGTAACTGTTAGATTTGAGTTTTATATAAAAAAAAAACTTTTCAAAGTTCAGAAAAAATAAACTATAAGTGCCAGACTTTAGAGAGACCCAAAATTAGTCATTTACAAAGCATGGCCTCAATTTTGTAATGCAATAGTCATTATTCTAAAAGAATAAAATACAGAGTTTGATCAAAACTAGACATTTAGTCACTTTTCTTATTTGACTTCTGAAATTTATGGCTGTTATTAGCCCAAAATTCATGAAAATTGTGCTCACAGTTTCATTAAGACTAGTGATGAGCGCTTGGGTGCATGGGCGTACCCAGGATCAAAACTAGGGGGGGGCAAGCCAGTGTCGCATCTTATACAGGTTACATCATATACACTGTACATTATACTGCATATTAGGTATGGAGCATTAGAACTGTTGTATATTGTATAATACAGCAGTGTATGCGACACTACGCTGTATATACCATATATTATACATGGCAGTCGCGCTCATGTCAGGAGCGGTACCAGCAAGTCCGAGGATTGCAGTGCGATCCTCGCATGAGTTATACGGCCGTCTGTCTATGCCCTTGTTATAATAATACTGAAATATTAATCTATTATTAAAGTATTAAGGAGCGCACAAGTAAAAAAAAGCCCCCTACCTCCCCTGTCCCCCACCCACACCCCAACAGCCCATCGTCTCACATGCACCCCTTAGTGTTCTGTCCCACTGACCCCACAATACCCCATCCTCTCACATGCACCCCTCAGTGCTCGGTTGCCCCTCCCCACTTCAATCCCCACAATACCCCCATCCTCTCACAGTAAACCCCCAATGCCCTAGCCCCACAATACCCAATCCTCTTACATTCAACTCCAGTGATCTGTCCACCCTCCCTCACAATACCCCATCCTCTCACATCAACCCTGTGCGCCAGCCCCCACAATATCCCCATCCTCTCACATTCACCAACCAGTGCCCTGTATCCCCTGCCCCACAATACCCCATCCTCTCGCATTCACTCTCTGTGCCCTGTTGCCCCTTCCCCACTTCAGCTCTCACAATACCCCCATCCTCTCACATTAACCCCCCCAGTGCCCTAGCCCTCACAATACCCCATCCTCTCACATTAACCCCCCCAGTGCCCTAGCCCCCACAATACCACATACTCTTACATTCACCCCAGTGCCCTGTACCCCTCCCCCACAATACCCCCATCCTCTCACATTAACCCCCCCAGTGCCCTAGCCCCCACAATACCCCCATCCTCTTACATTCACCCCAGTGCCCTGTACCCCTCCCCACAATACCCCCATCCTCTCACATTAACCCCCCCAGTGCCCTAGCCCCCACAATACCCCCATCCTCTTACATTCACCCCAGTGCCCTGTACCCCTCCCCCACTGTACCCCCATCCTCTCACATTCCCCCACAGTGACCATGACATGCCTGAGCAGAATGAATTTAATAAATTCCATCCCCTCTTACCATGAAGCTTGCAGGCAGTGGCTGAGGCAGGAGCAGGAAGTGTCCAGTGTATGCACACAGAGGGCACTGGGACCCAGTGTGGCTGAGACAACCAGAGCCTGCAGGGCAGAAAGTGACACTACAGCTGCTGCAGCCAGGAAGGAAGGAGCTCCTCTGGTGAGACAGCAGCTCCATGCACTGCGCAGACAGACAGGCTCTGAAACCTGTGGCAGAGGGAGCCAGCATTGTGCTGCTCTCTCCGCTCTCTTTCATTGTATGCCCCTGCTTCTAGGGAGGGGCAGCTGCCCCCCCTGCCCCACGGTGGGTACGCCCATGCTTGGGTGTTTTCCGAGTATCTCGGGCGTGCTCGTATATTATGTTTGAATCCCTGCAGCTGCATGATTGACAGCTGTTAGACCATCTGAACACATGTGGGGATTGCCTGTTTTTTACGGAATCCCTTCACGTGTTGAGGATGTCTAACAGTCGCCAATCATGCAGCTGCAGGGACTTGAACATAATATACGAGCACGCCCGAGATACTCGGATAATACCCAAGTGTGCTCGGAAAAGATGTTATCCGAGCACGTTTGCCCGTCACTAATTAAGAAGCAATTAAAAACAATTAAGAAGCAGATTTCTCTAATAAGACTTATTACAACATTTCTTATTTTCACATGTACTGTTGATCTATAAAATAACAATTAAAGCGACGGTTACTCTTTAACCTATTGTCTTCTTATAAGGAAACCACCAGTACAGTTGTTGGTGTTTCGAGCTTGTTAAGAGAAATAATTGGAAACATAATTGGATCAGCATGGCATCTTATTGTGCCATTTGTATGTAAGTTATGGTATGGTCAAATTTAAGGCAGAAAAGAATCAAACCTTTGTCTGCACAGGCTAAAAACTTCTATTGTAGCATCAATATACATCAGGGGAAAGCATTAGGCTGGGATCACACATGCGACCAAGTCGTCCGACACTCGCATGTGAAATCCCAGCTCTGGCGCTGGCACTCGGGAGTGGAGCGAGCGGCTGCATAGAAATACATGCAGGCGCCAGAGCTGGGATTTCACATGCGAGTGTCGGACGACTTCGTCGCATGTGTAATCCCGGTCTTAAAATGTATACAGACAAAAGGCTCAGCTCAAATTGAAATTAATAGTAGCTGAACTGCAGTACCCGGGAACGGGCTCTACACATTAATCGAAGAGGAAGTTTAGTTCCTCACCATTCATAGTTTATAACCAGCTGCCATCGGAGCTGACAACAGATAATCATTTCAGACATCCACTGATCTGATATTGATGACATATCTGGGTAGAGGCCGTTCCCGAATACTGCAGTTCAGCTAATATTAATTTCAATTTGATCTTAGCTTTTTGTTTGTATACATTTAATAAAGAGGGAGTTCGCCACGAAGAAACCACCGCACACCATAGTTAGTGGATCTTATAAACTACACCGCCCAGTACTCCGACGCGCGTTTCACTTCATCATCATCTTGGAATAGTTCCATATAAGTGTGTCCCCTTTATATACATTTTTTGTTTGGTGTCTTGATTCAAATCATTCATTAATGTGCTTTATATTCATTTCTAACTGTTTGCACCATGCTTGTTGAAACTGATCACAATCATGCATTTCTAAACTTTTGTATCATGTTTGCTTAAAGGGAACCTGTCACCAGAAAAAAATGCTATTAACTTGCTGATATGGGGTCAATCTGAAGATTAGTAGTGTTACTAACCTAACTTTTTTCCCCCCCGGCAGCGTTCGGTTTCCAGTCATAAGGGCGGTGTTGGTTCAGTCACCACTCTGAGTATATAGAGCGGTGGCTGTAACTGCGCCCCCGGCCCTGACTGACACTTTCTGCATTAAAGCCGGCTGTCAGTCAGTGCGGGCGTACAGTTACAGCCGCTGCTCTCTATACTCAGAGTGGTCACTGAGCTCATGTCGTCACCGCCCTTATGACTGGAGACTGAATTCTACAGAGGGGAATAAAGTTTGTTTTCTCCCGCCAGTGTTCGGCTAAGTGCGGGAGCCAGGCAGCTTAATAACTCTATTAACCTGCAGATTAACCCCATATCTACAGGTTAAAAGCATTTTTATGGTGACAGGTTCCCTTTAAATTGTCTGTTTCTATTATACCCTTACTGTCTTACTGGTATAAACTATACTTTAGTCATTGATACTGTATTATGCCATTGACTCACCATTTATCACTGCTTTTTTGGAGGGTTTTAACATTATTTCTTTACTAATTGTGTTTTATTTGTTCTTTTATGCTCAATAAAATGTATATATTGGCATATGGGTATTGTCTATTATATTTTCTCTATTTTTTGCTTTAGGAGTAATTTATAGGTATTTTCTATTGCTGTGGTACTTTTTAATGCTTTCTATATTTAGGAATTTATTATGGGTCTTTTGGTCCACATTTGGTCATTAATATAACAAGCCAGAAAAATCCCTTTAAAAGTGGTAGGAGATGGGAAGTAGCTGAACATTAAGGATATCAGTAGAGAGAGGCTTTTCCTATGCTAAATGATGTAGAAAATGTATGTTTGGAAGTTGTTTAGCATTTTGCTTTTCTCCAATTCTCCTACAAATTCTTGCATTTTCCATCCCACTGCTTTTCAATGTATCCTTCGTACCAATGTATAATGTAGTTCCCCCCTAGTTCTCAATCTTATAAGAATGTGCTTCTTTATTTTGCATCGGGGAACATTTCTGAACCCAGATTTTCTTTCTTCGACAAAGTAGACTGCAAATGACCAGTGTTTAAGTACAGTGGAAACGACTTTAGTCAACTGCTGCTAAATTACCGATTGCTTCATTAAGTTAATTTCTCCTCTCTCTAAAAAAAAGAAATAAGTGCTTTAATTATTTTTGTGCCCATACAAAATGATAAGCCATTTTTTTCGCATCTCTGCACAAGTGTCACCAGGTGAGAACTAACAGCCCATAGGACCAGCTTTTCTCCTCTCTGCTTTCTGGTCAGATCTCTTTTACTGGCTGTTAGAATTTCCTGATCCATGCTAACAGCAGAATGAGATTCACATAAGACTAGCGAGTCTCGCAGCATGACTCCCCGCGGAGAGATGGCCTTCTCACCCATCTTTTCCTATCCAAACAAAGGCAATCTTGTCTTCCTCTGTAGTTGGTACTGTACTGGGGAAACTCAGGCAAGAAAATAAAAATCCTTCCGGAGAACTGAGCGAGGTAGAATAGGTATTTTTCAAAAAGTGAGAATTTCTTAGACTAGAAATATGTTCTTCTGCAGTTGCTAATCAGGGTTTTTAGAATAACATTTTTTTTATTTCTTTGTCGTTACCAATAATCTTGATACCTACCCAAAGACCATTGGTGGTAGTGGGCAGTTAGTAATACTGAAGAGACATAGCATGGTATGGCAAAACCTGATTTATATATTTTTATTCATTTTACTCACTTATATAGTGCCATTAATTCCACAGCGCATTATATAAATAATTAGCACTGTCCCCATTGGGGCTCACAATCTAATTTCCCTATCAGTATGTCTTTGGAGTATGGGCGGAAACCCACACAAACTAAACATGGGGAAAACATACAAACTCCTTATAGATGCTGTCCTTGGTGGGATTTGAATCCAGGACCTCAGCGCTGCAAAGCAACAGTGCTGACCACTGAGTTACTTTTCTGCCCCATATGCTACCTCAGTGCAAAGCAATAGTACTAGATTTGATGAAGGTGAAAAAAGATGGAACCAGAAAAAAAAGCTAAAAAATGTACAATAAAAGTCCTGGTTTTCTCAACTCAGATCACATGCCCCAAAAGGGAGTTTATCACAAGTTTGGCACAAGTGAAGGACAATAAATGGTTACTCGGCAAGGTTTGCATCTAAAAAGTAACAGAATAGTCTAAGGACTGTCCTAATGAAGAGTCACGGGGCCCAATTCATGAAAGTATTTTTGCTAATTTTCTGGCCTAAAACACCTTCAAATATTGCAATTTTTTTATTAGATAATTTTCGACTTTTGGTGTTTTTTCTCCTTTTTTGGACAGAGCTGTGGTGTGGTGGGACAGGTCATGGCAAAGCCTGCATGACAAACTCATGAAATATTCTAGCATTTCTTACTCCAGAAATATCACGCTAGCCTCTTACAATAAACCAGGTATGTAAAAAATAAAATAAATCCTTATAATCACCTTACTGCTCACCTCTCTGGACCCTCCTCTGCTCCATACCATCACTGTGAGGTCCTTGTCACATCATATGATCCCCAACATGAAAGTCCCGGGTCTCTCACTAAGGCCGGGATCACACATGCGAGGAATACGGCAGAGTCTCGCATGTTAATACCCGGCACTGCCGCCGGCCTCGGGAGTGGAGTGTTCGGCCGCATAGCAATACATGGAGCCACACGCTCTGCTCCCGAGGCCAGCAGCAGTGCCGGGTATTAACATGCGAGACTCGGCCGTATTCCTCGCATGTGTGATCCCGGCCTAATAAGCCAGGACTTTACATGCACATGCGCATAATTGCCCCTGGCATCATCAGAGGCAGACGTCCGGCTCACTGTAAGAGACCAGGTACTTTCAACTCAAGCGGTGGGGATCAGAAGATGCGACGACTACTGGACTGGTGATGATGAGGAGCAGAGGGGCCAAAGAGGTGAGGTAATGTGAGTATAATGAATTTATTTTATAACCTTTTCATGGCCCTTTAGGGTTTAGAAAAATGTCTGCCAGCGACTTCGCGCAGGAGCAAACTACTAAGAATCAAAAAAGTGTTTGTGGAACTTTGAAAAATTTGAGTAGAATTCAATCTTGCTCCAATTAATTTGTTCATCTGCGGCAGCACATTTCCTCAAAACTAAAAAAAAAAGTCAATTCCAGTTGAGACTTGTGAAATATTGTCATGGTGATTAATAACTGAGATATGACAGATGAAGTAGACATTGACTTGCCTTTCACACCCTATGTCTTTATCTTCCCAGCCATTCAGCATAAAGTCAGTGACCTTTTCTTTTGACATGACAAGGTCAGGGGTCGCGGCACGCCGGGTGCTGGTACTGGTGTAATTTGGAATATAAGAAATGTCACTCTATAAACTGAATGTCTTTTTTTTAAGTCGGCTGTAAATAAAGCAGTAAAACAGAAAATGACTGAGATGGGATATAAGCGCGCTCTCCATATATCACTCTTTTTATATGCTTTTCACTGTATAGGAGCGATAAAATAAGAAATAAATATGGTGTCTAACTCAAAAAGGTAGCACTCCCTAAAGACTCGTTTTTTTGCCTCCAAATGTGTAGTATTTTGTAAAGCTCCACTCATTTTTGTTCAGCATTTTAAGCTGCAACAAAGAAATCCATCTTTACCTGTTAAGGGCCATATTTTATGATGGGATTAGATAAAGACTCAGGCTGTGTTGCGTTGCAAATGAATACTTTCTATTTGAAGGTTCGGAATTTTGTGCCATTACTTTTGTATTTATTGTGCTGTAACGTACCGTTACGGCCACAATGCTGACTGTTTATCATTCATTTCTTTTTTCAGATACTTAATTTTACATATTTCCCGAAGCACATAAACTTTTTGTTTTTACTACTACAGGTTGTTCTTTTATATATTAGCATTATTTTTTTTATTATTAATATTACTTTATTAGATTCCCCAAAAATGAAAACAAATCATCAATAAGAATAAGCAATGCAGTTCTAAAAAAACATATATATTTAGGTTTTTCTTAGGTATAGCAGAAAACAAAGTTTAGGAAAAAGTAGCAGTCATTCCTAAGATAAGGAATATTAATACTATAAATGGGCAGCACAGATGTGACTTTTGCAAGTACCAGTTCTAACTGTGTTTTTCATAGATAGAATTCATACCTATTATAATCTGTGGGACTGTTCATGGTCTATGGGACATGTCCATATTTTTGGTCTGCGCAAAAACAGACTTGTCCGACTTTGATCCGAGTCTCAGATCAAGCTCGCCAATGCAAGTTTATGGGTCCATGAAAAAATTGAACTGCACTTAAATACCATCTGTGTGCAGTTCATTTTTTACTGACTGATAGCAGAAGCTGGAAAAAAAAACTTCCTTCAGTGTGCTGTCCAGCTATTTTTTCATGAGTTTATAACTAATACAAGGACTTATGCATAATATTTTGATTACATTGTTATGATAGTTGTCTTTTGTTACAATCTAGTGCAATTGTTATTATATGTTTTCATGTATTGGTGCTGTAATCTCCCACAATGCCTCTCTCTCTTTCTCTCTGTAACTCCTCTTATCTACTTTCCTCACATCCTTTCTTTCTGGCCTGTGCCATCTTAGCAGAAGCATGCACCAGAGCCAGAGAGAGGATTTTCCTGTTACCTCTATCCTTCAACCTCGATCTTGTACCTCATTAGTTCATTTCCTCTGACATCTCAACCTCATCATTTGTCAAGGTACTGTGGATAAACTACCTAAAAGTTTGGCCACTGCATCTTCCTTCCTGGATCATCTACGTGCAGCTGGTCAGGCTATAGAGATGAGGATAGCGAGTAACCTATCTTCCAATGCTTGTACAGAGATCTGTGGATCTTATTTACGTATATCGGTGGCAGAATATTCAGGTTTGTTTGCATTACAAAAAAATTAATGAAACTCTGATAGTAAAAACTGACCCAGTGACTAAACAATGATGAAATTTCTGATCCAAAACACTGAAAAAAAATCAGACAATTTATTGCATCTAAGAAAAATCACTGATGTCTGTATGAAGCCTTATACAGTATTAATACAACCCCTGTCAAAAATTATGGAATTACTGACCTTGGAGGATGTTCATTCAGCTGTTTTATTTTGTTGAAAAAAAAAAACAGATCACAGACATGGCACAAAACTGAAGTCATTTCAAATGGCAACTTTCTGGCTTTAAGAAACACTAAAAGAAATCAAGAACAAATAATGTGGTAGTCAGTAATGGTTATTTTTTTAACCAAGCATAGGGAAAAAATTATGGAATCACTCAATTCTGAGGGAAAAGATTATGGAATCATGAAAAACAAACAATCAAAAAAACACTCCAACACATCACTAGTATTTTGTTGCACCAGCTCTGGCTTTTACACCAGCTTGCAGTCTCTGAGGCATGGACTTAATGAGTGTCAAACAGTACTCTAGTCTTCATCAATCTGGCTCCGAGTTTCTCTGATTGCTGTTGCCAGATCAGCTTTGCAGGTTGGAGCCTTGTTATGGACCATTTTCTTCAACTTCCACCAAAGATTTTCAATTGGATTGAGATCCGGACTATTTGCAGGCCACGACATTGACCTTATGTGTCTTTTTTAAGGAATGTTTTCACAGTTTTTGCTCTATGGCAGGATGCATTATCATCTTGAAAAATTATTTCATCATCCCCAAACATCCTTTCAATTGATGGGAAAAGAAAAGTGTCCAAAATATCAACATAAAATTGTGCATTTATTGAAGATGTAATGACAGCCATCTCCCCAGTGCCTTTACCTGATATGCAGCCCCATATCATCAATGACTGTGGAAATTTGCATGTTCTCTTCAGGCATTCATCTTTATAAATTTCATTGGAACGGCGCCAAACAAAAGTTCCAGCGTCATCACCTTGCCCAATGCAGATTCACGATTCATCACTGAATATGACTTTCATCCAGTCATCCACAGTCCACGATTGCTTTTCCTTAGCCCATTGTAACCTTGTTTTTTCTGTTTAGGTGTTAATGATGGCTTTTGTTTAGCTTTTCTCTATGTAAATCCCATTTCCTTTAGGCGGTTTCTTACAGTTCGGTCACAGACGTTGACTCCAGTTTCCACCCATTCGTTCCTCATTTGTTTTGTTGTGCATTTCCTGTTTTGGAGATATATTGCTTTAAGTTTCCGGTCTTGACGCTTTGACGTCTTCCTTGGTCTACCAGTATGTTTGCCTTTAACAACCTTCCCAAGTTGTTTGTATTTTGTCTAGATTTTAGACACAGCTGACTGTGAACAACCAACATCTTTGCAACATTGGGTGATGATTTACCCTCTTTTAAGAGTTTGATAATCCTCTCCTTTGTTTCAATTGACATCTCTCATGCTGGAGCCATGATTCATGTCAGTCCACTTGTTGCAACAGCTCCCCAAGGTGTGATCACTCCTTTTTAGATGCAGACTAACGAGCAGATCTAATTTGATGCAGGTGTTAGTTTTGGGAATGAAAATTTACAGGGTGATTCCATAATTTTTTCCCTCAGAATTGAGTGATTCAATAATTTTTTCCCTATGCTTGGTTAAAAAAATAACCATTACTGATTACCACATTATTTGTTCTTGATTTCTTTTAGTGTTTCTTAAAGCCAGAAAGTTGCCATATGAAATGACTTCAGTTTTGTGCCATGTCTGTGATCTGCTTTTTTTCAACAAAACAAATCAACTGAATGAACATCCTCCAAGGCCTGTGATTCCATATTTTTTGCCAGGGGTTGTATATAGGCAGTCTAACAGACAAATGGGGTGCTAAGAATATGGCCTCATTCAGACGTTTGATTTTTTTTGTACATTTCAAAAAATGATTTAATTTCTTTTAAATTAATTTTTTTGGCTTTCTCAAATTAAAACATTTGTAACTTTTTATAACAAAGATTCAATCAATTATACTAATGGGATTGATTTTATTCAATGTTTTGTATTCAATTTTTGTCCGTAATTTGGTCCTTGGGTCCATTGTTATCATATGTTTTTCTTAAATGCAAAAAAAAACCTACATTCTCCTACCCATTAAATAGTAAAAAAATGGACAGCACTAGTAATCAAAGACCAATTGATATGAATAGGAAATTTGATCTGAAAATCAGATGAAAATTTTTAGGAGGAAAAATTAATGAAAATGTGCATGGACATCTAAATGAGGTCTATATCTGACGCTTTTGAACATAGGGCATAAATGTAAAGTGGACAAATTCTGGAAAAGTCTGGCAAGGAGAAGTGACGAACTATATGAAATCTATAATAGCTGCTTTAAATTGTTGTCATCTGACTTTTTCAAAAACAGATATTATGTTAAAATAACCACATTTTCCAGAACTGTCAACTTAAAATGTTTGTCCAGGACTTTATCATTGATGGCCTATATGGCATATAGGATATGTCATCAGTGTGTGATCGGTGGGGGTTCGACACCTGGCAGTCATGCCAATCAGCTGATCCTGAGGTTGGCGTCGGCCAAAACTGCTCAATTAAGGAGTTGCAACCCCTTTAAGTCAGTATAAAAAATCATCAATGTGGATCAATCATGAGAAAACAAGTTCAATCTGATTGAACAAAGTTTATTCTGACTCCATAACCTGGCTGCGAGTATACAGCTCTTGAGACACCGTTGCTATTGATGTCTCTATGTACTGGTACTCACACAAAGAGATTTCATCAGGTAGCTTGAGTCGACTGCAGGAGGCACATATGATGATTTCAGAAGAAGGTTTATTTCTAAGCTGAATTCTTGTAGCTATGCCCAATTACAGTAGATAAAAAAGGCTACTGTGAACCAGACCTGTGTATAGAGATGATGCTCGCACAAATATGGCTGACCCACTGGAGGGTTTACTGACATCAGAGTTGGGGAGACAGACAGAGAGAGACAGGACAAACTTCTAAAAGGCGTAAACCTTATTGCATAGTAATGTATCAGTAACAATACAATGAAAATACAATACTTTATGATTCCAAGTTGTGGGACATGACAAAGCTTGATAAAAATGTGGTATCCAATGCTGAAGTAGTTTGGTTCTGCATCAGGCATAGTTTTACTCAATCTGATACTTGCTATTTGTCAGCACTTTTTCAGATAGCTATTAAACGTGTCAACCACTGCAGCTGCTCCGATTTTGTTTTTTTCTATTTACTTGCTAACATGGTAAAAAGATATATATATTTTACTTGAGCTTTGAAACCATATTTTAAGGACTTAACCCATGACCTAGAAGACCATTGACCTGGCAGAATCAACTTTCCATAGTAATTAGATAAAATAATACAAATGAATCAGAGATGACTTGAGATGCTGGAATATACACAACTTGTTTTAATTACTGCATATTGGATTTACAATGTATTAATGAGGTCTGTAAAATAAAGGAAAAGGTTGTGTACACAGTGACATCAACAAAACATGTCAGTCTGCTTTCATGTCTGGATTTAGATACAGTAAAGATGTATATCTTCGTACCGTGTTAGCCAGTAGATAGAAAAATATTTAGAGTTGAGAGTCCTCAGTGGTTGATACCTTTTAATGGCTAACTGAAAAGATGGTAACAAATTGCAAGCTTTCGAGACTACGCAGGTCTCTTCATCAGGCTGAACTAATACAAAATCTGAAGAATCACATATTTATACACAAAAACACAGAAAAAATGCAATAGGTAAGACAAGTGACGTGAAGCAGAATAGTCATTATGGCAGAGGGATGAGCATAAATATTGGAACAATTCATAGATAAGGAGAGAAAGTTTTATTACCCTCTGATTGGGGTCTGGTAATGTTTTGTGATGTTTTCACAGGGTATTTGGAGTAAATTCCTTAATTGATGTAATAGGCCATAAAACCATGTGACAGGTTCATTCCAGCATTAAGAGTGTCAAAGGTCACCATCAATTTGTATTCGCAAATTCTTCTCTGCCTCTGAGATGTGAATCTGCTTCTTAGTACCAGTATTTTCATATCTGACATGCTATGATCAGGGGAGCAAAAATGTTTTGCCACAGGTAGATCCATTCTTTTTTCTCTTATTGCGTGGCGATGAGAATTCATCCTTGTTCTCAGTTTTTGCCCGGTCTCCCCCACATACAGACCCCCAGTTGGACATTTAGTACATATAATTAGGTACACAACATTAGATGTGATGCAGCTGAAAGTACCTGGTATCTTGTAGTCCTGATGTGAGTTGGGGATCTTTATCTTGTCCGTGGTCATTATAAATGGACAGGTTTTGCATTTCTTCTGATTGCAAGGCAAGGTTCCTGCAGCTGTTGGGGAGGACAGGGAACTTCTGACAATGATGCTTCTTAGATTTGGGGGCTGCCTAAAACACAGTAGTGGGGGGTCTGGAAATATGGATTGTAACCGGGCATCTTTTTGTAGTAAAGGTTGTAGTTTCCGTGCAGCTCCCCTTAGCACCTCCAGATTTGGATTGTAGGTGACCACTAAAGGCACCCGGTTATTTTCTTCTTTAGCTTTGTAATGTAGCAGGTGATCCCTTGATATTCTGGTGGCTCTTGTAATTTGGTTTTCAATTGTTCTTGGATGGTAGCCCTGATTTAAAAAGGTCTTTCTAAGGCGACCAAGGTGTTCATCTCTATCCATGGGGTTGGAACATATACGGTTGTATCTGATGGCTTGGCTGTAGACAATAGAGTTTTTTATGTGTTTTGGATGGAAACTGTCCCATTTAAGGTATGTTGGACGGTCGATTGGCTTCTGATACAGGGATGTCTCTATTTCATTGTCCTTCAGTTTAATGATGGTGTCCAAAAAGTTAATTTCAGTGCTGGAGTAGTTAAGTGTTAAGTTGATGGTGGGATGAAATTGATTGAACTGTTCGTGGAACGTCTTTAGCTGTTGCTCAGACTCCGTCCAGATGATTAAAATGTCATCAATGTAGCGGTAGTAGGCCCGAGGCCTGGTTGGACATGAGGACAGAAAGTCGCTTTCAAGCTTGGCCATGAAAAGATTTGCATACTGTGGAGCCATTTTACTTCCCATCGCTGTGCCAGTCTCCTGTAAATAGATCTTGTTGTCAAATTCAAAGTAATTGTGGGTGAGGATGAATTTTGTGAGTTTCACCACAGAATCAGCATCATTCTCTGTGTTTTTCATGAAGTCTTTGCAGGCATTTAATCCATCCTGGTGTGGGATATTAGAGTACAAGGATTCCACATCCATGGTGGCCAGGATGGTTCCTTCTGGTAGAGGACCTATTGCTGCTAGTTTATTCAGTAGGTCAGTTGTGTCCTGAATGTAGCTGGGTGTATCCTTTACCAGAGGTTTAAGAATGCCCTCTACCCATCCAGATACCTGCTCAGTAAGGGTGTCCACACATGAAATAATCGGCCTCCCTGGATTTCCGGCTTTGTGGATTTTGGGAAGCATGTAGAATGTCCCTGTTCTTGGACTTTCTGGTATCAGGTCACCTACAATCCAAATCTGGAGGTGCTAAGGGGAGCTGCACGGAAACTACAACCTTTACTACAAAAAGATGCCCGGTTACAATCCATATTTCCAGACCCCCCACTACTGTGTTTTAGGCAGCCCCCAAATCTAAGAAGCATCATTGTCAGAAGTTCCCTGTCCTCCCCAACAGCTGCAGGAACCTTGCCTTGCAATCAGAAGAAATGCAAAACCTGTCCATTTATAATGACCACGGACAAGATAAAGATCCCCAACTCACATCAGGACTACAAGATACCAGGTACTTTCAGCTGCATCACATCTAATGTTGTGTACCTAATTATATGTACTAAATGTCCAACTGGGGGTCTGTATGTGGGGGAGACCGGGCAAAAACTGAGAACAAGGATGAATTCTCATCGCCACGCAATAAGAGAAAAAAGAATGGATCTACCTGTGGCAAAACATTTTTGCTCCCCTGATCATAGCATGTCAGATATGAAAATACTGGTACTAAGAAGCAGATTCACATCTCAGAGGCAGAGAAGAATTTGCGAATACAAATTGATGGTGACCTTTGACACTCTTAATGCTGGAATGAACCTGTCACATGGTTTTATGGCCTATTACATCAATTAAGGAATTTACTCCAAATACCCTGTGAAAACATCACAAAACATTACCAGACCCCAATCAGAGGGTAATAAAACTTTCTCTCCTTATCTATGAATTGTTCCAATATTTATGCTCATCCCTCTGCCATAATGACTATTCTGCTTCACGTCACTTGTCTTACCTATTGCATTTTTTCTGTGTTTTTGTGTATAAATATGTGATTCTTCAGATTTTGTATTAGTCTTTGCCTGATGAAGAGACCTGAGTAGTCTCGAAAGCTTGCAATTTGTTACCATCTTTTCAGTTAGCCATTAAAAGGTATCAACCACTGAGGACTCTCAACTCTAAATATTTTTTTATGTCTGGATTTAGTCATTTCTCCTGTCTAGACATTTCTCAGATGCCCAAGCATAAAACATCATCTATAAAATAAATAGTCTCTGTGCTAACTCGTGACCGGTATTTGTAGCTACTTGATCAAACAAGATACTTCCTCACATTTGCATAAATCCCACTAATATTGCCAGTGACAGATGGTGAGCAGCTATGAACAGATGAAATTATGCAACTTTCTTTTGACTGTGGTCAGGCTTATGTCAGCGATAGCCAGCATGTATTCACAGCCAATGATCATTAGCAGCAGAATCCTGCAGTATGTGCTTTGTGTACATGTCACACTGTCTAATGATATGTATACAATGTCAGTAAACTATTAATACAGGAACAACACTCTATACAACAACTAGTATAGCAACATCAGCATGTAAGTATAGAATAGATTTACCTGACACGATATCTGCTGAACTCAGGGTTAATCTTGAGGACTTGATGAGCTGAAACAGGAAAGAGGTGGACCGGGATCTAACCTGACCCTAAACTGGGGTCCTAACTAATCCCTCACCTTGGAGGTACTGATAATGGTTCAGAGGTCCAAGTCTCCAACCTAACCCTGTCTCCTATCAGACCCTGAACCCTGTAATCAGTCCTAAGAAGGATCCTGACTACCACCAAAGGGATATGGGCTGATCTCAGCTAAATACACAGATTAGACATATAAGACAGACAGGATAACACTCGCTTGCATACACACTCAAACACCAAAGGAACATAAATGGTCTGGGAAATAAACTCTAACCAAGTTGAGCTTAGAACAACTAAGGAGCTCACAACTAAAGTCTATACAGATTCATTCCTATCTGTGGTCTGCATGAAGGTTTCACTGGCAACTCCCCAAGCAGACAACCAGGAATTTAAAGGAAACCAATCAACAAATAATCAATTGCAGCCGGGAGAAACTGCACCCAGTCCCAGAACCGAGCACAGACAGAATTAACTCCCTAGCTGCCAAACACAAAGAAACAGCAGCTCAGCTGTGAGAAGTCAAAATGTGCAACCGCGACGATCTTCGTGGCAATGCACACATGACAGTACCCCCCCTTCTACGAGGGGCCTCCGGACCCTCAGGGCCAGGCCTGCCCGGTGAGTTCTGTGGAAGGTCCGAACCAAACGATCTGCGTTAACATCAGACGCAGGGACCCACGTCCTCTCCTCTGGACCATACCCCTTCCAATGCACCAAGTACTGAAGGGACCGGCGATTCAGACGTGAGTCAATGATCTTTGATACTTGAAATTCCAAGTTACCATTGACCAACACAGGAGGAGGAGGTAGAGGTGACGGTATGACTGGTGCCACATACCTTTTAAGTAATGACTTGTGGAACACATTATGAATTTTAAACGTAGGAGGGAGGTCCAGACGAAATGCCACAGGATTAATTATGGAACTGATCCTGTACGGCCCGATGAATCTGGGACCCAGTTTCCAGGAGGGCACTTTAAGTTTTTATTCCTGGTAGACAACCATACCAGATCGTTCACATTCAGATCTGGACCAGAAACTCTCCTCCTATCAGCCATACGTTTGTAACGGTTCCCCATCGCACTCAGATTATTCAATACACCTCTCCACACAGAAGCAAGTGACGACGAGAAACGCTCCTCCTCAGGAACCCCAGAAGGGCCCCCCCCCATTGAAAGTACAAAACTGGGGATGGAAACCATATGCCCCAAAAAACGGGGACTTACCAGTGGACTCGCTCCGCCTGTTGTTAAGAGCGAACTCTGCCAGAGGCAAGAAAGAAGACCAGTCCTCTTGGTTCTCTGAGACAAAACACCGGAGATATGTCTCTAAGCTCTGATTCAGACGCTCTGTCTGACCATTGGTCTGCGGATGAAAAGCCGAGGAAAATGACAATTGCATCCCCCGACGTAAACAAAATGCCCTCCAAAATTTGGACACAAACTGAGACCCCCTATCTGACACCACATCAGAAGGCAACCCATGAAGTCTAACGATCTCCCTAATGAACACCTGCGCCAGAGTTTTAGCATTAGGGAGTGCAGGAAGAGCAACGAAATGTGCCATCTTACTGAACCTGTCAACAACCACCAGTATGACAGTATTCCCTGACGACGGAGGAAGGTCCGTAATGAAGTCCATAGATAAATGAGTCCATGGACGCTCCGGAAGTTTCAAGGGTAAAAGGGTCCCAGACGGACGGGTATGAGGGGTTTTAGAGCGAGCACACACCCCACATGACGCGACAAAAGTTATAACATCTTTATTAGCATTAGGCCACCAAAACCGGCGAGAAAGGAGATCTAAAGTAGCCTTACTCCCTGGATGTCCTGCTAGAGCAGAATTATGATGTGCCTCAATAACCTTTTGTCTCAACAGATTTGGGACAAACAGTCTCCCTGGAGGTCCTGCAGGGGCGTCCCCCTGAGCCTCTAACACCTCCTCCTCAAGCTCAGAAAATACAGCCGACACTACCACCCCCTCCTGAAGGATAGGACTCGGGTCATCCGTTTTCCCGGCCCCTGGGAAACTGCGAGACAAGGCATCAGCCTTTACATTCTTAGACCCCGGGCGATAAGTGACGACAAAATTAAACCTGGTAAAAAACAACGACCATCGAGCTTGTCTGGAATTCAGACGCTTAGCGGATTCCAAATACAACAGTTCTTGTGATCAGTAATAACGGTAACCGGGTGGACTGCCCCCTCCAAAAAGTGACGCCATTCTTCAAAAGCTAACTTAATGGCCAAAAGTTCCCTATTGCCGATATCATAATTCCTTTCGGCGGACGACAATTTCTTAGAAAAGAAAGCGCACGGATGCCATTTACCAGGGGACGGACCCTGGGACAATATAGCACCCACCCCTACGTCAGACGCATCCACCTCCACAATGAACGGCTGAGATGCATCTGGTTGGATGAGAACGGGTGCCGAAGCAAAACATTTCTTCAAAGAGGAAAAGGCTTGGCAAGCTTTGTCCGACCATTTAGAAAAATCCGTCCCTTTTCTTGTCATGTCAGTGAGAGGTTTGACGACAGATGAGAAATTCAAATAAATTTCCGGTAGTAGTTCGCAAACCCCAAAAAACGCTGCAGAGCCTTAAGATCCCCTGGCTGATCCCATTCAAGCACTGCTCTCACCTTTTCAGGGTCCATATGGAAACCGGAGGCTGACACCAAAAAACCCAAAAACTGAAGTTCCTGTACGGCAAATACACACTTCTCCAGTTTGGCGTATAGTTTATTGTCTCGCAAGATCTGCAACACCTGTCTCACATGCTCCTGATGAGACACAAGATCTGGCGAGTAAATTAAAATGTCGTCCAAATATACAACCACAAACAGCCCCACAAGGTGACGAAAAATGTCATTAACAAAATGTTGGAATACTGCTGGTGCAGTAGTCAGACCAAAAGGCATGACTAGGTTCTCATAATGTCCCTCCGGCGTGTTAAACGCCGTTTTCCACTCATCCCCCTCTTTTATCCTAATCAGATTATACGCCCCCCTGAGATCCAATTTAGAAAACCATTTGGCGCCAACAATTTGATTGAAGAGATCAGGAATAAGAGGGAGTGGATACGGATCTCGAACAGTAATCCGATTAAGTTCGCGGAAATCCAAGCAAGGGCGTAGGCCTCCATCTTTCTTCTTCACAAAGAAGAACCCCGCGGCTACTGGGGAAGATGAAGGTCTAATATGCCCTTTAGCCAGACTTTCAGAAATATAATCTTTCATAGCCTGCCTCTCAGGACCAGAAAGATTATACAACCTAGCTTTAGGCAACTTAGCATCAGGAAGGAGATTAATAGAGCAGTCATACACGCGATGAGGAGGCAACTCCTGACACCCCTCCTCAGAGAAAACATCCCCAAAATCCTCCAAAAAAGGAGGCAATGTACTAGGCACGACCGCACTGATGACTGTGTTCATGCAGTTGCTTTTGCAAAACTCACCCCATTGGCTTATTTCTCTGGACTGCCAATTAATCACAGGGTTATGTTTAACCAACCAAGGAAGTCCCAACACAATGGGAGTAGGTAGACCCTCCAACACATAACAAGATAATTGTTCCCTATGTATTGCCCCTACCCGAAGGTCAATGTTATGAACCTCATGAACAAAGCTACCTTGGCCGAGAGGCCTGGCGTCAATGGAGAATATAGGGATCGGTTTGACCAATACACTAAGATGCATACCTTGAGCCTGAGCAAACTGAGCGTCAACCAGATTAGCCCCGGAACCACTATCAAGAAGAACAGACAATCTCTCCACTCTCGTACCAACTACCACCTCCACTGGTACAAGGAACTGAGAAGAACTGGCGGATGAAATACATACTCCCAGGTTGTCGTCCACCACACAACCTGGGATTAACAGTTTTCCGGCGACTTTTGGCTCAACAAGGCACGGATGGACATTCTCCAACAAAATGTCCCTCTTTCCCGCAGAAAAAAACATCTTCTAGTCCTGCGGCGTACCGCCAATCCCCTCCTACGAAATGATGTCCCTCCCAACTGCATAGGCTCATCCGAACAGACAAGGAGAACCTCAACACAAGGGACTTTAGTGGTAGGTGGAGAAACAACAGGGAGTGGGGTTACCTCACCCCTCTCCCGAAGCCGTCTATCAGTACGGATAGCTAAGGCCATAGCAGCCTCCAGAGAAGGAGGAGACTCATACTGAGCCAAAACGTCTTTTAATTTATCAGAAAGCCCATGACAAAACTGGCTCCTAAGAGCTGGGTCATTCCACTGAGTATCTGTGGCCCATCTACGAAACTCAGAAGCAAATTCCTCTGCCGGACGATCTCCCTGCTGTATCTTACGTAATTTAGTCTCAGCAAGAGAGACCCGATCTGGGTCATCATATACCAATCCCAGGGCAGTAAAAAATTGATCTACAGACAGTAGAGCCGGGATCCCGGAGGAAGGGAAAATGCCCAGGATTGAGGGTCCCCTTGCAGAAGTGAGATAACAATTCCCACTCTCTGCTCCTCACTCCCTGATGATCGAGGCCGAAGCCGAAAATACAATTTACATGCCTCCCGGAAGGTGAAAAATTTGTCTCGCCCACCAGTGAACCTGTCCGGGAGAGCTACTTTAGGTTCAACTCTGGTTTGCTCCAGGGGAGACAAAACTTTGGACTTAATGTCCGTCAGCTCCATGGATAATCCCTGCAACTGCAGAGCCAGCTGGGCTACTGGATCCATGGTAACTGGAGATAATTTTTATGGCCAGTGAAAATGTCACACTGTCTAATGATATGTATACAATGTCAGTAAACTATTAATACAGGAACAACACTCTATACAACAACTAGTATAGCAACATCAGCATGTAAGTATAGAATAGATTTACCTGACACGATATCTGCTGAACTCAGGGTTAATCTTGAGGACTTGATGAGCTGAAACAGGAAAGAGGTGGACCGGGATCTAACCTGACCCTAAACTGGGGTCCTAACTAATCCCTCACCTTGGAGGTACTGATAATGGTTCAGAGGTCCAAGTCTCCAACCTAACCCTGTCTCCTATCAGACCCTGAACCCTGTAATCAGTCCTAAGAAGGATCCTGACTACCACCAAAGGGATATGGGCTGATCTCAGCTAAATACACAGATTAGACATATAAGACAGACAGGATAACACTCGCTTGCATACACACTCAAACACCAAAGGAACATAAATGGTCTGGGAAATAAACTCTAACCAAGTTGAGCTTAGAACAACTAAGGAGCTCACAACTAAAGTCTATACAGATTCATTCCTATCTGTGGTCTGCATGAAGGTTTCACTGGCAACTCCCCAAGCAGACAACCAGGAATTTAAAGGAAACCAATCAACAAATAATCAATTGCAGCCGGGAGAAACTGCACCCAGTCCCAGAACCGAGCACAGACAGAATTAACTCCCTAGCTGCCAAACACAAAGAAACAGCAGCTCAGCTGTGAGAAGTCAAAATGTGCAACCGCGACGATCTTCGTGGCAATGCACACATGACAGTACATTGATACAATCAGTATACATAAGGAGTAAAGGCACTGTCACACTTAGTGATCGCACCAGCGATCACGACAATGACACGACCTGGCGAGATCGTTGGTTCGATCGCTATATGGTCACTAGTTAGCTTCCAAACACAAAGATCTCATCAGAGATCAGCGATCTGTATAACGACCTTTGCAGTCGTTGGGAAAACCTAGTCCCGCCTGCGCCGCTGGTAAAGTCGTTCATAAAGGGTGTCACACTCAGCGATTCAGGCTCACCAGCGGGACACCAACGACCAAAAAACGGCTCAGAACGTTCATGAACGATCAGCGACATCGCAGCGGGGGCCACATCGCCGCTACATGCCACACACAGCGACGTCACTAACGAGATCGCTACTGCGTCATAAAATCACTGACGCTTTAGCGATCTCATTAGCGATCTCGCTTAGTGTGACAGTACCTTTAAGATGAGTGAATCAATCCGCAAAGGACTGAGTTTGAGTTAAGTTTCCTAAAATTTGCCGTGTGTACAAATTCAAATATTTCGAGATTCAATTCATGGTGGGCAAAAAACTTGTCAGGCACCATTTTCCTCACTGCTGAATCATCAGATAGTGATGCCATGTCTTTATGTGTGGCTGCGCAGGTTTTCTCCATAACGCACTGCAGCTATGACATCTATCAAATTATCGTATTTTGTACAGTGCAGATTAGTACCGGTCCATCACAGATCAGCGGCTTCCAGTGGAGCACAATTTGTACGGAAGAGTCAGAGTTGAAGCTCTTATGGTCAATGAAGTCCTCTCTCTCTCCTGTAGAGTGTAAGATCTTATTTTCAGCAGGGTCCTCTCTCCTGTAGAATGTAAGCTCTTATGGTCAGTAGGGTCCTCTCTCTCCTGTAGAGTGTAAGCTCTTATGGTTAGTAGAGTCCTCTCTCTCTCCCGTAGAGTGCAAGCTTTTATGGTCAGTAGGGTCCTCTCTCTCTCTCCTGTAGAGTGTAAGCTCTTATGGTCAGTGAAGTTCTCTCTCTCCTGTAGAGTGTAAGCTCTTATGGTCAGCGGGGTCCTCTCTCTCTTTCCTGTAGAGTGAAAGCTCTTATGGTCAGTGAAGTTCTCTCTCTCCTGTAGAGTGTAAGCTCTTATGGTCAGCGGGGTCCTCTCTCTCTCTCCTGTAGAGTGAAAGCTCTTATGGTCAGTGAGGTTCTCTCTCTCCTGTAGAGTGTAAGCTCTTATGGTCAATACGGTCCTCTCTCCTGTAGAGTGTAAGCTCTTATGGTCAGTGAGGTCCTCTTTCTCTCTCTCTTGTAGAGTGTAATCTCTAATGGCCAGTGAGGTCCTCTCTCTCTCTCCTGTAGAATGTAAGCTCTTATGGTCAGTGGAGTCCTCTCTCTCCTGTAGAGTGTAAGCTCTTATGGTCAGCGGGGTCCTCTCTCTCTCTTGTAGAGTGTAATCTCTAGTGGACAGTGAGGTCCTCTCTCTCTTTCCTGTAGAGTGCAAGCTCTTATGGTCAGTGGAGTCCTCTCTCTCCTGTAGAGTGTAAGCTCTTATGGTCAGCGTAGTCCTCTCTCCTGTAGAGTGTAAGCTCTTATTGGCCAGCGGGGGTCCTCTCTCCTCCTTTAGAGTGTTAGACTCCCTAAGTGTGAAGTTCTCTACAATTAACACTTGATGAGTTTTTGATGCTGTGTAGTTTTTGTTGTGTCAAAAACGCAGTGTCTCACAGTTCTGGCAAAGTGGATAGGATTTATAGAATTCTGCCCACTATCCTTTTTTTGTGTTTGAAATCCGCAACACAGAAATTTTTCTTTTTCAGTACGGTGAATTTTATTTGCAGATTTTCCTCATAGAATTGTATTGTATTGTTGTTATGTTTCGGTAACTGAGGAGTGCAGGTAAAAAAGGCAATACACCAGAGCAGTTGGAATCTATGAGATTGCAGTACCCTGACTAACCACCACAACTAGAGGCAGCCGTGGAGCGTTCCTACGTTGGTCCTAGACGCCTCGTCACAGCCTGAGAAACTAACTACACCTAAAGATAGAAATAGGGAAGCTATCTGCCCCGGAGCAGATCCCCAAAGAACATAGAAAGCCCCCAAACATGTAATGGCTGTTAGACAAGAAGAAATACTGACACAGACAGAAAATAGTATGAGCAAACGTTGGGGCCCAAACTAACTAAATAGAAAAGGATAGGAAGGGTACTTACTGCAATCCCAAAAAAACCTGCAAAGCACCAACTCTACTAATTTCAAAAACACCTGAGATCACACGACCTCTACCACCTAAATTAGTTCTCTGGTGTAACAAAATCAAAACAGCAGCCACTGAAGAAACTGGAAAAAGCAAAAGTACAAACATCAGTGGCTGAACTAAACTGAGAGGGCAAAAGCCCCCGGAGGGACCCTGAAGGCCCCCACAGAAGTGCAGGACAAAATGCAAAAATAAAGCACAAAAACAAAAAGAAGAAAATGACTTATCTGTTAGCAGGAGATCAGACACGACACAGCAGGCTACAAGGGAAACAGGAATCATGGAGTGAGACCAGAACAATTGATCACCGCAACCCTGATAGGAAGGCGACTCCCTTATATAAGACCAGTCAGTAACACCTGATTCCCACTCCTCACAATCTTCACTGGACAGTCCAGTACCGCTTGTAACCACCAGAGGGAGCCTCTGCTCAGAACTCATTTCAAGTCCATTCACAACAGTACCCCCCCTTGAGGAGGGGTCACCGAACCCTCACTTGAGCAACCAGGTCGGTCAGGATGAGTTCTATGATACGCACGGATGAGTCTCCAGCATGGATGTCCGAAGCAAACACCCAAGAATTGTCTTCCTGACCATAACCTCTCCACTTAACCAAATACTGGAGTTTCTGTCTAGAAAAACGAGAATTCAATATTTTCTCAACCACATACTCCAGATTGCCCTCAACCAAAACAGGGTCAGGAGGCACAGTAGTAGGAACCACTGGCTCAACAAACCTCTTCAACAAGGACTTGTGGAACACGTTATGGATCTTAAATGTCCCTGGAAGAAGCAAACGAAAAGAAACAGGATTAAGAATCTCCATGATCTTATAAGGTCCAATGAACCTAGGCTTAAATTTAGGAGATGCCACTCTCATAGGAATATTTTTTGAGGACAACCAGACCAAGTCCCCCACTTTAAACCGAGGACCATCAGTCCTATGCCGGTTAGCAAACCGCTGGGCCCTCTCCTGAGAGAGGGACAACCTCTCCACTACCTGGTCCCAAATCTGTTCCATACGCTCCACAACAGAGTCAACACCTGGACAGACAGAAGCCTCCGTCTGTCCTGAAGAAAATCGAGGTGAAACCCAGAATTACAGAAAAATGGAGACATCAAAGTGGCAGAGCTAGCCCTATTATTAAGAGCAAACTCAGCCAAAGGCAAAAAAGAGACCCAGTCATCCTGATCAGCAGACACAAAGCATCTTAGATAAGTCTCCAATGTCTGGTTTGTTCTCTCAGTTTGACCATTGGTCTGAGGATGAAACGCCGAGGAGAAAGACAATTGAACACCAAGTTTAGAACAAAAGGTCCTCCAAAATCTTGAAACAAACTGGACTCCTCTGTCAGACACAATGTTCTCAGGAATGCCGTGTAAACAACCACGTGCTGAAGGAACAAAGGCACCAATTCAGAGGAGGAAGGCAACTTAGGTAATGGCACAAGATGTATCATCTTGGAAAACCTATCACAAATCACCCAGATGACGGTCATTCTCTGAGAAACAGGGAGGTCGGAAATGAAATCCATAGAGATATGGGTCCATGGTCTCTTGGGCACAGGCAATGGCATCAACAAACCACTAGAGCGAGAGCAAGGCTTGGAGCGAGAGCAAGTCCCGCAGGACTGCACAAATTCCCTGACATCACGAAACAAGGAGGGCCACCAAAAGGGCCCACTAACCAAGTCTCTGGTACCAAAAAATTCCCCGGGTGACCGGGCCCGCGCGGAACAAAGAATCTCAACTCACACTCTTTTTCCACTGTCCGGGACAAACAATTTCCCCAAAAGGGCAGCGCTCGGCTTTCCCCCGACACCCCCCCAGACCCGTCTCAAATTGGCAGATGGCGGAAAGAACTATACCCTCTTTCAAAAAAAACAAAGGGTCAGATAACCAGGAAGTCCCCAGGAAACCCAAC
>JARQOD010000002.1:595331774-595379627 GCA_033576555.1 Oophaga sylvatica | reverse complement strand
GTTTCTTTGTGTTTGCAGTTAGGGAGTTAATTCTGTCTGTGCTCATCTGGGACTGGGTGCAGTTTTCTCCCGGCTGCAATTAATTATTTGTTGATTGGTTTCCTTTAAATCTCTGGTTGTCTGTGTTGGGAGTTGCCAGTGAAATTCTTCATGCAGACCACAGATAGGATTGTATCTGTATAGACTTAAGTTAAAGAGCTTCTTAGTTGTTTTAAGCTCACCTTGCTTAGAGTTTAATATCCCAGATCATTTATGTTCCTTCTGTGTTTGAGTGTGTATGCAAGTCTGTGTTTTCTCCAGTCTGTCTTATATGTCTAATCTGTGTATTTAGCAGAGATCAGCCCATATCCCTTTGGTGGTAATCAGAATCCTTCTTAGGACTGATTACAGGTTCAGGGACTGATAGGAGACAGGGTTAGGCTGGAGACTTGGACCTCTGAACCATTATCAGTACCTCCAAGGTGAGGGATTAGTTAGGACCCCAGTTTAGGGTCAGGTTAGACCCCCGTCCTCCTCTTTCCTGTGACAGTGTATCAAGTCCTCAAGATTAACCCTGAGTTCAACGGATATCGTGTCAGGTAAATCTATTCTATATTTACATGCTGATGTTGCTAATCTAATATGTTGTATAGAGTGTTGTTCTTTTAAGAATAGTTTACTGACATCGTACACATATCATAAGACCGCGTGACAGGAGCATTATATGTGGCCCATCATATACTGTATGCAGCATTATATGGGGCTGATTATGTGTGAAGCGATATATGGGGTTCATTATACTGTATGGAGCATTATATTGGGCTTATTATACTGTTTGGAGCCCTATGTGGTGCCCATAATACTGTATGGAGCAATATATAGAGCTCATTATTCTGTATGGGCACTATGTGGTGCCCATAATACTGTATGGAGCAATATATGGAGCTCATTATTCTGTATTGAGCACTTTGTGGTGCCCATAATACTGTATGGAGCAATATATGGAGCTCATTATTCTGTATGGAGCAAGCACTATGTGGTGCCCATAATACTGTATGGAGCAATATATGGAGCTCATTATTCTGTATGGAGCAATATATATGGCTCATTATTCTGTATGGAGCACTATGTGGTGCCCATAATACTGTATGAAGCAATATATGGGGCTCATTATTCTGTAGGGAGCAATATTTGGGGCCCGTTATACTGTATGGAGCACTATGTGCACATAATACTGTATGGAGCTATATATGGAGCTCATTATTCTGTATGGAGCACTATGTGGTGCCCATAATACTGTATGGAGCAATATATGGAGCTCATTATTCTGTATGGAGCAATATATGGGGCTCATTATTCTGTAGGGAGGAAAATATGAGGCTCGTTATACTGTATGGAGTACTGTTTGTGGCCATAATACTGTATGGAGGACTACACTGTCCGGTTCCTGAGCTTGTGTAGAATTTACAATAGATATCACTCATGTAATGTATAGAAGTAAGTGAAATGTTTGTCATTGTACTACACCTATATTTCTCTGCCGTATCAGTTCATCATGAATTGTGGTATATGTTAAAGGGGCCCACAGAGAATCTTTCGCCCAGGACAAACAAAAACCTGGAGCCGGCCATGGTTGCTGTGAAATGCTTTGATAGCATTAATGTCACTCATGATTATAAAACTATATGTATACTGTCCTCACTAGTAGGAAAAAATCATGTTTGTGCAAAAAATTTGGTAACTTATTTGGTAACAGAGGGTTAGCAAAAGCGTCTGTAGCTAACTGACCTGTGACAAATTTATTAGAATTCACGTCACAAAACTTGTATATAAATTAAGTGAGAAATGTACATCTCTTAATAGCAGAATCCCAAGGCTGGAAGATGGCTGTGTGCAAGGTGCCTTTATACTCTGCTTGGGAATTTTGGATTTGCTGAGGATTTCTTTACTGATTCGGTGCTGAAATTGACACCATATCTGTTTCCAATGCTATTAAGTTGGGTTTTCACAACCACAGAAAGTACACTACTGAAAAAATCCATTATTCTCATAAAATCAGCATGTAAAAGCCTCCGAATTAAAGGAGATATCCAGGGCTTTAACCTCTAACATCGATGGAAAATACTGAAGATAGGTCATCAATGTCTTATCGGTGGGAGTGCAACACCCATCACCCCCGCCGATCAGCTCTTCCTGAAGGTGGCAGCCGGAACTAGCCAAGTACTGCACTTCCGCCCCTATTCAAATCAATAAGGGGTGGATGTTCAGTACCCGGCCGTGACCACTATTCAACCGACAGAACTGTGCTGTGCAGTTATGTAACTGAGCAATTCCAACCGCTGCCGACGCCAGGAACAGCGGCGGGATCAGCTGATCAGACATTCATGACCTATCTCAATTTTTTCTTCCAAACAGGCTGGCAACCAACCGCCCGATGAATGATTAACGCTTGTTAGTCAGGTGAAGTGATCTTTAGGTTTGTACTAGATCATCGTTCGTGGCAGCACATAGGTGTAAGGACTCACTTAGACGATCTTGGACTGCCATGCATGGACTGGCCGCGGATCTCCCCACAGCCTCATAGAAATACATAAAGGTGTCTTCCGCTGGACGGGAGACTCATGGACACTCTGTGCATTGTGGTCCAAGATCGGACGTCTGCATTACCCTTAAACAGGCCATGTGTTGACTATGTGCACTGATAGATCTATTAAAGATCTATTGTGGATCATTCAGTGCACAGCTGAAGCAGCGTCCGCCTGTGTGGACAGGCAATTAAACCACCACCGGTCAGCAGCCAAGAAATTAAACTGTATAAGGGAAATTTTTACCTAGATCCTCTGAACATCTGCAGCAGAAATCTGATTTATCAGCCTTGGATTTCTCCTTCGAATCCTCATATTACATATACAATACACAATGGATTTACCATATGCAAATCTGACACATGAATATACGCTTAGACTGAAGAGCTTTAACAAAGAGATTATCAGGTCCAAACAATGCACTTTTTTTTTTACCAGATTTTACTGCCCCTTTTCATCCATTATGTTTAGTATTGAATTTTTCTCCCAACACAAAGGTTGCCAATTTTTGTTCATGCAATGAGTCATTTTATCTCAGAAAGACAGCAGTAAAACAAATGTCTCTTTCCTCCGGTCGTTTATTAAGAATACAAAGATCAATGCTGAAATGGCTCATGAGCAAGATGATATCAGTGACTACTTAAAGCTTCGCAACAAATCACTGATGCAACAGGCAAATTGTGTATTAGTGACCAAGTGTGCATCATTACTCAGAAAATGAATGACTATAACTCAAACAGACACCGTCATTCATTTTCATTCCCTTTTTCTCCTTTTTTTTTTCTTTTGACTTTCTATTTAGACACCGACACGTCCTAAATCAATTGAAATTGTCGCTGGTTTTAAGTTTCTCCATATCTGTCTGTTCTTTTATATTTTCAGATGCACCGAGAGGCTTTTGAGATAGATAAAGGGATATGCCGGGCTGAAAAATTCAACTGTGTTATCCACATCTAAAGCTAATGCTACTGAAAAGGAAATGTTTTATGCGGTTGTATGAGATTACATATAAAGGGGTCTCTTGTTTTTTTTTTTGTTTTTTTTTCAGGAACAGCACCACTCTCGTCCAAAGGCTGTGCCTGGTATTGCAGCTTATTCCCATTCATGAAAATTGAGCTGAGTTGCAATACTACAGACAGCCCATAAGCAAAAGTGGCGCTGTTTTTGAAAAACAAAAATTAGACCCCTTGTTTTGGATCCTAGACAACTCTTTTAACATGACAAGCACTGCAGAAGGATCTCATTTTGTGTGAGTAAATTACATCGATAGGTTTGTGTGAAATTTAATTTGAGTAAAGCTATTGTCTAATTAGAAAAAAAATCCAATACTGTATTATTTGTATCTACTTTTTTGAAATATGAAGAAGGTTTTATAAATGTTAAAGGGAATCTGTCAGCAAGGTTTGGTTACCCCATCTGAAAGCAGAATTATTTAGAGGCAGAGACCCTGATTCTAGTGATGTGTCACTTATTGGGCTTATTGGGTTTCATAAAATACCAGTTTCTCTGCTGCAGATCTAGCAGTTCTCAGAATTCTGAGATTTGTATAACCCCCGCCACCACTACTGATCGGCAGCTTTCTATGTTTACTGTTCATAGGAGGAAAGCTGCCAATCAGTGGTGAGGGCGGTAATATACAGAGCTCTGGACAGCATTGCAGCAGGTTTAGTAGTCCTCAAGTGATAATCTCCTGATTTTATTAAGACTTTAACAGCCCAGTAAGTGACGCATTACAAGAATCATGGTCTCTGTCTCTTCATTATGCTGCTGTCACATTAGGTAAAAATAAACTGTGGCAGATTCCCTTTAAAATAAGACTTATATGAAATAAGATTTATGTAACAAAAGAAAAACCTTTCAAATCTTGTCTTGCTCATGAACTGATAATCCTTGATTTCCTGATGGTAGCAATATGTGTTCATCCGAGGAGTAAGGGGAAAGGCTGAGTAAATCATTCACAAGCAAGCCCCTCTGGCGGCGAACTATTCCTTCTGAAAATAAAAGAATTGGCCATATTAAACTCAATATCTAGACACCATGATTTGCCATTAGGGGCACATGTGAACCCTGCCTTCATATGCCTAGATGTTTGTCTAGCCAGAAGACTGTGATGTCTGATTTCACATACTCTTGTACTGATTAGAAGCACTTCACCATCATATTAAACCATGCAGGGGCTAATCTGTTCAGTTGAGAGCTTTTGGAGCTTTGCTGCTTTGATGGTCTCAGCTGTTCAGTGTTGGCCACTTCCCTCTGTTATAATATACTGCCTCTGGCAAGAAGGGATTGCCAATGTTAGTTTCATACTGCCTTGTGGTGGAGTTGGAGTTGTTTTTTTGTTTGAGGAGGTGTTTGGAGTGTTGTTCAGAGGACTGTTGCTTGGTGATGTGTATGTGTGCATATCCTCATCCTCTCCTATTTGGTTTTTCCTTCCTTTTCTTCCCGATGTTCCACTTTGTTGTTTGTGAGTTCATACTTGCATAATTGGCATTTCATTTATCCCTGTACTTCTTCCCTTGTTAGTCTGGTTTGTGTATTCTTATACACTACAACTCCCCTTTGCCCTGGGTGGGGAAGGGAACTGATAAGTGCTGATTTAGGAGCTCAAGCAAGGCACGTGGCCATGGCATCTTCACCATCAGAAGTAATCCAGGGAACAGGAATAGCTAGGGCACCCCTAGAGGGAAGGAACCCCTTGCCCCGGGATATCCTGCAACAGTGTCGTAACACTTAATCTTATGTATATGGACAAAATTTGTGTCATATTTAGCTCACTGTCTAAATGTTAAGTTCCATAATGATTTTTTTTTAGATCACACACAGCATAGTGCCATCATGCTGTCTATTAAAGTAGCATTAATTTGCAAAAAATGTATTATCTCTTGCCTTCCCACCCGAAAGACTACCTAGACCCCAAGCACAGAGCTAATGAAGAAAAGCAAGAAATTTGGAGAGAAACATTAATGTAATTCAGTCCTGCACCATCTGTTAATGATATTTTCACAAGATTTCCAATAAAAGCAAATTGGCCATAATTGTTTTTGTTTAGGACACCATGAGCTCTCTAATTTTCTAAATCTGCTCATATTTTGAACACATTCATCTACTTGCAGGGCGGATAAGCACATCCAGCTTTGGGCAACAGGTGCAAAAATGCAGTTTATATAATAATACGGTAATCTATTTTCTCACAATCCTATTAATGTTACACATAGTTCCCAGGTCATGACAGTGCTGTGCAGTCTTACATGTAGCACTCCTGCACTCTTCTCTGCTGCATTGACTCTAATATCTGTTTGGTTGTGGTTAATGCAACACTATGGTGAGGTAACGCAGGGCTTCTCCACCAGATCCAAAGAGCTTTAAGCTACATCTCTGGTAGGACGCAAGTGTTTCATCCTATCAGTAAATGTACTATATTTTTCTCATTGATCACTCAGTCAGTTTATGTCTTTCATACATGAAGGCACACAGCAGGCTTGCCAGATGAAAGCGCCTAACCCAGGAAGGCTCGTCCATATCATCAAAGCCGGGTAATAGCCACCGTTATAAGTAAAAGCTTCTATTTGACTCCTACTTGATAAAGACGAATAGCAATTCACGTCCATATGAATTGTGGTCAATGTGATTTAAAATAATTCATTGTGTAAAAAATGGGATTGAGATCGTATCGATAATATTTACTAAACCTATCACTAATTATAAAATCCTCTTCCCTGCGAACAGGATTCGTAGTAGTGAGAGTTCCTGCGTGGTGTGGATGGTAACAAACTATATAAATACCCCATTCTTCCTTGGAAAACTCTAGTTGGCAAAGTTAATGACAGTGCCTCCATACTTCCTTGGTCCTGCCACCCGAAAACTTTCCCTTATAGGGGTTGTCCGGCCTTCGTCTAGAAGTCTGCTGTCTCTCTATGTGACTGCAGACTTGTGAATCCTCACAATGCGCTCACTGCGATAATTCTCCAGCGCTGGCGCTGGAAGAGGCGGGTGCATGACTGTAAGGCCGGGGTCACACTTGCGAGAAACTCGCACGAGTCTCGCACCTCAATACCCGGCACTGCCGCCGGCACTCGAACCGGAGCGTTCAGCTGCATAGAAATACATGCAGCCGCACACTCCGGTCCCAAGTGACAGCGTCAGCAGGGCTGCCACTAGGAATTTCAGGGCCCCATACTGGCAAAATTTATGGGGCCCCCCTTGAGACTCCACCCAGGCTCCACCCCCCAGTTCCGCCTCCACCCTAGCTCCTCCTCCACCACACGAACCATCCAAAATCCCTCTGCCTTTTCTTGGAAAAACTCCACTTCTGCACCACGCCCTCACCAATGACACATTAACATCAAATCACATGCATAGCCATCAGCTTTTGTTTTGACCAAAAGATTTTTTTAAGCCTGCCACCACGACAAGATAATATGGGTGAAATGGTGTGCACTCAAGTCTAGTGTACAGGAGGTGCTGGTGAATTGGTCCTAAGCGGCACCAACAAATATAGGAAGAGCAAAATTCACCGCACACTACAATTGATTACTATGCAGAAAAATATTTTTATTTGAAAAATTATCCAATCCAAAAGAAGAAAGTGCCAGTGCCGTAATAATAATATGTACAATATACATATACCCAACGTTTCGACCCTCCCGGATCTTAATCATGGGGTACTAGAGAAAAATAGAAGAAACATAGTGTGAGGCAATTATATACAGTGATTACATATATAACATATATACAGATATGGGCTGGATCATATATAATTGATTGCGAAAAATGTCATGTAGATAATAATCCAGAAAGTAGAATATATCGTTAAAGTACATATGGAGCCTCATTATACAATCTCAACATGGAGATATATAGAGTAACGATTTATATAATCATAGTAGAACAAAGCACAATGATATAAGAAACAAAGAAGTAGCGCATTTCTACCTTGTAAAATTAGTACAACAGAGATATGGCACATAGTAGAGGCAATAAATTCCTTGTAAATTCCCTTATAGCAGAGCCAGATGCTGCAGATAATATCAAAATGATTAATTAAATAAATATAGGGAAATAGGGGTCACCATCATTGAAATGTCAGAGATTACCTGCTGTGTACAAAGAGCAGGAGTTAAATGTATCCAGAATAGGGTAAAGTCTGTCCTGAGTGGCGTCCTGATAGCCTATACAGGGCAAATGGAACACAAATGACCCCTATTTCCCTATATTTATTTAATTAATCATTTTGATATTATCTGCAGCATCTGGCTCTGCTATAAGGGAATTTACAAGGAATTTATTGCCTCTACTATGTGCCATATCTCTGTTGTACTAATTTTACAAGGTAGAAATGCGCTACTTCTTTGTTTCTTATATCATTGTGCTTTGTTCTACTATGATTATATAAATCGTTACTCTATATATCTCCATGTTGAGATTGTATAATGAGGCTCCATATGTACTTTAACGATATATTCTACTTTCTGGATTATTATCTACATGACATTTTTCGCAATCAATTATATATGATCCAGCCCATATCTGTATATATGTTATATATGTAATCACTGTATATAATTGCCTCACACTATGTTTCTTCTATTTTTCTCTAGTACCCCATGATTAAGATCCGGGAGGGTCGAAACGTTGGGTATCTGTATATTGTACATATTATTATTACGGCACTGGCACTTTCTTCTTTTGGATTGGATAATTTTTCAAATAAAAATATTTTACTGCATAGTAATCAATTGTAGTGTGCGGTGAATTTTGCTCTTCCTACCACGACAAGGTAGACTCTATTGGCAGGGCCCTACTCTACTCTAACTTCTTAAACATTTGGTAACTTTTTTTTTTGTATATTTTAATTATCTTTCTTCAAGGGAATGTGTCACATACATTTTTTAAACTAATTGAAATCATATATATATATATACTGTATTTCTGATTGCAGATTATTGTATTCAGTTAATGATGGGCCCCATATAATGCTCCATAAAAGTTATGCCCCCATAAGATGCTCCATATATTTTATGCCCCATATGATGCCCCATAGATTTTATACCCCCATATGATGCTCCATAGATTTTATGCCCCATATGATGCTCCATAGATTTTATGCCGCCATATGATGCTCCATAGATTTTATGCCGCCATATGATGCCCCATAGATGTATATGCCCCCATATGATGCTCCATTAATTTTATGCCCCATATGATGCTCCAAAGATTATGCCGCCATATGATGCTCCAAAGATTATGCCGCCATATGATGCTCCATAGATTATGCCGCCATATGATGCTCCAAAGATTATGCCGCCATATGATGCTCCATAGATTTTATGCCCCATATGATGCTCCATAGATTATGCCGCCATATGATGCTCCAAAGATTTTATGCCGCCATACGATGCCCCATAGATTATGCTGCCATATGATGCTCCAAAGATTATGCCTCCATATGATGCCCCACAGATTATGCCGCCATATGATGCTCCAAAGATTATGCCGCCATATGATACTCCATAGATTTTATTCCCCATATGATGCTCCATAGATTTTATGCCCCATATGATGCTCCATAGATTATGCCGCCATATGATGCTCCAAAGATTATGCCGCCATGATGCCCCACAGATTATGCCGCCATATGATGCCCCACAGATTATGCCGCCATATGATGCCCCAAAGATTATGCCGCCATATGATGCCCCAAAGATTATGCCGCCATATGATGCTCCATAGATTATGCCGCCATATGATGCTCCAAAGATTATGCCGCCATATGATGCTCCATGGATTTTATGCCCCATATGATGCTCCATAGATTATGCCCCATATGATGCTCCATAGATTATGCCGCCATATGATGCTCCAAAGATTATGCCGCCATATGATGCCCCACAGATTATGCCACCATATGATGCCCCAGATTATGCCGCCATATGATGCTCCATAGATTTTATGCCGCCATATGATGCTCCATAGATTATGCCCCATATGCTCCATAGATTATGCCGCCATATGATGCTCCAAAGATTATGCCTCCATATGATGCTCCAAAGATTATGCCGCCATATGATGCTCCAAAGATTATGCCGCCATATGATGCTCCAAAGATTATGCCGCCATATGATGCCCCATAGATTATGCCGCAATATGATGCTCCATAGATTTTATGCCGCCATATGATGCTCCAAAGATTATGCCGCCATATGATGCTCCAAAGATTATGCCTCCATATTATGCCCCACAGATTATGCCGCCATATGATGCTCCAAAGATTATGCCGCCATATGATGCTCCAAAGATTATGCCGCCATATGATGCCCCATAGATTATGCCGCAATATGATGCTCCATAGATTTTATGCCGCCATATGATGCTCCAAAGATTATGCCGCCATATGATGCTCCAAAGATTATGCCGCCATATGATGCCCCATAGATTATGCCGCAATATGATGCTCCAAAGATTATGCCGCCATATGATGCTCCAAAGATTATGCCGCCATATGATGCCCCATAGATTTTATGCCCCATATGATGAGCAGGCAGGGGGGGGCGGCCACACGCAGCAATCCAACAGGGCCCCAGCCCAGGGCAGGCAGGAGGGGCCCGCAGCATCCACCAACAGGGTCCCCAGCCCTGGGGGCCCATTTGGTGGATGCTGGGCCCCCCCTTCCTGCCCTGGGCCCTGTTGGTGGTGCGTGGTGGATGCTGGCGCTGTGGCTGTCCTGGCCCACCCCCCTGCGACAGACTACTCACCTTGCTGAGCTCGCCTGCCGCCTGCACCCGGTCCGGTCCGCCGCTCCCAGCCACGTGGCAGTGTGTGTCAGGCACAGCACACCGACGTGATACGCTGCTCGCTCTGCTCCAGAATGAGGAAGTGGAGCAGAGCAGCGTGTGACGTCACGGCTGGACCATGATGCATCAGGGCGGGCTGCAGCTTAAAGCTACAGTGCCTGCCCATTTAATTTGCCAGCCAGGAGAATAGGACTGGGGACAGTGGGGAATATAAACAGCGAAGTGCTGCGCCTGCTGCCGGACTGTGCTACCAGCGTGCTCGGGCGGCGGGCGGGCCCCCCTAAAGCACCGGGCCCCATACATTAGTAAGGGCTGTAATGCCCTGATGGCGGCCCTGAGCGTCAGTGCCGGGTTTTGAAGTGGGAGACTCGTGTGAGTTTCTCGCAAGTGTGACCGCAGCCTAAGTAAGCGATTTGCATTCATGGGGTCATGTGCCGACTAGAAGGACGCGGCCTCACTTAATGCACAGTCTAGTCAGAATGTGGCCGGAAGTATGCTAATTGCATTCACATGACCGACTGCTCTGGTGCTGGCACCAGAGAATCCTTAGGGCATGTGCAAACAATCCGGAGTTGCTGTGGGTTTGATCCTGCTTACTTGTGCAGCATCAAACCCGCAGCGGCCAGATATTACAACAGAGTGGATGGGATTTCTAGAAATCCTATGTCCACTATGCATCCACAGATGCCTGCGGCTCACCTATGGAGATGGACATCCGGCGCGTCTCTCCAGACTGTAGCATGTCAACTTCTCTTGTGGAGACGTGGGCCTCCACAAGAGAAATTTCACCAATAGAATGTATTGAACACGGTGAATCCATGCTGATTTCCCTGCGTTCAATATACGGCAGCGCTTTGGAAGCAGCGAACATGTGCTGCGTCCAAAGCACTGCAAGTTCCGGATCGTGAGCACCCAGCCTTACAGCACTCAGTATGTTGATGTGGGGATTCACAAGTCTGCAGTGACTTGTAGCCTCAGGCCAGACTACCTCTTTAGGACTACCTCTTTAGGAGTCAAAGCAAAGAGAGTTTGGAACAAGCATATTACATGTAACATAAAAACTAGAAACACCAAAACCAGAGGCGTAGCTAGGGGTTCAGCTCAGGGGGGGGCGAGACATCTGAGTGGGCCCCTAACCTCTGATTACAACTGATAACATCTCCACAAAGACTAACACTGATATTACCGCTATATTGTGACCATATGTACCATATAGTGGTAGATACCAGTCCTACAAAGCATACAAGTGATTACAGTACATTTACAGATAGTAACTTACAGAGGACGTTCTTTTTGATGGAGTCGTTCACTTTTCTCGTCTTTTCCATCTGTTCCAGACCGACATGACAACTTCTCCAGCCAGGACTTGTTTGCAGAGATTACTACCACAGAGCTTAACTATATCGGCGGGCTGTGCACGCTGATATAATTAAGGGTAGTGTAGCTCCAGGTGGGCCCCTGTGAGTAGTGGGCGTGGGGCGAGCGCACCCTCTGACCAAAACAAATGAACAGGTGCAACTAATGTACATGTATATGTGGAACCATAACGGGGAAACTGCAAATGTTACCGAAAAACACCACAAACAGGCTGTCATAGAATCCCATAAAAAATATAATTTTATTAAATACTCATATATAATACATAATCCAAGGTACAATGGTAAGGGGGAGGAAAGAAAATGGGCAACCTTCGAATAGGGTCAAAGGGACAATGCCCCTGCATTTACATAATATAGAGCTACATATGTTAAAATACAATAGATGTTGCAATGACTGCGAATCATTATAATGCAAGTGTAAAGAATAGTAGTCCAATGGTAAGTATCATGGAAGCAATCATATCAAAATCATGGTAAAACACCTGTTTAAATGCAGGAGGCAGAGAACATTTTTTCATATGTAGCTCTATATTATGTAAATGCAGGGGCATTGTCCCTTTGGCCCTATTTGATGTGCGGCTTCAAAGGTTGCCCATTTTTTTTCCTCCCCCTTACCATTGTACCTTGGATTATGTATTTTATATAAGTATTTAATAAAATTATATTTTTTATGGGATTCTATGACTGCCTGTTTGTGGTTTTCTCTTTAGGAATCATTAGTTTAGACTCCTTTAGTCAACTTGTGTCTACATACCCTGTTTTAATAAATGAACATCATACAGGAATGCCCTCTAGTTGAGACCCCATCTATAAGCTAGAACGGAGAACTGCTTTATAAAAGCATGTTCACACAGTTTTTTTCACGTGGATTTTTCAGGGGTTTCTGCATCCACATGAAAAACAACTTCAGATTCTCTAAATATGTTTTCTGTAGATTTCAATGGGAAAACACAGCTACAGTTGTGCTCAAAAGTTTACATACTCCGGCAGAATTTTTGCTTTCTTGGCCTTTTTTCAGAGAATATCAATTTTCTCTGCACTCATGGTTAGTGGTTGGGTAAAGCCATTTATTTTCACACTACTGTGTTTTCTCTTTTTAAATCATAATGACAACACAAAACATCCAAATGACCCTGATCAAAAGTTCACATACCCTGGTGATTTTGGCCTGATACCTGATAACATACACAGAAGTTGACACAAATGGGTTTGAATGGCTACTAAAGGTATCATCCTCACCTGTGACCTGTCTGCTTGTGATCAGCGTGTGTGCATAAAAGCTGAGTGAGTTTCTGGGATCTAGACAGACTCTTGCATCTTTCATCCAGCCACTGATGTTTCTGGATCCTGATTCATGGGGAAAGCAAAAGAATTGTCAACGGATCTACAGGAAAAGGTAGTTGAACTGTATAAAACAGGAAAGGAATACAAAAAGATATCCAAGGAATTGATAATACCAGTCAGCAGCATTCAAACTGTGATTAACAAATGGAAAATGAGGGGCTCTGTAAAAAAAAAAAAAAACACGGTCAGGTAGACCAACAAAAATTTCGGCCACAACTGCCAGGAAAATTGTTCGGGATGCAAAGAAAAACCCACAAATAACATCAGGTAAAATACTGGACTCTCTGAAAACTAGTGTGGCTGTTTCAAGATGGACAATAAGGAGGCACTTGAAGAAAATTGGGCTTCATGGTCGAGTCGCCAGAAGAAAGCCATTACTGGGCAAATGCCACAAAGTATCTTATCTACAATATGCAAAACAGCACAGAGACCAGCATCAAAACTTCTGGAACAAGGTCATTTGGACTGATGAGACCTAAATTGAACTATTTGTCCACAACCATAAACGTTACATTTGGAGAGAGGTCAACAAGGCCTATGATGAAAGGAACACCATTCCTACTGTAAGGCACTGAAGTGGATCGTTGATGTTTTGGGGATGTGTGATCTACAAAGGCATAGGAAACTTGGTCGAAGTTGAAGGAAAGCATATTAAATGCAGCACATTATCAGCAAATACTGGAGGCAAATTTTCAATCAGCAGCCCAGAAGCTGCGCATTGGACGTACTTGGACGTTCCAACATGACAACGATCTAAAACACAAGACCAAGTCGACCTGTCATTGGCTACAGCAGAGCAAAGTGAAGGTTTGGAGTGGCCATCTCAGTCTCCTGACCTCAATATCATTGAGCCACTCTGGGGAGATCTCAAGCGCACCGTTCATGCTAGACAGCCCAGGAATTTACAGGAACTGGAGGCTTTTTGCCAGGAAGAGTGGACAGCTTTACCATCTGAGAAAATAAATAACCTCAGCCACAACTACAACAAAAGACTTCAAGCTGACATTGATGTTAGAGGGGGAAATACACAGTATTAAGAAATGGGGTATGTAAACTTTTGATCAGGGTCATTTGGATGTTTTGGGTTGTCATTATAATTTAAAAAGAGAAAACACATTATTTTGACATTAAATGGCTTCACCCATCCACTGACCATGAGAGGAGAAAAAGTTTTGGTGTTATCATTCATATTCTCTGAAAAAAGGCCAAGAAAGCAAAAATTCTGCCGGGGTATGTAAACTTTTGAGCACAACTGTATGTGAGCATACTTATTTTCCTTTTGTGCATGTTCTCTATACATGGCATGTACATATGTGGCATGTGCACAGTATGCACATTTTAATTACATAAGAAGATTTTTGGTCTAGGACCAGAGAAACGACAACAGATCCAGAGGTATATAAAAGTACAAATTTTATTAATTGAATAGCAAATGAATAAAGGACAGGTGAACTGAACGGTAAAAAAAGTGAGGTATGATGTCAAAGGACATCTACCAATGATTACCTACACCTGGGTTCCCTGATATAAAGCTAATACTTGGAAGGGCAAATCAAAACTTAAATGTATAAATATATGTGACATATGCAGCAAGGATCATACATGGTAATATACATAGAGATGCAAGTGCATCTGGTGGAATATAATCCACCACATATGATGAGAAAGGTAAACATGGACACACATGTGTCTAATTAAAGAAATATAACCCCCTCTCAGTTAATGATATAACCAAATGCTGAAAAATCACAATTAGAAAGATAAATAAATGATGCCCATAATGATGACACAATATATATGCCCATAAGCTATTCATAATGAGGGTAGAAAAAGGGCCATGATGGCCTATATGTAAGCAGATAGGAACGATACATAAGGGAACGTTGCCTGCAATAAAGCAATGGCCAGCACATAAATTGTCCACAGATGAAGTGGAAGCGAGACCATACAAGGTCATAAATATTGGCTACAAACAGCAGTAGATACAAAAACGTTACCTATGATATGGAATAGCGGCACTGTCAGGGAAACCCAGGTGCATGTAAACGTGCCCCGACGCACGTTTCGGACGCTTGTCCTTCGTCAGGGGGCGTGCTAATACAAAAAACCACGTGCTATAAAAACCGCTGGACCGGAAATGACCTGCCGCATACCGGAAGTGACGCGTGTGAGGCCGATGACACCACCCGATGCACCGCGCCTGCGTCAAGCATATGGACACCATGGAGACACCATGGCAACCATAGACGGAAGACGCAGGAGGCGGAGCAGCGCATAGCGCCTCAGCTCACAAGCGTGCAGGTACGCAGCTGTCCTATGTAAGTATAAGCGGTTGAAGCAAAAGCCTGAAGTCCATACTAACGTCTCAGATTGTAAGAAACAAATAGAACCTTCCATCTTACGCAAGTATATACAAATTTGATTGCTACACACCATATCTCTGTTCAAAATACAATATAAGTGGGTCATATCAAGACCACAACAGATCAAAAAGTGTGTACACAATACTCGATAAGAATGGGTCAAAAAACAGGCAGACGGTATTATATACATACATAAATAGCCTCAACACAAAGGAAACAGAGACACAAAATAAGCGATTGTTGTAATTGGGATATATGAAGATGTAGTGAGGTATTCTTCATTTTAATGGTCCAGAAAAGAAGATGTGAATGAAATGACCTAAAATATTGTAAAAAACAAAACACATTATAATAAAAGCACAAACGGTTAAAAGAAAGGAGATGTCACAAATAGACAACAACCCACAACAGAAGATGTTTCAAAGAAAAGATGCAAAGCTTAAATTTTCGTTTAAACCATTAGGGTGGACTGTGTTTAAGGTCCATATCCAACGAGCTTCTAGTTGAGCTAGGCGCTGTGAAAAACCACCCCCTCGAATCCCTAGATCTAAGCAATCTATCCCTTTGACACGCAAAACTTTGCTATTACATTGATGGTATATCTTAAAGTGTCTAGGGAGTGTTTTAAGGGTTGACACATCATCTTCCTTGACTGCTGCCTCTATCCCTAGCACATGCTCCCTGATTCTTACTTTAAGTTGTCGTGTCGTTAAACCTACATAAATCAGGGAGCATGGGCACGTGGCGTAATAGATGACATATTTAGTGGTACATGTGATATATTTTTTGATCTTAAAAGTTTTCGTCCCTGCAGAATCCACAAATGAATTGCAACGGTCCATGTTAACACATGCCACGCAGTGTCCGCACTCAAAACAACCCTTACGATTGTTAAAATTGTCCAGAAAAGTTCGAGGGGGATTAGCTACGTAATGACTAGACGTGAGAAATTCTCGTAGATTTTTTGACCGCCTATATGTAATATAAGGCCTGACTGGAGTAATTTTGGCCAAAGTAGAATCTGTTTTTAAGATAGGCCATGCTCTTTCCAAGATTTTTTTCACATTATTAGACTGAGAATTATAAGTAGTGATAAATCTAGTTATGTCTGATTGGGGCCTATCTTGGGTCTTATACAATAGAGTATTTCTTTGACTAAATTTGGCTCTATTAAAAGCTTTTTTTATGGACCTATTGCTATAGCCCCTTTCAATCAAACGCCCTTTAAGTAAATTGGCCTGTTTTTCAAACTCACTATCATTTGAACAAATACGCTGAAGTCTAATAAATTGGCCAGTGGGTATGGCCCTGATCATGTGTGACGGATGAGAAGAAGAGGCGTGCAACAATGAATTAGTGGCAGTAGACTTCCTAAATATTGAGGTCTGAATTAGATGATCTTCATCTCTTGTCAGCATTACATCTAAAAATTCAATTTTGTTTGTATCATGACAGAAGGTCAACTTGATATTCATATCGTTATCATTTAACCATACAAAAAATTCATTTAGTGAGCAAGTGGAATCCTGCCAGATTAGCAGGATGTCGTCTATGTACCGCGTCCATAACAGGACGCGGTCCATAGACCCCTGCCGATCTGACAGGAAGAGGTCCCTTTCCCACAGACCCAGGAACAGATTAGCATAGGAGGGCGCGAACGCCGCCCCCATTGCTGTTCCCTGGGTCTGCAGGAAAAAGGACCCCTTGAATACAAAGAAGTTGTGGGTTAAGGTGAACTCCAGAACTTCCAGTATTAATTCTTTCAGAGCAGGAGGGATATTAGAGGTTTGTAGAAAAAATTCAGTAGCACGAAGCCCATCGCTATGTCTAATGCTCGTATATAACGACTCCACATCAGCAGTGACTAGTGTGGAGTCAGGATCTAATAACAGACCATCGACTCTACACAGTAACTGGTTTGTGTCCTTTAAATATGAAGGTAGTTCCTCAACTAAAGGTTTTAACATTGAGTCAATCCATTGGTTGACCCGTTCCAAATAGTTCCCTTTTCCCGAAACAATGGGGCGACCAGGTGGCACTAGAGCATTTTTATGGAGTTTAGGGAGGAGATAGAATGTCGGAACCATAGGTTCTGGAACTATCAATGCTGTATATAGTTCTTTCGTAATTATATCTTCACCCAACGCTCTAGACAGAATCTCCCTGAGTTTGCCACTGTAGGCGGACAAGGGGTTGAAAGTAAGTCTCTTATAACAGATGTTATTGTTTAATTGTTTAAACGCTTCTTTCTCGTACATAGTAGATGGCCATATCACTAAATTACCCCCTTGTCCGCCTGTTTGATGACAACATCAGGGAGGTTCCTCAATGATTTCAAACGTGAACGTTCCTCCCTGGTAAGGTTATCCTGATGAATATGACAGGGAATTTTTTGTAATTCGGCTGTGACTACCTTAACAAACAGGTCCACAGCACTGCAGTTGGACAATGGTGGAAAACGTTTAGAATGTGGTCTGATACTGGGAGGGATCTTACCTCCAGGTGGTGTGACATGTTCATTAGGCAAATCCTCCAATATCCTCACTGCTGCTTGCTCTTCTTCTGTTGGAAAAAGTTCACACATCTCATTATTGTGAAAAAAACGTTTGAATAAAAGTGACCGTCCAAAAAGATGGAGGTCTTTAATGAAGGTAAATTTATCAAAGCCCGCAGAAGGAGAGTAAGACAGACCCCTAGACAATAATCTAAGATCTGTTTCTGAAAGATCATGTGAACTTAAGTTGATTACCTTATTGTCCACTTGCTCATCCTCATGAAATTGAGCTCTCTGTCTTCTATAGGGGTGAAAATTATTCTTTCTCTGTCTTTTATTTGAAGTGCCAGAACGAGTTATCATAGATGAAGTGGAGGCCTCAGAATGGGTACTTAAGGATGAAATGGATATATTCGAGGTGGCACGTTGAATAGATCTTGTTTGATTGACATTTTTCCTCCAATAATACACCTTACTTGTTTGATAGTCTTTCAGATCTCTATTTAATTTAGAGCTTTGTACCTCATTAATTTTTTTGACTCTATCATCTAAAACTTTATTAAGTTGTATCTCATAGCGTTGAATACGCTCCTCTGGGCATCCAGCTTTTAATTCAGATAGGCCAGAGTCTATCTTCAAATCCAGCTCTTCTATAGTTTGAGTATTGAGTTTAACCAATAATTGCATAAAGGTGAGAGAGCAAATGTTACACGCCTCTTCCCACTCCGCCACAAACGCTTGGTCCTCCACTACAAAAGTGGGTGATACTCTTACTCTGAGGCCACGTGGTATAATTTTGCGTCCAATATATTTCTCTAAAAACACTCGGTTCCACCAGGTTTTTGTACGTTTAATCAATAAGCCTTGTATTGTTTCAAAGACTTCATCATATTTACGATCACCAGACTGTTGAGCACTAATGTCACCATCACTGAACACCTGATCCACTTGTCCAAGCCATGTCTAATGAACATGTCACACCACCTGGAGGTAAGATCCCTCCCAGTATCAGACCACATTCTAAACGTTTTCCACCATTGTCCAACTGCAGTGCTGTGGACCTGTTTGTTAAGGTAGTCACAGCCGAATTACAAAAAATTCCCTGTCATATTCATCAGGATAACCTTACCAGGGAGGAACGTTCACGTTTGAAATCATTGAGGAACCTCCCTGATGTTGTCATCAAACAGGCGGACAAGGGGGGTAATTTAGTGATATGGCCATCTACTATGTACGAGAAAGAAGCGTTTAAACAATTAAACAATAACATCTGTTATAAGAGACTTACTTTCAACCCCTTGTCCGCCTACAGTGGCAAACTCAGGGAGATTCTGTCTAGAGCGTTGGGTGAAGATATAATTACGAAAGAACTATATACAGCATTGATAGTTCCAGAACCTATGGTTCCGACATTCTATCTCCTCCCTAAACTCCATAAAAATGCTCTAGTGCCACCTGGTCGCCCCATTGTTTCGGGAAAAGGGAACTATTTGGAACGGGTCAACCAATGGATTGACTCAATGTTAAAACCTTTAGTTGAGGAACTACCTTCATATTTAAAGGACACAAACCAGTTACTGTGTAGAGTCGATGGTCTGTTATTAGATCCTGACTCCACACTAGTCACTGCTGATGTGGAGTCGTTATATACGAGCATTAGACATAGCGATGGGCTTCGTGCTACTGAATTTTTTCTACAAACCTCTAATATCCCTCCTGCTCTGAAAGAATTAATACTGGAAGTTCTGGAGTTCACCTTAACCCACAACTTCTTTGTATTCAAGGGGTCCTTTTTCCTGCAGACCCAGTGAACAGCAATGGGGGCGGCGTTCGCGCCCTCCTATGCTAATCTGTTCCTGGGTCTGTGGGAAAGGGACCTCTTCCTGTCAGATCGGCAGGGGTCTATGGACCGCGTCCTGTTATGGACGCGGTACATAGACGACATCCTGCTAATCTGGCAGGATTCCACTTGCTCACTAAATGAATTTTTTGTATGGTTAAATGATAACGATATGAATATCAAGTTGACCTTCTGTCATGATACAAACAAAATTGAATTTTTAGATGTAATGCTGACAAGAGATGAAGATCATCTAATTCAGACCTCAATATTTAGGAAGTCTACTGCCACTAATTCATTGTTGCACGCCTCTTCTTCTCATCCGTCACACATGATCAGGGCCATACCCACTGGCCAATTTATTAGACTTCGGCGTATTTGTTCAAATGATAGTGAGTTTGAAAAACAGGCCAATTTACTTAAAGGGCGTTTGATTGAAAGGGGCTATAGCAATAGGTCCATAAAAAAGCTTTTAATAGAGCCAAATTTAGTCAAAGAAATACTCTATTGTATAAGACCCAAGATAGGCCCCAATCAGACATAACTAGATTTATCACTACTTATAATTCTCAGTCTAATAATGTGAAAAAAATCTTGGAAAGAGCATGGCCTATCTTAAAAACAGATTCTACTTTGGCCAAAATTACTCCAGTCAGGCCTTATATTACATATAGGCGGTCAAAAAATCTACGAGAATTTCTCACGTCTAGTCATTACGTAGCTAATCCCCCTCGAACTTTTCTGGACAATTTTAACAATCGTAAGGGTTGTTTTGAGTGCGGACACTGCGTGGCATGTGTTAACATGGACCGTTGCAATTCATTTGTGGATTCTGCAGGGACGAAAACTTTTAAGATCAAAAAATATATCACATGTACCACTAAATATGTCATCTATTACGCCACGTGCCCATGCTCCCTGATTTATGTAGGTTTAACGACACGACAACTTAAAGTAAGAATCAGGGAGCATGTGCTAGGGATAGAGGCAGCAGTCAAGGAAGATGATGTGTCAACCCTTAAAACACTCCCTAGACACTTTAAGATATACCATCAATGTAATAGCAAAGTTTTGCGTGTCAAAGGGATAGATTGCTTAGATCTAGGGATTCGAGGGGGTGGTTTTTCACAGCGCCTAGCTCAACTAGAAGCTCGTTGGATATGGACCTTAAACACAGTCCACCCTAATGGTTTAAACGAAAATTTAAGCTTTGCATCTTTTCTTTGAAACATCTTCTGTTGTGGGTTGTTGTCTATTTGTGACATCTCCTTTCTTTTAACCGTTTGTGCTTTTATTATAATGTGTTTTGTTTTTTACAATATTTTAGGTCATTTCATTCACATCTTCTTTTCTGGACCATTAAAATGAAGAATACCTCACTACATCTTCATATATCCCAATTACAACAATCGCTTATTTTGTGTCTCTGTTTCCTTTGTGTTGAGGCTATTTATGTATGTATATAATACCGTCTGCCTGTTTTTTGACCCATTCTTATCGAGTATTGTGTACACACTTTTTGATCTGTTGTGGTCTTGATATGACCCACTTATATTGTATTTTGAACAGAGATATGGTGTGTAGCAATCTAATTTGTATATACTTGCGTAAGATGGAAGGTTCTATTTGTTTCTTACAATCTGAGACGTTAGTATGGACTTCAGGCTTTTGCTTCAACCGCTTATACTTACATAGGACAGCTGCGTACCTGCACGCTTGTGAGCTGAGGCGCTATGCGCTGCTCCGCCTCCTGCGTCTTCCGTCTATGGTTGCCATGGTGTCTCCATGGTGTCCATATGCTTGACGCAGGCGCGGTGCATCGGGTGGTGTCATCGGCCTCACACGCGTCACTTCCGGTATGCGGCAGGTCATTTCCGGTCCAGCGGTTTTTATAGCACGTGGTTTTTTGTATTAGCACGCCCCCTGACGAAGGACAAGTGTCCGAAACGTGCGTCGGGGCACGTTTACATGCACCTGGGTTTCCCTGACAGTGCCGCTATTCCATATCATAGGTAACGTTTTTGTATCTACTGCTGTTTGTAGCCAATATTTATGACCTTGTATGGTCTCGCTTCCACTTCATCTGTGGACAATTTATGTGCTGGCCATTGCTTTATTGCAGGCAACGTTCCCTTATGTATCGTTCCTATCTGCTTACATATAGGCCATCATGGCCCTTTTTCTACCCTCATTATGAATAGCTTATGGGCATATATATTGTGTCATCATTATGGGCATCATTTATTTATCTTTCTAATTGTGATTTTTCAGCATTTGGTTATATCATTAACTGAGAGGGGGTTATATTTCTTTAATTAGACACATGTGTGTCCATGTTTACCTTTCTCATCATATGTGGTGGATTATATTCCACCAGATGCACTTGCATCTCTATGTATATTACCATGTATGATCCTTGCTGCATATGTCACATATATTTATACATTTAAGTTTTGATTTGCCCTTCCAAGTATTAGCTTTATATCAGGGAACCCAGGTGTAGGTAATCATTGGTAGATGTCCTTTGACATCATACCTCACTTTTTTTACCGTTCAGTTCACCTGTCCTTTATTCATTTGCTATTCAATTAATAAAATTTGTACTTTTATATACCTCTGGATCTGTTGTCGTTTCTCTGGTCCTAGACCAAAAATCTTCTCATATTTATCTTAGCGATAGATCCTCTATTTCCTTAATAGCAGCACCTATGTTTATTCACAAATACATACTACCATGGTGACGCTGCTTTTGTGTTTGTTGTCATATCTTTTCATCTGACCACATTTTAATTACATAGTAGTGAACGCACAATCTATGTACCCATAGCCGTGGATAAAATATTGGTTTATGGACCATGAAGTGACTGTTGGCGCAACTCATACATTTTCTGTCTGCCAGTACTGACTCTTCCGTGAGTTACCTGGTTACCTGGCCTCATTCAGACATCTATGTTGCATGTGTGTAGCCCTGGTGTGTGAAGGCACACGCAGTACCCTGGAGGATGTGTGGAGAGATAGCAGTTTAATGCTAAATGAACATTCATTCCAACATGCACTTAGACACGCCCACAGGTTTATAAGCTAGTGACATCAGCAGGGAGTGGTCAGTTGGTCAGTCAGACAGTTAGTGTTCAGTCAGAGAGTGTCCTGTCTTCAGTCAGTTCAGTTTGTCTGAGGAGACAGTCAGTCAGCGAGAAGTCTGTGCAGGAGAGAGGAGTGAGCTGCAGATAATTCAGACGCCTGTCTAGAGGACAGTAGAGGTTCAGAGACGTGCTCCTGCCTAAAAGTATTACTGGTATTCTGCTAGCAAGCTCTGGAAGGAACTAAGAAGGAACTGACTGATATATATATCTGTGAAGTGAGGGATGCTTATGCTACCAGCACGGGCAAGGCGAAAGGCACAGTGGTAGATATTGTGAGTGCTTTAGGATTGGAAGTCCTGCACTGTTAACCGGTTACTGGGACCGAAGCATCACCATAGCTTCATGCATGGTGGTAGAAGAACCAGATTTATTGGAGGGAACTACGCTTCATGCTAGTTGGACTCGTCATATTGGAAGTAAAGGAGGCCCCTAACTTGCCCAGCTGCTATCTCGAAATACATCCTCCTTGGATCAGCCTCCCTGGACCTGCTTGAACATCTTACAAGTAAAGGTATGGAAAGACGCTGACCGTGTGAGACTGTGTTCTTTATCTGCACCCGACTTCACAAATTCCATAGACTTTGAGGGACCAGTCCCACCTGTAGGGGACCCGACATCTGGCTGCCTCACCATCCCCTCAGAGATCTACAGCAGCGCTGGTACTAATTACCAGAATACTACAGGTGGCGTCACGAACTGTATATAAACCTATCCCCTGTAAATATATCCCCAACATACGCCAGACCGCCCGGGCCACAGACCGAGCCACAGCTACCTGTGACAAAATCCCCATAGACTTCTACGGGCTCGGCTCTGAGTACCCCATTGCCCTGGTAATCCACAATTGTGGTGGCGGGTCGACACAAAAACTTGGCGTCACGAACAGGATGCGAAACTCGCGAAATTGCGAGCCCTGTGTGCCTAAGGAATTGTTTTTGTGAGAAAGGACTGTTTGCACTTTTGGCGCCAAAATCGCCATTTTTGTCGCCATATTCGCGCCCTCAGGCGCTGGAGAAGAAGGTGGGCGTACCTGTAAAAGCGCGCTGTTGCCTGGCTCCGCCCCGGCTCTGACTCATCGGCAGGTCCTGCGACAGGAAGTGAACGCTCTGACATCAGAGCGCCTGCGACGAAGGTCCTGTCTCCACCGAAAAGGAATGAAGGAGATAGAGAGACGCTGGCGTGCCCTGAAACAGCGGCTGCTGAGGGACGCAGTGTTCTCTCCTACAAGCATAACGCCGTCTCCTGAATTCCCAAGTTCCCTGCTGAGGAAGGCTGAAGAGAAACCGGAGGCTGCCCCCAAAAGTACCGATCCTGATCCCACCGATGGAGCGGTGGAGGCAAAGGAGGTTGAGGAGGTACCGCCAGTTCCGGAACGCCCGCCCGGCCAGGAGGCCGCAGCAGATGATCAATTCCTGGTAGGGACACCGGCGGGGACCCAGCCGTCAATGATGGAGAGCGACTGGGAAGAGATGGAGCAGCGACAGCAGCAGGTTAGTGCGTCCTCAATTGAGCCATTGCGCACACCTGCTTCCTGCTCTGCATCACACCAGCATTGTGCGTCCTATTCCGCATCGCCCCCTGCGTACACCTCTGCATCGCAATCGGCGACCCAATCTACATCGCAAACTGCGGTTACAGCTGAATCGCCCCCTGCAACGCAAATTGAGACGCAGTCGGCGTCTCACGAGAAAGAGATACCCGTTGCGCCCCTGATGGTTCATACAAAGACTGTTGCGACCCAGACTCTGATCGCAGCACATGATCTGTTCGTCATGAGATCTAGGGATCATCGCATTGTTCCAGCCCCCGGGATGGAAAGTGTAACAGAAATTAATAAAGAGATGTGAAGAACGGTAGGACCCAGACAGGGTTTACCGCAGCTGAGAAGATGTATATAAGTTTTTTATAAAAGTGAAAGTAGTTGTACCGTTAATATGAAAAATGTCTATTTGATACTTTGTGTATTTTTCTATGTTTAATGCAACGTTCAAGATATTCGTACCTCCCGGATGGGAAGAAGTTAATGTTTATTGTTATTGCATAAACAAAATTTTATGTCTTCTTGTATTTTACAGCCCGGGAGTGCTGTCTTTTACCATGGGGGAATGTGTAGCCCTGGTGTGTGAAGGCACACGCAGTACCCTGGAGGATGTGTGGAGAGATAGCAGTTTAATGCTAAATGAACATTCATTCCAACATGCACTTAGACACGCCCACAGGTTTATAAGCTAGTGACATCAGCAGGGAGTGGTCAGTTGGTCAGTCAGACAGTTAGTGTTCAGTCAGAGAGTGTCCTGTCTTCAGTCAGTTCAGTTTGTCTGAGGAGACAGTCAGTCAGCGAGAAGTCTGTGCAGGAGAGAGGAGTGAGCTGCAGATAATTCAGACGCCTGTCTAGAGGACAGTAGAGGTTCAGAGACGTGCTCCTGCCTAAAAGTATTACTGGTATTCTGCTAGCAAGCTCTGGAAGGAACTAAGAAGGAACTGACTGATATATATATCTGTGAAGTGAGGGATGCTTATGCTACCAGCACGGGCAAGGCGAAAGGCACAGTGGTAGATATTGTGAGTGCTTTAGGATTGGAAGTCCTGCACTGTTAACCGGTTACTGGGACCGAAGCATCACCATAGCTTCATGCATGGTGGTAGAAGAACCAGATTTATTGGAGGGAACTACGCTTCATGCTAGTTGGACTCGTCATATTGGAAGTAAAGGAGGCCCCTAACTTGCCCAGCTGCTATCTCGAAATACATCCTCCTTGGATCAGCCTCCCTGGGACCTGCTTGAACATCTTACAAGTAAAGGTATGGAAAGACGCTGACCGTGTGAGACTGTGTTCTTTATCTGCACCCGACTTCACAAATTCCATAGACTTTGAGGGACCAGTCCCACCTGTAGGGGACCCGACATCTGGCTGCCTCACCATCCCCTCAGAGATCTACAGCAGCGCTGGTACTAATTACCAGAATACTACAGGTGGCGTCACGAACTGTATATAAACCTATCCCCTGTAAATATATCCCCAACATACGCCAGACCGCCCGGGCCACAGACCGAGCCACAGCTACCTGTGACAAAATCCCCATAGACTTCTACGGCTCGGCTCTGAGTACCCCATTGCCCTGGTAATCCACAATTGTGGTGGCGGGTCGACACACATGAGGGTGTTGTGTCCATCTCTTTAATGGATACAACATGTACCCATTATAATCTATAGAGCTATTCACATGTCCATTTTTTTTTTTACAGACCATGTGTCCATTCTAAACACATGGAGACATGTCAATTTTTCCAGCAGAATGGATGACACGGGCCGATACAAGTCTGTGGGTCCATGAAAACCATGTACAGCACAAGAATGCCATCCTTATGACATCAATATGCTGTCCATATTTAACATTGCAGAGTATAGAAGAAGCTTTGTAATTAATTTCTTTATCCATCCGTGAAAAACACTGATGACAAACACTGACGTAAAACCGGACTTACTGAAGATACACTGATGATAAAACCGGACACACTGATGATACACTGATTACAAAACCGGACACACTGATGATACACTGATTACAAAACCAGACACCCTGAAGATACACTGATGGTATAACGAGACACTGATGAAACACTGACGGTAAAACCAGACACCCTGAAGATACACTGATGGTATAACGAGACACACTCATGATACACTGATTGTAAAACCAGACACACTGATAATAATAATAATCTTTATTTATATAGAGCCATCATATTCCTCAGCGCTTTACAGTTTAACAGTTTCAAAACACAAGTCATAAGTAACAACGTTAACAATACAATAATTAAAGCAAAATAAGCCGCCCCTGCTCCTGAGAGCTTACAATCTACAATGAGGTGGGGGAGATACAAAGTACAGGTGTGTATATACAATGGTGCATTTACAATGATGGTCCAGCCATCTTGGGGGAGTGAGGGATGGATGGAGATAGTGAATGGGCTACACACACACACTTACACATAGAATGACTTTGATTAGTGAATGTGATAGGCCGCTCAGAACAAATGTGTTTTGAGGGAGCGCCTGAAACCATGCAAATTGTGGATAGTCCTAATTTCCTGGGGTAGAGCATTCCAGAGGATTGGCGCAGCGCGGGAGAAGTCTTGGAGTCGGGAGTGGGAGGTACGGATTAATGCAGAGGTTAGTCGAAAATCGTTTGCAGAGCGCAGCAGTCGGTTAGGCCGATAGATAGAAATGAGGGAGGAGATGTAGGGGGGTGCCGCACTGTGGAGAGCTTTGTGGGTGAGAACCAGTACTTTGAATTGGATCCTATAATGAATGGGCAGCCAGTGTAAGGACTGGCGAAGAGCGGACGCGTCCGAGTACCGATTAGCCAGATGGATGACCCTGGCTGCTGCATTAAGGATGGACAGGAGAGGGGATAGTCGAGTAATGGGGAGGCCAAGTAATAGAGCGTTGCAGTAGTCCAGGCGGGAGTGGATCAATGCTACAGTGAGGGTTTTTGTTGTTTCCATGGTGAGAAAAGGGCGGATTCTAGAGATGTTCTTAAGGTGTAGGTGGCAAGAGCGGGCAAGAGATTGTATATGGGAGGTGAAGGAGAGATTGGTGTCAAACATAACATCCAGACAGCGAGCCTGCTGCCGGGGTATTATTATGGTGCCGCCCACGGAGAGGGAAATGTCAGATTTAGGGAGGTTAGTAGACAGCGGGAGCAGAAGCAGTTCAGTCTTGGAGAGGTTATGTTTCAGATAGAGAGCGGACATGATGTTGGAGACTGCGGACAGACAGTCGGTGGTGTTCTGTAGTACAGCGGGGGTGAGGTCGGGGGATGACGTGTATAGTTATGTGTCATCAGCATAAAGATGGTACTGAAAGCCAAATCTGCTGATGGTCTGTCCAATTGGGGCCGTGTAGAGAGAGAAGAGAAGGGGGCCAAGGACTGAGCCCTGGGGTACACCGACAGTGAGAGGAAGAGGAGGATGAACATGGAGGCCAGAGAAACGGAAACACTGACTGTAAGAGAAAGGCAGCAGTCAGAAAGATGGGAGGAGAACCAGGAGAGAACAGTGTCTTTAATACCTAGTGACTGGAGCCTAGACAGTAGAAGACGGTGGTCAACCGTGTCGAAAGCTGCAGAAAGGTCGAGAAGAATGAGCAGAGAGTGGTCGCCGTTACGTTTTGCTGTCAGAAGGTCATTGGTCACTTTGATGAGTGCAGTTTCAGTCGAATGTAGTTGGAAGTCGGACTGTGAAGAGTCTAGGAGGGAGTGAGTGATGATACACTGATGGTAAAACCAACACACTGAAGATACACTGATGGTAAAACCAGACACATTCATGATACACTGATGGTAAAACCAGACACAGTGATGATACACTGACATAAAACCAGACACACTGATGATACACTGATGGTAAAACCAGACACACTGATGATACACTGATGGTAAAACCAGACACACTGATGATACACTGATGGTAAAACCGGACACACTTAAGATACACTGATGGTAAAACTGAACATACTGAAGATACACTGATGAAAAAAACAGACACACTGATGATACACTAACGTAATAACAGTCACACTGATGGTAAAACCAGACACAGTGATGATACACTGACATAAACCGGACACACTGATGATACACTGATGGTAAAACCAGACACCCTGAAGATACACTGATTGAAAAAAACAGACACACTGATGATACACTAACGTAATAACAGTCACACTGATGGTAAAACCGGACACACTGAAGATACACTGATGGTAAAACCGGACACATTGATGATACACTGATGGTAAAACCAGATACACTGACGTAAAACCGGACACAGTGATGATATGCTGACGGTTAAAACCAGAAACACTGATGATACACTGACGGTAAAACTGGACACACTGAAGATACACTGATGGTAAAACCAGACACACTGATGATACACTGACGTGAAAACGGGCACACTGATAATACGTTGATGGTAACACCGGACACACTGATGATACACTAATGTAAAACTGGACACACTAATGATATGCTGACAGTAAAACCAGACACACTCATGATACACTGATGGTATACCGAGACACACTGATGATACACTGACGGTAAAACCAGACAAACTGATGATACATTGATGGCAAAACCAGACAAAGTGATGATACACTGATGGTAAAACCAGACAGTGCACATTGATGATATACTAACGTAAAAACAGACACACTGATGATACACTGATGGTAAAACCGGAGATACTGATGATACACTCATGGTAAAACCGGACACACTGATGACACACACGGTAAAACCGGACACACTGATGACACACACTAACGGTAAAACCGGACACACTGATGACACACACTGACATAAAACCGGACATACTGAAGATACACTGATAGTAAAACCGGACACATTGGTGACACTCTGCCATCCGATTTTCACAGACAGTCAGAAAAGAGAAGATGGAGTTTGTTTTTTTAATCTCGCCACTTATGAGAAAATTGGATGACACTTGTACCCGAAAAAATTGGACGTCAGCATGAGCCCTAAGAATGAGCCTGCTATTTTTTCTTTTCTACACAAACAGCTCCAACTCTGCACAACTGTAATAAACCTATTAGAATAAGGGTATATATAGTGTTACACAGGGCAGGAAAAACTCCATATCATATAGGACAATGCTTAAAAGTATATTGTCAATATCCAGCATACATTGGTTTCATCCTTTATAGTTTAGCTACTCGGTGAAAGGCACAGAGGAGAAAGTTGAACTTTAGCCTCTACCAATTATTGATACCAGCACAAAGTAAAGCAGATGTGCTAGCATTTTCCATTTCATCAATACTGTATAGCTCTAGCTCAGCATTTCCCGCACACAGTAACGTAAGCTATACTTATCTGCAAACATTACAGTAAGTGGGAACCAGGAATATGACAACCTTGTCCCCAGCAAAGCTTTCAATATAATTTTCTGATTTTCTGATTCCAGGTCTGTACATACACTCAGAACAGATGTATAGGCACCTCATTTAGATAAATGTATTTTTGGAGCATGAGAAGATGCATACGTTATATAAACCATATTGCCCACATCCATGGTTCTCCTAGCGCTGGTCCAGAATTTACTTCCTAATGTGTATACAACATTTTGATATTAATTCTATGCATATACTATAATTATATGAGTTACTAAATTATTATTGTGTATACATCACAATAATAAACATTGTATTTTGATGTTGTTACTGAATTTCTTAGTGCTTGCAAATTATTTCTAGAATGTAGTGCAAAATATATGGATCAGTATATATGGATAAAACAGGGGGGCATTAGCTGTCACAGACACCATCCGCGGCTCCTTTGTACTGACCAGAGGTCCGAATAAGATCCATTGTGTCACAAACCAAGACTGATTCAGAAATTCCCAAAAGTTGTCTTTACTCAAACAGCCAGAATAGTAGAACTTAGTATATGGAAGAAACAGATTGAAATACCCTTATCAGGAAGTCAATTCAGGTACTCAGAGAACAGATGTAAATCGAATGCATGTAGTGATATCAAGGGACCCCCTGGAATGGCATTCTGAGTATAACCTACACAACCTTCAAATACAATACATATAAATATAACACAAAGAGCTTTAAGCGCTTCTACTAGGGATACCCGGGTATCTATGACTACATTGTACCTTTAACCTGAGGTGAGTTTCCTCTCAGGCATGAAGATTGAATAGGCTACAGCCAGTCCCAAATCTTCGGCGCCAAAAAGTTGCAGAAACACTGATTCTTTGTCTTGTCGGTCGTTGCCGAGCCCAAACGCCAGGGTCTTATAGTTCTGTCTCTTCAAGATGCCGTCTCTCCTTCTGCAGTCCTCCCGATTTCTCCTAGAAGCAGTACGCCAGTTTCTGTATAAAAGTTCTGTCCAATATGGCTTCTTCCCTCTTCACAAAACAGGGACTCTTGGAGCTACACAGTCTCACAGCTCCCAGGAACACTCTACCTCCTTTCACAGCAAAGCCTCAGGCTTCCAAGATAAAGGGGGGTAGCAGTAAAGAGTCTCTTTAAGCATTCAGTCTCTTTGCTTCTCACAAGCTGCTCCACACAAAACAATCTCCCAGAGCCAATTCTTCTCTCTTCAGGAAGCTTCCCTCTCAGCTCTAGACTGCCGACACTAGGCCCCACCCCCAGCACACAAAGATTCCTGGGCACGGGCACCACCTGTCCTTAGCTGCAGCAGACAAACACCACAGGGTCCTAGTGTTCTCTGGGTGTAAGCACAGTTCACCCTCTTACAGCTTGACGGTCGCCACACATGAGCATCCATTTTCTGCTGGTTTAGGTCCTGCTTTTGGGGCGGACCCATACTGCTGCTGCCACCCGTCACTTCCTACTAACGGCCCAAGCTGTGAGATTAACCGTTAATCCTAGTGCCTCGTGAGCCAGTTTGTCACATAGGTGTATGGATGGCAGCCCCTGCTGTGATTAGTGTCAGTGCTGTGAGGTGCTGGACTTGAGACTGAAGCAGAGGAACAGTCTGTAATTGAGCTGTATCAGCACATGGCAGAAGACTGCCATTAATTGTGATGTATAGGCATATGTAGTGCTGCCTCTGACACCAATAGGCCTGGATGTGGCTGCTGTGATGCCAAGTCACTTCTCATGGAAAAGCCTTGTGTCAGCATAGTCAATGAGTCCAAGGTCAATAGCCAGGAGGGTATGTCATAAACAGAGGGAAGAGACAAAGTTGTAGTCAGGTAAGGGTCCGATGTCAAAGTACCAGGAGGAAAGCAGATCAGAGCAAAGGGGTTAAACAGATTGATGGTCAGAATGAGGTCCATGGTCAGACAGCGATACATCAATAAGCAAAATAGAAAGCACAGAGTAAACCAACCTCACTTAACTGAAGCTACAGCTGATAGATAACCGGAACTGCTAGATGAGTTAAATAACTAAACAATTAAGGGAACCGGGAGCACCTGAAGAGAGCTCAGCACCTCCCAGTTTCAAATTGGATGGCCGAGCTGTCAATAAAAACACAGACAGCTCAGCACGCCGCTGCACCAGACTGACAATATAGACAGACAGCTCAACACTGTGGGGCAGAATCGTTATAGCTACACGTACTGTGTGTGCCATAACATTTGTACCATATGCATAATATCCTTGATCTGTATATAACACTGTATTTATTAGGGTAAGTTCACACTGGGCGTTTTTGCTGCGTTTTTTTTCTGGGCAGCCCATTCTGCAGACCTGAACCCCATTGAAAACCTCTGGAATGTGATCAAGAGGATGATAAATAGTCAGTCACAAGCCATCAAACAAAGAAGAACTGCTTAAATTTTTGTGCCAGGAGCAGTGTGAAAGACGCATGAAAGCTGTTTTTAAAAATCATGGTTATTCCAGAAAATATTGATTTCAGAACTCTTCCTGAGTTAAAACATTAGTATTGTTGTTTCTAAATGATTATGAACTTGTTTTCTTTGCATTATTTGAGGTCTGAAAGCACTGTTTTTTTTAAATTTTGACCATTTTTCTTTGTCAGAAAAAAATACAAAATTTTTTGCTTGGAAATTCAGAGACATGTTGTCAGAAGTTTATAGACTAAATAACAATTTACATTTTACTCAAAAATACAGTCATGGCCAAAAGTTTTGAGAATGACACAAATATTAATTTTTACAAAGTCTACTGCTTCACTTTTTCTAATGGCAATTTGCATATACTCCAGAATGTTATAAAGAGTGATCAGCTTAACAGCAATTACTTGCAAAGTCAATATTTGGCTAGAAAATGAACTTTATCCCCCAAAACACATTTCAACATCATTGCAGCCCTGCCTTAAAAGGACCAGCTAACCTCTTTTCAGTGATTGCTCCATTAACACAGGTATGGGTGTTGATGAGGACATGGCTGGAGATCAATCTGTCATGATTAAGTAAGAATGACACCACTGGACACTTTAAAAGGAGGCTGGTGCTTGGCATCATTGTTTCTCTTCTGTTAACCATGGTTATCTCTAAAGAAACACGTGCAGTCATCATTGCAATGCACAAAAATGGCCTAACAGGGAAGAGTATCGCAGCTAGAAAGATTGCACCTCAGTCAACAATCTATCGCATCATCAAGAACTTCAAGGAGAGACGTTCCATTTTTGCCAAAAAGGCTCCAGGGCGCTCAAGAAAGACCAGAAAGCACCAGGACCGTCTCTTAAAAGTGTTTCAGCTGCGGGATCGGGCTACCAGCAGTGCAGAGCTTGCTCAGGAATGGCAGCAGGCAGGTGTAGTGCATCTGCACGCACTGTGAGGCGGAGACTCTTGGAGCAAGGCCTGGTCTCAAGGAGGGCAGCAAAGAAGCCACTTCTCTCCAGAAAAAACATCATAGACAGACTGATATTCTGCAAAAGGTACAGGCAGTGGACTGCTGAGGACTGGGGTAAAGTTATTTTCTCTGATGAATCCCCTTTTCGATTGTTTGGGACATCAGGAAAATGCCTCATTCGGAAAAGACAAGGTGAGCGCTACCACCAGTCTTGTCTCATGCCAACTGTTAAGCATCCTGAAACCATTCATGTGTGGGGTTGCTTCTCAGCCAAGGGAATCGGCTCTCTCACAGTCTTGCCTAAAAACACAGCCATGAATAAAGAATGGTACCAGAATGTCCTCCAAGAGCAACTTCTCCCAACCCTCCAAGAGCAGTTTGGCGATCAACAATGCCTGTTCCAGCATGATGGAGCACCTTGCCATAAAGCAAAGGTGATAACTAAATGGCTCAGGGAACAAAACATAGAGATTTTGGGTCCATGGCCTGGAAACTCCCCAGATCTTAATCCCATTGAGAACTTGTGGTCAATCATCAAGAGACGGGTGGACAAACAAAAACCTAAAAATTCTGACAAAATGAAAGCATTGATTGTGCAAGAATGGACTGCTATCAGTCAGGATTTGGTCCAGAAGTTGATTGAGAGCATGCCAGGGAGAATTGCAGAGGTCCTGAAGAAGAAGGGTCAACACTGCAAATATTGACTTGCTGCATTAACTCATTCTAACTGTCAATATAAGCTTTTGTTACTCATATGTTTGCAATTATATTTCTGTCTGTGATAAAAACATCTGTCAAAACACACATAAAAACCAGAGGGCAGCAGATCATATGAAAATATAATATTTGTGTCATTCTCAAAACTTTTGGCCATGACTGTATACCTATAAAGAAAAAAATCAGACAAACTGAACATTTGAAAGTGGTCTCTTAATTTTTGCCAGAGCTGTATATATGTACAGTATATACATCCTGGTATGTGTTGCCCCCCTCCTAGCCTGGTATGCATGGCACCCCTCATCCCTATCTTGGTATGCATGGTACCCCTCATCACTATCCTGGTATGCATGGTACCCCTCATCCCTATCCTGGTATGTATGGTACCCCTCCTCCCTATCCTGCTATACATGGCCCCCTCATCCCTATAATGGTATGCATGGCCCCCTCATCTCTATTCTGGTATGTATGGTCCCCTCACCCCCAATCCTGGTATGCATGGTACCCCCTCATCTCTATCCTGGTATGTATGGTCCTCTCACCCCCCAATTCTGGTATGCATTGTACCCCCTCATCCATATCCTGGTATTCATGGTTCCCTCACCCCCAATCCTGGCATGCATGGTACCCCCTCATCCCTATCATGGTATGCATGGTCCCCTCACCCCCCAATCCTGGTATGCATGGTCCCCTCACCCCCCCTATCCTGGTATGCATGGTACTCCTCATCCCCCAATCCTGGTATACATGGCCCCCTCACCCCCAAATCCTGGTATGCATGGTCTCCTTATGCCCCCTATCCTGGTATGCATGGTACCCCTCATCCCCCAATCCCAGTATACATGACCCCCTCATCCCTATCATGGTATGCATGGTCCCCTCACCCCCCAATCCTGGTATGCATGGTCCTCTCACCCCCCTATCCTGGTATGCATGGTCCCCTCACCCCCCTATCCTGGTATGCATGGTCCTCGCCCCCTATCCTGGTATGCATCGTCCTCTCACCCCCTATCCTGGTATGCATTGTCCTCACCCCTCTATCCTAGTATGCATGCTACCCCTCACCCCCCTATTGTGATATGCATGGTCCTCTCACCCCCATATCCTGATATGCATGGTCCCCTCACCCCCAATCCTGATATGCATGGTCCCCTCACCCCAATCCTGATATGCATAGTCCCCTCACCCCAATACTGATATGCATAGTCCTCTCACCCCCCAATCCTGATATGCATGGTCCCCTCACCCCCCAATCCTGATATGCATGGTCGCCTCACCCCAAATCCTGATATGCATGGTCCCCTCACCCCTATCCTGGTATGCATGCTACCTCTCACCCCCCTATCCTGATATGTATGGTCTCCCTCATCCCTATTAAACTGCACACATACAAAAAAAACATTTATACTCACCTTTCTTCCCTGTGCTCCAGCGCTGTCCCTTTCTCCAAGAGACAGGTGGAGGAGTGCAGCGCAGGAGTACGCACATGCCCATACCGCGCTGTCTGGTGCCATATTGCTGAAGATACTCTGCAAACGTGTCAGTATAATGCTGCCGGATAGCACTATGCGCATGCGCGATTCCAATGCCACACTCATGCCCTGGTCTCCGGCAACGCTCCTCCCGGTCAGGTAAATATGTAAGTATGGCGCTGGAGATTGCGGTATGCATTCAGTGTCTATGCGTACCGCGATCTCCGGCACCATACACACTCCTCTCACCTGTAACCACTGGATCATCCCCCTATCCTGGTATGCATGGTCCCCTCACCCCAATCCTGATATACATGGTCCTCTCACCCCCCTATCCTGGTATACATGGTCCCCCCTTATCCCTATCCTAGGATGTACTGTACCCCTTCACCACCCAATCCTAGTATACATGGTCCCCTCATCCCCAATCCTGGTATACATGGCACCCCTTACCTCCCAATTCTGGTATGCATGGTCCCCTCATCCCAATCCTGGTATGCATGGTACCCCTCATCCTCCAATTCTGGTATGCATGGTCCCATCACCCCCAATCCTGGTATGCATGTTCCCCTCACCCCCCAATCCTGGTATGCATTGTCCCCCTCATCCCTATCTTAGAATGTATGGTACCCCCTCACCCCCCAAATCCTAGTATGCATGGTACATTCACCCCCAATCCTGGTATACATGGCACCCCTTACCTCCAAATTCTGGTATGCATAGTCCCCTCATCCCCACTCCTGGTATGCATGGTACCCCTCATCCCCCTATCCTGGTATGCATGGTACCCCTCACCCCCAATCCTGGTATGCATGGCTCCCTCACCCCTCAATCCTGGTATGCATGGTCCTCTCACCCCCAATCCTGGAATGCATGGTCCCCTCACCCCCCATCCTGGTATGCATGTTCCCCTCACTATGCACATGCGCGATTCCAATGCCGAATTCATGCCCCGGTCTCCGGTGAGAAGAGAAGCACCGCGGTAACGCTCCTCCCGGTCAGGTAAGTATGTAAGTATGGTGCCGGAGATCGCGATATGCATTCAGTGTCTACGCGTACCGCGATCTCCGGCGCCATACACACTCCTCTCACCTGTAACCACTGGATGCCTTCTGTCTGGAGCCAGATTGAGCAGGCGCGTCCACTTGAGCAGTCTATAAAGGCTTCGGACAGAGTGACGCTCCTACCATTATATTATAGATATATATGTGTGTATATATATATTACATAGATAGAATAAGAGCCGGCAATTCATATGCCGCGTATAGTAATATCACAGCGTGATAGGTTAGAATAGAATAGAGAGAGAATAGGTATATACACATAGAATACATAGATATATAGATGTCAGTGACACACACATGCTGTATATATATATGTATATATATTACACAAATAGATAGGTAGAAGAAAAGCCAGCAATTCATGTGCTCCATAGTGTAAAATCACTGCAGGAGCCGACAGGATAGAAGAGATGGATTATACACAGTAAATACATATAGAATAGGTAGATATACAGATGTCTTTGACAAATACAATTATTACAGTGTGTGTGCAAATTACTGTACATGTATTTAATTAATAAAAGATTATTTTTCTGAAAAAAATGGCCTGGGTTCCCACGTAATTTTCTTAACCAGCAGAGGGTTAAGGAGTTTCCCAGACTATTAATGTCAACTCACAACGTATACTTATCCTTTACTGGTTATTAAAATGGGAGACCCCCCAAAAAAGTGACTTAGGGTCCCCCTATATTTAAATTTAATAACCAGCAAAGGATATGCAGACAGCTGCGGGCTGATATTAATAGCCTAGGAAGGGGCCATGGATACTGCCTCTGCCCAGGCAAAAAATATCAGCTCTTAGCCGCCCCAGAAAAGGTGCATCTATAAGATGCGCCAATTCTGTCACTTAGGCCCCTTCTTCCCACTTGCCCTGCAGCGGTGGCAAGTGGGGTTTATAATTGTGGGGTTGATGTCACCCTTGTATTGTCAGGTGACATCAAGCCCGAGGTTAGTAATGGAGAGGCATCAATAAAACGCCCTCATTACTAGCCCCATAGTCACATTGTATAAAAACACTTACACACCAAGAATAAAGTCCTTTAATTGAAAAAATGACACAGATTCCTTTAATAATGTTAATTAAACCATACTTACAACCTCGCCTAATTCCACCGAAGCCCTCGTTGTCCTGTAATAAATCAAAAATAATAACACAACAATATTCCTCACCTCTCCGTTGGTCTATCCCATGCCGTAATCCATGTCTGGTGGAGAAATAGTTTTCAACCTGGATGGTGGCAAGATGTGACCGACGTGGCTGAGAACCACTGGTGAGTAAGCTGCTGGGAATGCAGCATCAGTGACTAGTGGTGATGTCACTGAGGCTGTGTTCCCAGCCAGGCTGAACTGCGGTGACCTCGGTGAGATCGCCGCTAGCATTGTGAGAAAGTCTCACGGTGCAGATGTGAGTTCATAGGGAGAATTTCACTGCGGTGAATTTCAACTGTGGTGAACACACCTCTGCAGATCAAGGAAGGGGGGGTATCTAACACTGTTGCTGGATATCCTGGGGCTAGGGGCTCCTTTCCTATCCATAAAAATAGGAGAGCCCTAGCTATCCCTGCTCCCCGATTACTTCTGATGGTGAAGATGCTGTGGCCACGTGCCTTGTTGAGCTCCTAAATCAGCCCTTATCTGTCCCTTCCCCCACCCAGGAAAGTGGGGAATTGTAGTGTTTAAGAATACACAAACCAGACTAACAAGGGAAGACGTAGAGTGATAAATGAAAATACCAATCATACAAATATGCACTCACAAAAAACAGAGTGAAATACCGGGTAGTAACGGAAGGAAAAACAAATAGGAGAGGATGAGGCTATGCACACAAACAGATCACCAAGCAACAGTCTTCTGAACAACACTCCAAACGCTTCCTCAAATAACCAGTACCTCCAACTTCAGATCTAGGCTGTTTGAAGCCAACACTGGTAATCCCTGCTTGCCAGAGGCAAAGTATATATAGCAGAGGGGAGTGGTTAACACTGAACAGCTGAGACCATAATAGCAGGCAAGCTCCAGAAGCTCTTAACGGAACAAATTAAACACTGCACTGCTAGCAGAAACCAGCAATGTTTAATATGATGGTGAAGTGCTTCTAATTAGTGCAGGAGTATGTGAAATCAGACACCGCGGTCTTCCATCCCCTTTGCTTCGTGGTAACCCTGTGACAGGTGGGCACATATGGAATTTTTTCAGATAAATTGATAGGAGATAAACAGATAGACAGATAGATAGATGGTAGATAGAATGAAATGTGATAAATAGAAATGAGATAAGGAAAGAAAGAAAGAAAGAAAGAAAGAAAGAAAGAGAAAGAAGATAGATAGATAGAAGAAAGAATAGAAGATAGAAGATAGATAGATAGATAGATAGATAGATAGATAGATAGATAGATAGACTTCCAAAGTAGAGAACATTGTACTGGATAATATATTTTTTGCAGGATTCTCTTGTCTTAAGCATCGCTGTCTATGCTTGTCGATGCAGTGAAAAAAAGTATATTTACATATACTGGCCAAGCGTCCTGCCAGAAGGATACTTATATGTGAAGAATGATAGCCTATAGATATGACGACTACACCTCACTAGAATTTTCACAGCTCAATGACCAATGTGATGTTTAGTGAGCTCTGCTGATTGACATTGGTCAGAGTCACAATTTATAGAAATTTTGATTTACACCTACTGTGTCAGCTGCCTGTAATTTATAACTAATTATTTCTATATGTATATTAGCCTTATACACCTCACCTCTGTACAGAACGTATTCTACTCATTATGATCTGATTGGTCACCACAGCTAGATACGAGATTACATGATAAAGAAATATATGACGTTTCTGATCCCGTCCTCTGAGATTTAGCTCAGATATTATAACGTTGCCATATTATATATAAACAGAAGAAGCAGTAAGAGGGCAAAATGACAATTATAGTAAAGCAAACCAAAGGTGAGAGAAGAGGAAATATGGAATCTGTAGGATTAGAAGTGTAAAGTATGAAATGTCCTAAATTCTGCCACGGGTAGGTTACAAGAATTGGCATATAAGGGGTTAACTTCCATAAATCCCCTCTGCTGTATGGTATTGTAGAATTTACAATAGATATCACTCATGTAATGTAAAAGAAGGAATTTTACATTGTACTATCTATACTTCTCTGCCGTACCTGTGCATCATGAATTGTGGTATGTATTAAATGGGCCCACTGAGACTCTTTCACCCGGGGCCCATGAAAACCTGGAGCCGGCCTTGGATGATCTAATTATTTTTGAAATATGTGTTCTTTTAGGAAAATTATTTGTGTGTTGAGGGATTAATTTTTATTAATCCATCTTTATCAAAAAGATTGGAAACTTGTAATAATGCAGAATACAAATCTTATAATAATCAGAAATAGTGATTTTCCACATGTAGTGGACTACCCAATTAACAGCATAATTGCTGTATTACCCAAAATGTCAAGATGGCTCTGAGCTAAAGTGCAGACCTTGTAGACTTCAGGCAAAGTTGGCAAACCTCTTTGGAGCCCCCACATCCGCCCATAAAGCAGTGAGTGATGACAGGATCATTTTGCACTTCAGACGGAGTCCCAGAATCCATTCACACTTTCGGTGGGTGAGTAATGGAGTTGACTGACATGGCCTGTAAAAGAAGGGAGTGCAGCAAACAGATTTTTTGGATCCCTTGCTCTGAAGTTGGGAAGAACAGAAGTTGTTAGAATAGAACAGCGCTGGCGCCCCTGCACGAGTCTCCTTCCTCCTTTCAGCAGGGACTCCAGCGTGCTCCAGACCACACAGCATGTTCTTTCTCCCAGGACCTGTGCACAGCACAGAAGTTTCTTGGGAGTGTGCTAGGGCATGCTCACTGCCTTTAAAGGGGCAGTACATATGCTTTTGAAGACGTCCCGAGCCAAAAGCTGAGAAGTCGGATATTTAAGGCACCCTCACCTGTTGGGAGATGCCATAGCAGCATTAGTATCAGTGTTCTATCCTGTGACCTAGTTTTAAGGTCCCTGTACCTGTGCCCTCTGAATCTGATCCTGTTCATCCTATCTACATGATCCTGTCCATCCGGTCTGAACTTGATCCTGCTCATCCTACTGTAAACTGCTCCTAAGCCCGTCCTACTTGAACATAGTCCAGAGCCTGATCCATCTTGTCACACCTGTACCGCTACCCTCACCTGTCTTGTTTGAACCTGTGTTCCTGCATTGAGTCTTCCCTGTGTTCCTGAACCTATCTTGTCCATGCCCGATCCAGTCCCTGTTCTGTCTACCAGTTGTGCAATCTTATTCTGAACCTGTTCTGTCTGACAAGCCCCAAGTCTTCCTGTTAACCAGTTCCTGGAGGGTAGTGCGGCCCTGCCGCTTAGTTGTCGACTGTTGCGGCTCCGGGTTCTGTCCTGGAGTAGCACCTGCATCCTCCTAGGTTCAAGTCTAACCACACCATCAGGGGCTCTAGTGAAGAACCAGGTGGTCGCTTTGTTACACCCCTCCAGGCTCTCCCCGAACCATGGTACAGTGGTTCCTCAGCTACGTGCATAACCAGATCTAGCAGTTCTCTGAATGCTGAGCTGTGTATAATCCAGCCCACACCTCTAAATGGCAGTTTTCTGTATATACTGTACATAGGCAGAAAGCTGCAAATCAGTAGTGGGGTAGGGGTTATACAGAGTTCATTAATATGGAGAACTACGTGGCAGCAGGTTTACTAGTCCTCTAGTGATAATTTCCTACTAATAAAAAGAGATTATATCAAAACTACAGCAGGCACACCAATAAGTTACACATGAATGGAATCAGTGTCTCTGTGCTTACTTTATGTTGTCCCAGATTATGTGCAAAAACGTTCTGACAGATTTCCTTTAAACGTTACACATGATTCCATCTGTATATCTTAAGTAGAACTACAATACACAGAATCTAAATCTAAACTGGAGAACAGTATAAAATAAGTCTTCTGGTGCCCTATTTTAAAATACCTGAACTGTAGTCTTTCACTGCTTATACTGTTATTTTTTTTCCATTTCAGCTCCTTCACTAATTGGTATGGTGAGGAAAGACTGGGCTTCTCAAAACAGCATTGCTCTTTCATGGCAAGAACCCGACTATCCTAATGGGGTCATTCTGGACTACGAGATCAAGTACTATGAGAAAGTAGGTCTTGCTCAGCATTCCTGGAAAAACGCTTAAGATGCAAGTAGTGCTTTCTTTCTGTCTTCTTTTCTGTGTCATTTTTATATGGGGTTAGCATTTTATAAGGCCTTAACCTGAACATGATGCTAGTAAATACTTATGTACAGTATTTTTTATAAGTTTGTGGGAACTTCTTAGGCTACTTTCACACATCAGGTTTTTTCCACCAGGCAGGATCCTGCATTGTGCCAGATGGACGATCCAGCGGAAACAGATGGAAAAGTGATGAAACGGATCCGTTTTTTTGCCGTATCCACTAGACAGAGCCGGCGGAAAAATGGATCCGTTTCATCAGTTTTCCATCCGTTTCGTCGTTTTTTTTATCCGTTTTACGACAGATCCGGTTTTTTAAAACGCCCATGGGAGGTTCCCAAATGATGATCTGTTTCCTGGGGGCTGGCCAATTGGATCTGAGCATGCTCAGACTTAAAAACCGGATCCGTTGTTTTCCGGATCTGGCGCATTCCGGCACCCATAGACTTCCATTGTAGCAAACAAACGGAAGCGCCACATCCGGCGCTGTCCGGTTTTTTGTCGCAGACAAAAAACATTACTGAAGACGTTTTTTCCAGACGGCGGAATGAAAATTTTAGCCAGATCCGGCAAAAAACTGACGAAACGCGAGGACATGCTGCGTGATCCGGCGCTAATACAAGTCACTGGGAAAAAAAAAGATCCAGCAGTAAATTACGCCGGATCCGTTTTTTAAAAAATTAGCCGGATCATGCCTGAAGGAAAAAACTTGATGTGTGAAAGTAGCCTTACTGGTAGCAGCAAGCTTTTAAAAACATGATATTTTTAATTGATGAATGACAAAATTCTGGCTACATGCAGCCACCTCTAGGGGGAGCTAAATGCATATAGAATTGATTTATTAATACTAAGCACCAACCAGAGACTTAATGTAACAGCGTTTCACAAAATAGTGGAAAATGTTCAGCACTGGCCCATCTTTGCCCCCATAGCGGCAATGTATCCTGTCTCTGTGTTAGGTTTGCCTCTGTATTTAGCTTACACTCAAAAATTGGTCTTGCTGAAATTTTTGTGTTGCTTAAACTTATACCAATGCAATTGACTAGGTGCTGTGTGCCATCTGCATTGGCAGAGCCACTGAGCCTAGTGATTGGCTGCGGCAGTTACGATCAATGTAGATGGGTCAAAACGGCTGCAGTCAATCAACAAAACCTGGAACAACTGAAAAGATACAATGTTGGACCCCAAGAGGTAACAGCTCTGTATGTTACTTTACATCTCTTCAATACTATGGTATAGATTTTTTTTTTTTAAAGAGACAACCCCTTTAAGTGTGAATTCACACCATAGTACTTCATGGCCCATGTACATAGAGCAATACCTGGCTTGCCCGCAAGCCTCCTAATATGAAGAGACATACAGAGCCTGATTCACCAACGCTTTTACACCAGGATTCGGTAATGAAAAGCTTTGAAAAGTCGTTAAAGTCTTGGCGCAACTCACTCAAATTTTGTGACTTTAGACGTTCTCACACCATTTTCGAACACCTCCGGCAAAGTGAGCAAAGCTGCGGTGGGATGGGGCGTGGCACACACCGGCTGTCAAATTCATGACGAGTGGTGGTGTTTGCTATGCGAAACGTCTTATTCCAGCAAGGACTGGAGTAAGATTTGTAGTCAGGTACACACTGATTCATTAAGAGGCGTGCATTTTTTAATGAATCAGGAGCCTTGCACTCCATCCCGCCTCTTCATAAAGACCAGTGTGAAGATTGCTGGACTTGATTAATCAGGGCCATAGTGTATATGTCTAAGTGGTTGTGACCATGAAATGCTCATGTCTGAATGCAAGCTTACATTAGTACATCAGAACATGTTATAACTGATGATAATGTGATTCCAAAGTAAAAGACCACGACACCACGGCACTCACCGATCTTCTCTGTGCACTTAATCAGTGGTATAAACCAGGCACAGGTTAGTTGAACATGTTAGGAACTGCCATCGAGGTGACCCCAAGGCTTCTCACTTTGCTGGTAAAGAACAAGCAGCACCTTTGAGACTGGGCAGAGATCGCCACAAGGTGTTGTTACAAGTAGATGCAAAATGGATTCTGTGAACTGTGCCACTGCATAATTTGGTTCTGAACGACCAAAAAGATCTTAGTGGATTTTTTAAAGTATGATTAAATTCCTTTTTCGGATTTTCTTTTCCTATGTTCTCTGTGTTCCTGTTTTTTTCTTTTTTTCGATATTTTTCATTGTAACCTATAGTGAACATGTTTACTTTTCACTTTGCATTTTGCAATGTTGTATGCAGTTCTCTCTTGTATCCGCTCGTGGGCATCTGACGACACCCCCTCAGGGTCAATGCACAGAAAAATCACAAGTTAGCATGAAATGTCTGTCGCATTAACTGCACGTCTTCCCTGCGTGGCGATGCCTATTTTATACCGCTGAATAATGCTCATAGAAGATTGGTGACTGCCAGGGTCTGGAAACACATGGTTTTGTAGTTGTTGGACGGTGAATGCACCACTGAGTCTCTGTGATATTTGTCCCCAACTCTGGTGCTATGAAAGCTGAAAACAATATTTAGTTCCAAGGTCTATCACCCTAGATTATGTTATACATATGTATCAGAGTTGAGCAAAAAGATTTGTAGGACCCTGATGCTGCGGCCATGTTGATTGTCTGTGGCTGCCAGAGAAGAGTCCTGCAGACCGTCTCCTACATGCCGCCATCCCTAGCGCCTCTTCTGATTATTAAGCCTGGTGCATCGTCATCATTACAGCATAATGTCACACCGCGCCTACTAATCAGAAGAACCATCGGGGATGCCAGCAGGTAGCAGGAGGTCCGCAGGGCTCTGGTTTGGCAGCCATAGATAATTAAAGTGTCTGCCATACCAAGGTCCTGCAAGTCTTTATATTATAGAAGATTTGCAATTAGTTCCCCAAGATGTTGGGAAGAAGAGCTCTTCCGAGTTTTCATGCTTCAATGTTATTTTGAAGATAATGGAAGGTCACCCCAAATATGGACCATTCGTGGCAAGGTTTGCATTACGGTTATGGTACGCCTGAGTATGTGTTCATGTTGTCGAGGATTGAGGTTGACGCCAATTCAGGCCACAAGTAGTTTGATGGTATGGGGACTTTGACAATATGCAATGAATCAGGGAGACCAGAGTCCGATCTAAAAAGATAAAAACATCTTTATTGATTCCTTAAATAGAACTTTCACAATTAATAGCAGGCATGACATTTTTGGTACAAATTTTCAGTGTCATACAGAGCCTTCTTCTTATGCGTAACACACACGGCATTTTGATGGTAGTGATATTATACACAAATGTAGCAGTACTTCTCAAGCTTTCTAACTCTGGCCATTTACCTTGTTTACTAGCCACTACAGGTGTACCTTCATGTCCACTCCTGGTCAGTTTAGAAACTCCTATGTTTCAGGACAGGCTAACACAATACCGTTGTAGCCCAACTCCTTCTAGCTGCCTTGGGGAATTACGCATCCATAGCTTGGTTACTCTATGGCTGTACTCACTGTAGATGGAGGGGAACCTTCTTATTTCTCTTTCAATCTCTGCACTCCGGCCATATTAAAGTCAGTTGCTGATCGAAACTTGTTCTCAAACTTGCTAGCTTTCATTTGTCTGAGCTGAACATACCCTCCACTTGTGGCCTTTTCCTAGCTGCAATTTCTTCTTACTGCTTCAGAAGCTGCTCACCAATCCCTCAACTAACAGGAAACACAGTTCCTACAGTCTCACCTAACTCCTACCACCATGGGTTGGCCTCTAATAGTCAACCCTGTCCACAGTCTAACTAACGGCTGCAACATAGATTATATAAAACCACATATAAAACAGGTCACTACGTTACGTTTATATAAATGTTTTTCATGAGGGGTGCCGACAGCTTATCCACTCCTTTATAAGCCCATGGATATGCTATATACAGTATAAACTTCAATAATGCAGTAAGTGCAGGGTGAGCCCGCGCAAAGTAGCCAACCTGAACAAGTAGAACATCTAACATGGGACGGAGCTGCATCTGCCACAAACACATAATTACAGGTAAATATGTTGCTTTACAAAACCAGAAAGCTGAATTGGGTGTGGGATGCCAATGTAAGGGGTTACAGAGACTGACCTAGGCCCCAATCACATCCCGGTTAACTGTTGATAACTGAATGTTCCCTACTGTATATATATTTGTAAAGTACCCAATGCTGCTGTGTATATAATGTTATTAAACTAATTACGGTTGCATGTACAGTACAGACCAAAAGTTTGGACACACCTTCTCATTCAAAGATTTTTCTGTATTTTCATGACTATGAAAATTGTAGAATCACACTGAAGGCATCAAAACTATGAATTAACACATGTGGAATTATACATTACACTTTACAAAAAGTGTGAAACAACTGAAAATATGTCTTATATTCTAGGTTCTTCAAAGTAGCCACCTTTTGCTTTGATTACTGCTTTGCACGCAGAAAATGTGAACGGATGGACTCTACATGCCTGGTTCCCACCGTGAAGCATGGAGGAGGTGGTGTGATGGTGTGGGGGTGCTTTGCTGGTGACATTGTTGGGGATTTATTCAGAATTGAAGCGGTGAGCGGTCCAGCTCACCCCAAACCATCTCGATTGGGTTCAGGTCTGGTGAATGTGGAGGCCAGGTCATCTGGCGTAGCACCCCAACACTCTCCTTCTTGGTCAAATAGCCCTTTCACAGCCTGGAGGTGTGTTTGGGGTCATTGTTCTGTTGAAAAATAAATGATGGTCCAACTAAACACAAACCGGATGGAATAGTATGCTGCTGCAAGATGCTGTGGTAGCCATGCTGGTTCAGTATGCCTTCAATTTTGAATAAATCCCCAACAGTGTCACCAGCAAAGCACCCCACACCATCACACCGCCTCCTCCATGCTTCACGGTGGGAAACAGGCATGTAGAGGCCATCCGTTCACCTTTTCTGCGTGCAAAGCTGTAATCAAAGCAAAAGGTGGCTACTTTGAAGAACCTAGAATATAAGACATATTTTCAGTTGTTTCACACTTTTTTGTAAAGTGTAATGCATAATTCCACATGTGTTAATTCATAGTTTTGATGCCTTCAGTGTTAGAGGTCGAGTTCCCGCTTCTGCACAAGGGGAATCTCGAGCCATCCCTGCTGCGGTCTACCATCCGTCTCCAGCCGCAGTGGACTCTGCTCAGCTTAGACGTCGGTCCCAGCGTCTCGCCCAGTCTAACAGTGTGCAGAGGATTACTGCTGCTCCTCCAGGCTCTGCTATTGTGGCCAGTACTGGTTAGCGGCGAGCAGACGTCTTTAGGATAAAGTCCTTGTTTTCCTATTCTGAGCATGCCCAGGGTGAGATCTCTCATTGGAGATCAGGGGTCACATGCTCAGGTATTGCAGCAGCTCCTATTGGTCCGCCAGGAAGGTCCTGTGACTACTGGTGTTCTGGAACAGTTTCATTGGTCCTTGTTTCTGGCAGGTCCTGTAGCTGTTACTATAAAAGGGTGGCATGGCTGGGCCGCCATGCGCTAATATCAATCGTTATATGCTTTGCGCCAGTGTGATCATGCGTGGTGTGGTTAGGGCCGGCTGAAATAAGCCTTAGAATACCGACTTAATCGGTGAGGAGTTTGGTATGCTAGCTGGTCAGGGTCGGTGTCCTAGATTCCCTAGATTACCGGTATAACCGTGAGGAGTTTGATTGCCGTATTCAGGGCCTGGCGTTCAGACGCCATAGATTGCGGGTGACTCCCGCGAGGACATTAGCGCATGATCACGTTCTTTGTTCGCTTAGCAGTTAACTGTGTACCTGGGTGCCTGACAGGACACAGAAGTTTGTCTCAGCGGCTTTGTGACGTAACAGGGTTCGCTTTCAACGCTAGACAGCGCCCTAGCGTGTTTATTTTTGCGATCAGTGGGTTAAGTGAGTTCGCACACATCGCCATATAGCGCTGCGGCACTCCTTCTAGCGGCTCTGTGGAATAACAGAGTTCGCACATATTGCCACAGCGCGTTACGACGTTTATTTTGGCGACTCTGCGGGATAACAGAGTTCGCTTCTCGCGCCATTTTACTAGCAGCAGGCTCCGCCTGCACGGTGGACCCCGGGCTGCGAACGCACCCTCTCATCAATATTTTGGGGCTTCCCGGCCCC
>JARQOD010000002.1:595279558-595331674 GCA_033576555.1 Oophaga sylvatica | reverse complement strand
AATTTTAAATGACCTCCTTTACCCTAAAAATTCCCGGCAGGGGAATTATTAAATTTTAAAATGGAAGCTTCACCTCTTCCCTACTTCAATATAAACACTTTATTAAAACAATAAAAAAGTACGGGAACCTAAGAAACCGGTCCCTGAAGGTGTTTTCTTTTTATTATTAGGGTTTTTAATATATTACGGGTCACACAATTTCACCCGTTTTTCTTTTACCTAAGGACCTTGTTTGAAAAAAAGGAAAAAGGTTTGTTTGTTTTAAATTCTTTTTTTTTCCCCTTTAGTTTTCATTAAATTTAATAAATATTAAACTTAAAAAAAATTTTCTATTTTTGAGTTTATAAAATTTAAAGCAATCGATCCAATAAAAAAAAAGAAAAAAAAAATCCCAAAATGCTCCACACACATTGTAAAAGTTCCCCGAAAAAACTGGCCGCCTTTTCCGATGTCTTTGGGGTCTCGGTACAGATTGTCGGGTCATTGGTGAGGGGGAATCCAAACCCCAAATGTTTGTGTGGACATGGGCCACAGGCATTGGTGCATCAAGGTGGGGCCTTGGGGAAACAGAGCGGGGCCCTAAAAAGCAGCAACCAGACAGGAACAACTGGAAGCTGCAGGGGGGAACGTAACAGAGGCCCTGGAATACGGGGAATTGTACGAGGTACGAAAGCCAAGGGTAGTTGTCCGGGGAGACTGCGGGCAAATAGGAAAAATCCGGGAAAGACCAGAAACGGAGCAGAGGTTCTGAAAGCCGCAAGAAAACAGGAGACGTCCTGGAAGCCACAGGTGGACACGTTACAGATGTCCTGGAAGACTGGGAATAGGTAGCAGGATCCTGGAAGCGCAAGCAGACAGGAAACATCCTGGAAACCATAGGCGGACATGCAAAAGAGGTCCTGGAAGATTGGGAACAGATAGCAGAGGTATTAGTAGCCGCAAGCGAACGGGAGATGTCCTCTGAAGCCACAGGCTGACACATAGCAGAGGTCCTGGAGACCGAGAACAGGTATCAGAGGTCCTGGAAGCTGCTAGTGAGCATGAGAAATCCTGGAAGCTGCAGGCAGACATAAACAGGGGTCCGGAAAGCTGTAAGTGGACAGGAGATGCACTGGAAGCCACAGGCGGACACTTAGTAGAGGTCCTGGAAGCCTGGAAACAAGTATGAGAGGTACTGCAAGCCGTAGGCTAATTGGAGATATCCGGGAGACTGCAGACAGTTTGCAGAGGTATTGGAAGCCGCAGACAGGCTTGGAGATGTCATGGAGACATCTTTTTTTGGAATGTCATGTTATAAATAAAGTTGCTTTGATTTTGATGCTTCCTGGTATTTGGCTCTGTCAGAACTTTGTTGATACAATCATATGTGGATAACATGCATTTTTGATGCATTTGCACTGTGGAAACGCACTAAAAATGCATTACCTGCAGATTTTTCCCATCTAATTCAAGTCTATGGGAAAATCTGCACATAACACACTTTTCAGCATAACTGCGGGAGAAATTGGCATGTCGGGGATTTGAAACACAGTGGGCATGAGATTTCTATAAATCCCATTCACTTTGCTGGAACTGTAAGATGCGCTTTATTAACACAGCAAAAATACACAGTATCAAAAAATCACCAAAAACTCATTGTGGGCACACAGCTAAATGTGATAAATATGTGTGCATAGAAGTGTGGTTGGGCTGATTAAACAGCCTATTAAGTAACCCTCCAATTAGCTTAATTTAACGGCCTCAGTCAGCTTTTTTAATTTTTTTGTGCCGTGTTATCCCAGCTTTGTGCCATCAGAGTCAAAGTAAACTTTGCTAGATCTATATCTTCCTGACTCCTCCTCGTCATGTGGTTTTAATGGGTTGAGCAGAGCAAAGCTGTTGTCAGAAACTTATCTACCTGGAGAACCCATACTTATTTTTACTCAAATAACCTGTCAGGAGAGAGGCTGAGGCCCCATAAACATTAGGTGGTCAACCAACTTTAATCCAATGTTTATGGGAAGCCAGATGACCCCATAATCATTAGACTCATAAGAGGCCCAAGCCCGTCTATATCAGTTGGATCAGATGACCATCTAACGTATATGAAAGTATCCAAAACTCTTCCCAAACAGTTGATGTAAGTGGGTAGAAGGATCCAGCATTTTGGATTTCCAGTGGCTAATCCTTTGTTCTCTGGAAGCCAAGCCATAGCTAGAAGAATCTGGTAGCTGCTCTCTCATAGAGAACAGAGGAGCTCTGTAACTTGCCAAGTTCTTCTGTGTATCGGTGAGTCAGGAGATATAGGTGTCAGCCAACAAGGTATTTAATTGTACGGGGGTTGAGGGGATTTAGGATCATCTCAGGGGCACTTGTTAGATCTTGTGAGTGCCAGAGTTGCAGAAAAGTGAAGAAGAGATGGGAGCTGAAGGGAGGAAGCAAGGTAGCAGAATACCAACAGGCAGCGTCGGACTGGAACACCTTGGGCCCACCAGAGAAAATCATTCTTGGGGCCCACTATGTAGCTACATAGAAATAAATACAAGACCACCAATTGTGCAGTAAAACACACTAATATCAGGGTTTAATATAAGGTAGTACATGTCTTAATTATGTAGCAGGAGTTGGGTAGCCTCCCTCATAGATTATAAAGCAGCCCCTTCATAGGGGATAATGCTGCCCCTCACAGAGGATAATGCTGCCCCCCCCTCATAGGGTATAATGCTATATATATATAGTGTGACAGTGTCACTGGTTTTATATGTGAGGGGGGAGGTATGTGTCACACAGGATGCTCTCCTGTGTGAACTAAAACCTACTTAATTTATCTGCCAGCATGTTATATGCTGGTAGGTTTACTCTGTTAAAGGGTGTGTGGTTTTATGGGAATGGCAAGAGGGCGGAACGCATTCCCCTTACCTCCCCTCAGGGTGTGGCTGAGCAGTGTGTAAAAGCTCAGTCCTGTTTTTTTTTCTGTGAAGTGTGGTCTGGAGAGAAAAGTCTCCAGACAGGATAGTGGAGCCTTCCACAAGGACTTTAACAGTGCAGTTTAGCTACCGAGAGCGGGCGGAACCCACTCATCTATGGACTGAGTTATTGTTTTTTTTTTTTTATGTTTTTCCCGTTTAACCCAGAGAGGTTATGTTTACTTTTCCTGCAAACCCGCATGAGTTTATAGCTGATAATAAACCAGCAGAAAGACAACCCAGAGAACGTGTGTCCTGAGTCTGCCTCGAGGAGAGCCGAGCGAGTCGTCTTGCCACAGTTGGTGTGAGAGTGCGTGCAGGATTCCAGGAACACGTGTACCTGCCACAAAGACCGGTGGATGTCCTGGGTGAAGGCTGCCAGCCAGCCAGAGAAGTCCGGCAGCATGGAGGAGCTCGTTAAGCACCTGGTCCAGGCCCAGCAGAGCATGCAGCAGCAACACCTACATAGCCAGCAGAGTATACAGCAGGCCCAGCAGAGCATACAGCAGCAGCACCAGGAGACGACTAAACTGTTGCTTCAGCAGATCCAGTTGCAGCAAAAGTCACAGCAGCAGCACCAGCAGGAGGCGCAACAGCAGATACAGCTTTTGGCGGACGCCATCCAGAGCAGGGCGGCCACCCCAAACCCAGGGCCGACTGATGATTCTCACATCAGGAAGGCGGTAAGGCGGGCCATGCAGAAGATGACCCCTGGGGATGATGTAGAAGCATTTCTGACTGTTTTTGAGAGGGTGGCTGATCGGGAGAGACTTCCACCAACACAGTGGGCAGAGGTTCTGGCGCCATATTTATCGGGTGAACCCAAAAAAGCGTATTTTGACTTGGCGCTGCAAGATGCTAAGGAATATCCCAAACTAAAGACAGAGATCTTAGCACGTCTGGGAGTAAATATGGCAGTAAGGGCCCAGCGAGTTCATCACTGGGCATAGCTAGCAACAAACCCCTCGTTTGCAGATGTTTGACCTACTGCATCTTGTTCAGAAGTGGCTATAACCGGAGTCCTCCACTCCGGCCCAGATGGTTTGAGCGGGTGGTGATTGACAGATTCAGGCATTCCCTTCCCAAGTCAGTACAGACCTGGGTTGCCCAGGGTGATCCCCAGAACGCAGATGACTTTATCGGCCTGGTAGAGAGATACCAGGTAGTGGAGAGATCTCTTGGGAAACCGGATGCAGTCATTTCTCCCTACTGGGATACCCAAAAGGGGGTGGGTTCACCACGGACGGGGTCTAGAGCCACCACTGGGGGGCGTCCCACTCCTATTGAAGGTGCCTCTAGAACAGTTGGGAAAGATATAGTTTGCTGGCGATGTCACAACCCTGGACATGTAGCCGCCAGGTGTCAAATATCCCCTGAGCCCATGGACTGCAGCCTAGGCAGACGGGTCTCCTATTATGCCTATCCAGCCTGTAGCGTGGACTGTCGACCCGGCGAGGGACCGCAGGCGTGTGCAGTATCCATTAATGGAATAAAAGTGCTTGGGCTGTTGGACTCCGGGAGTCTGGTGACCTTGATCAGAGCATCCCTTCCCACCAGTTGATCCCTTCCAAAACCCTGGGTGTTCGGTGCATCCATGGTGACGCCAAGGACTATCCCGTGGCCACAGTAACAGTGGGGACAGACTGTGGTGCCCAGTCCCATGAAGTCGGGGTGGTAAAGGACCTGATACATCCCGTCATATTGGGCCGTGATTTTTCCTTATTTTGGGACTTGTGGGAGAAGGGAACTGGACTAAGTAACATGGGGAAAAGTGAGATCCTTGAAGAAGAACCCCCGACAGAGTCTCAGAGAGAGGAGTTCCCACTGTGCGTCCTTGTCGGTGATGAGGGTGAGACGGCGACCGAGGAGGCTGACCTACCGGCGTTAGATATGTCCAGAGAGAACTTTGGGACTGCTCAAGTTCGATACCTGACCTTAAAAGGGGCATTCGACCAGGTTACTGTATGTAATGGGGTTGCCCAAGAGCCGAGGGCCGACACCAGATTCCCCCACTTTGCAGTACAGGGGGAGTTGCTATATCGGGTGGCCAAACTGAGGGGCGGTGAGATAGTGGACCAGTTGTTAGTGCCGGGGCCATACAGACGGCGGGTGCTAGATATGGCCCATTCACATGTTCTGGGGGGACACCTAGGGGTCGAGAAAACTCAGGAGAGGATACTGAGGAGGTTTTATTGGCCAGGGTGTTATCGAGAAATTCAAAACTTTTGTAGGTCCTGCCCCACCTGCCAAATAACTGCTCCCTCCTCCCACTTCCGTAGCCCCTTAGTTCCACTACCTGTGATAGAGGTTCCCTTTGAGAGGATTGCCATGGACCTCGTGGGCCCCATAGTCAAATCAGCTCGGGGCCACCAATATATCCTGGTCGTCATAGACTATGCTACCCGGTGTCCAGAAGCAGTTCCCCTAAGGAACATGTCCAGTAAAAGTATAGCCCGAGAGTTGGTCCATATTTTTGCTCGGACAGGTCTACCAAAAGAAATTCTAACAGACCAAGGAACCCCCTTCATGAGCAAGGTGATGAAGGAGCTTTGCAGAGTCCTTCAGATAACTCAGCTGCGGACCTCGGTTTATCATCCACAAACGGACGGCCTAGTGGAACGCTTCAACAAGACCTTAAAGGCGATGCTCAAGAAGGTCGTTGAAAAGGATGGGAGAGACTGGGACTACCTACTCCCATTTCTGCTTTTCTCGGTCAGAGAAGTCCCTCAAGCCTCTACTGGCTTCTCTCCATTTGAGCTCCTATATGGGCGGCATCCAAGAGGTCTCCTTGACATCGCCAAGGAAACTTGGGAGGCTGAAGTCACGCCACACCGGAGTATCATCGAACATGTCGCCCAGTTACAGGAGAGAATGTCAAGGGTGATGCCCATCGTGAAAGAACATCTCCTCCAGGCGCAGGAAGCCCAGGCGAGGGTCTATAACCGGTCGGCGAGACTAAGACAGTTCCAGCCCGGAGACCGTGTTTTGGTGCTGATCCCTACCGTCGAGAGCAAGTTCCTCGCCAAATGGCAAGGTCCATACGAGGTGGTGGAGAAAGTCAGCGAGGTTAATTATAGAGTCCACCAGCCTGGCCGAAGGAAGACACATCAGATATATCATATAAACTTGCTCAAGCCGTGGCGGGATCGTGAACCTGTGAAACTCCTTGCCTGGGGGCCGCACCAGAAGGCAAGGTGGAGGAGGTCACTATTGCAGAGACTCTATCACCGGCCCAGAAGCAACAGTGTCGAGAATTACTACAGCGGAATCGGGAGCTGTTCTCAGAGTTGCCAGGGCATACACAAGTGGTAGAGCATGACGTGCTGACAGAACCGCATGTACGAGTGAATTTGAAGCCGTATCGGATTCCGGAAGCACGCCGGGAGGTGATCTCGGCTGAGATGAAGAGGATGTTAGACCTCGGGGTAATAGAGGAGTCAAAGAGTGGGTGGTCGAGCCCAATCGTCCTCTTGCCAAAACCCAATGGAGAGTGGAGGTTTTGTAATGACTACCGTCGGCTGAATGAGGTATCCAAGTGTGACGCGTACCCGATGCCCCGCGTTGACGAACTCATCGAGAGGCTGGGACCGGCGAGGTACATCACCACTCTTGACTTAACGAAGGGCTACTGGCAGATCCCCATGTCTCAGATGGCTAAAGAGAAGACGGCTTTCTCAACACCTGATGGCTGTTTTCAATACGTGCGGATGCCGTTCGGACTACAGGGGGCCCCAGCCACTTTCCAGAGGGCTATGGATCGGATCCTAGCCCACATAAGAAGTATGCCGCAGCCTACCTCGACGACATTGTGGTCTTTAGCCCAGACTGGGCTAGTCACCTACCTAAACTACAGGCCGTTTTGGACGCGCTAAGGAAAGCAGGATTTACCATAAATCCGAGAAAGTGTGCCATCGGAAAAGAAGAGGCCAAGTACCTGGGCTATGTTGTTGGGAGAGGCGAAATAAAGCTACAAATCAAGAAAGTGGAGGCAATTCAAACCTGGCCGCAACCGCTCTCAAAGAAGCAGGTGAAAGCATTCCTGGGAATGGTGGGATACTACCGGCGGTTTATCCCGAATTTTGCCACGATTGCCGCTCCACTAACAGATCTTCTAAAAGGCACCAAATCAACTATGGTGAAATGGACGGAAGAAACGGAGGCCGCGTTTCAAAAGCTGAAGCTAACACTGTGCAAGCAACCTGTCCTGGTCGCGCCAGACTTTAAGAAAGCATTTTTGGTCCAGACTGACGCATCAGAGGTTGGTCTAGGGGCCGTACTCTCCCAAGAAATAAATGAGGAAGAACATCCCATTCTCTATCTAAGCCGAAAACTGTCCTCCTGCGAGAAGAACTACGCCATAGTAGAGAAAGAGTGTTTAGCCATAAAATGGGCCGTGGATACACTGAAATATTACCTACTAGGCCGGAAGTTTAAATTAGTATCAGACCATGCCCCGTTGAGATGGTTGAGGGAAAAGAGGGGAAAAAATGCTAGGGTAACTAGATGGTTCCTAGAGCTTCAAGATTTTAACTTTCACGTGGAGCATAGGCCAGGGAAGTTACATGGGAATGCAGATGCCCTCTCTAGGATTCCCTGTCTGGTGTCAGAAGGTGCCCAAACCCCGGCTTTGGGCAGAGGGGGGGAATATGTGACAGTGTCACTGGTTTTATATGTGAGGGGAGGTATGTGTCACACAGGATGCTCTCCTGTGTGAACTAAAACCTACTTCATTTATCTGCCAGCATGTTATATGCTGGTAGGTTTACTCTGTTAAAGGGTGTGTGGTTTTATGGGAATGGCAAGAGGGCGGAACGCATTCCCCTTACCTCCCCTCAGGGTGTGGCTGAGCAGTGTGTAAAAGCTCAGTCCTGTTTTTTTTTCTGTGAAGTGTGGTCTGGAGAGAAAAGTCTCCAGACAGGATAGTGGAAGCTACCGAGCCTTCCACAAGGACTTTAACAGTGCAGTTTATGCTACCGAGAGCGGGCGGAACCCACTCATCTATGGACTGAGTTATTGTTTGGTTTTTTTTATGTTTTTCCCGTTTAACCCAGAGAGGTTATGTTTACTTTTCCTGCAAACCCGACATGAGTTTATGGCTGATAATAAACCAGCAGAAAGACAACCCAGAGAACGTGTGTCCTGAGTCTGCCTCGAGGAGAGCCGAGCGAGTCGTCTTGCCACAATAGATAGATATAGATAGATAATATATAGATACCATATATACTCGAGTATAAGCCGACCCCCCTAATTTTGCCACAAAAAAATGGGAAAACTTATCGACTCGAGTATAAGCCTAGGGTGGATTATGCTCCATATGCTGCCCCATGTATTATGCCCCACAAGATGCTCCATAGATTGTGCCCCATATGCTGCCCATGTATTATGCCCCCATAGATGCTCCATAGATTGTGCCCCCATAGATGCTTCATAGATTATGCCCCCATAGATGCTCCATAGATTATGCCCCATAGATGCTCCATAGATTATGCCCCCATAGATGCTCCTTAGATTATACCCCCATAGATGCTCCTTAGATTATGCCCCATAGAAGCTCCATAGATTGTGCCCCATAGATGCTCCTTAGATTATGCCCCCATAGAAGCTCCATAGATTGTGCCCCCATAGATGCTCCATAGATTGTGCCCCCATAGATTATGCCCCTATAGATGCTCCATAGATTATGCCCCCATAAATGCTCCTTAGATTATGCCCCCATAGATTATGCCCCATAGATGCTCCTTAGATTATGCCCCCATAGATTATGCCCCCATAGATGCTCCACAGATTATGCCCTCATAGATTATGCCCCCATAGATGCTCCACAGATTATGCCCCCATAGATTATGCCCCCATAGATGCTCCACAGATTATGCCCCCATAGATTATGCCCCCATAGATGCTCCACAGATTATGCCCCCATCGATTATGCCCCCATAGATTCTCCTTAGATTATGCCCCCATAGATTATGCCCCCATAGATGCTCCACAGATTATGCCCCCATAGATTATGCCCCCATAGATTATGCCCCCATAGATGCTCCACAGATGATGCCCCCATAGATTATGCCCCATAGATGCTCCACAGATTATGCCCCCATAGATGCTCCACAGATTATGCCCCCATAGATTATGCCCCCATAGATGCTCCACAGACTGTGCCCCCATAGATGCTGCATTTTATAGGCCCCTTTATGCTGCCACAGCTGCTGCAAAAAAAAAAAAAAAAAGACATACTCACCTCTCGTCGCTGGGGGCCGGGTGCTGGTGTCCTGAGCAGGCAGGGACACCGGCGCGCTATGGGGGACAGGTGCCAGTGTCACCGCTGGCTCAGGGCCCCGGCACCTGAGAGATTTACCTGTCACACGCTCCACCGCTGAGCGCTGCTGCCTTCGGGTCCTCCGGCAGTGAATGCTCAGGCAGAGGGCGCGGCACACACTAATGACGTTATCGCGCCCTCTGACCTGAACATTCACTGCCAGAGGACCCGAGGACACAGCGGCGGAACGGGACAGGTAAGTAATGATATTCACTGCTTCCCACGCCCATTTGGCTCTATCCCGCCTATTAACCCCTGGTTTGGTAACCTGGTCATGCCTCTAACATGAGATCCCCCCTATAGCTGTGTTACTTTGTTATTTTGTGCACTAGATTAAGGACAACTGCTATACCATTTGCTGCATTACTTTGTGCACTAGACTTGGGCTGCATCATTTTGTGCACTAGACTAAGGACAACTGTTATATTATTTGCTGCATTACTTTGTGACTTTGTGCACTAGATTAAGGACAGCTGCTATACCATTTGCTGCATTATTTTGTGCACTAGACTAGGGCTGCATCACTTTGTACACTAGATTAAGGACAACTGTTATATTATTCGCTGCATTATTTTGTGTATTAGACAACTGTTATACTATCTGCTATGCTAAGATCTACTTGATATATTAATCTTTATGAGTAGACCTATTCACATCTGATCTGTATTAGTCTATAGCAATTTGTTTGTATTGCTTTACCATCTCATATTGTCCTTGCTTACCTGTTTTTTTTTTTTGTTTTTTTTTCTATGCAGCAATTTGAGGACTAATTGTTCCTCTCTGGTCCTGTCTTCATTTTGGCCTTTGGGGGTGACTATGCTCTAAGTATACTACCATGTTTGGCTGAGGTTTCCATATATATTTCATCTAAGTGTATTGTATTATACAGATAGGGGTTATAGGGGTTTATTGTTCCTGTTATGGGGCTTTGTGCCTTGTTTTAATTGTTTTTAATGACTACAGTGTGGTTTTGCAGTTTTTTCAATAAAAATATTTTCTAATTGTTATGATTTATTTTTGGCATCCCTGGTGTCCTGGTATGTACTCTTTCTTGTCTTTCTAGCATTACTATTACATACCCCAGGTTGATGCCTTTCTATAAGTATTTCTTGAATGGTGCCCTCCACTGTTGTTTTGGTTTCTGGAAGCAGTGAATATTCATTTCTCTTTAGCAGCGGGGACAGGGGCTCCTGCCTCCTGTCACCCACTGCTGCTCCGCTGGCACGGGGCCCCCATGGCCCTATTAGCGACACACCACCGGCTGGGGGCCCCTGGAGCAGCGGGGGCCCTAAGCAACTTGCCTCTGTATGCCAGCAGGTGCCAGGGCCCCCCAGATGCCAGGGCCCACCGGAGAATTCTCCGGTGGGCCAGTCCGACCCTGCCAACAGGATCTGTAGAGTCACGATAGGTGAGAGATGGGGTGGTAAATATAGTATTTTTTATTTTGTAACCCTTCCATTTATCATAATTTGGGGTCTGCAGAAAGTATAACAGATCGTTAAGTGAATCAAATCTCGCAGATTTGCTCTTCTCTAGCAGCTATTAGATAAGTTATAATATTGTTTTTGAACATTCCAAATTCTGCTCAGCCTTGTAGGACTATTGCTGTAATCATTTCATGGGATCAAGGTTAACCTTGAATTTATCGGAGCTATTTGCATTATCTTTTTAGTGATGACCACCAGAGACACTATCAATGCATTACTCCATTACTGATTTAAGGGGCCTGGTGAGCAGAATCAAAGAGGGGGGGGCCCAGACTGACTGAGGCAGCACAGCCGAGCCACTGTATAAACAGCCTGGAAGACTTTGTGGCATGCTGGGGCCCGGGCTAATTCCTTTATTTTGCTTTCTAAGCCTTGGGACGCCAGTGACTCACAGCCTGCTGGCCTACCCTCTGTTCCTACGCTGCGCGCCCTGGGCCCTTGCGGCACATTATATGCAGAAATTGAGAGCCCAAAAGTGGTGATGTGCGCATGCTCGCCAACCCATCCACTCGCCTGTCCAACCTCCCGTTCCACTATTCAACCTTCCATTCACCCACCCGCTTGCCCACCCACCTGTTATTCTTCTTTTACCCCCCCTCTCTACTTGTGTACTGTGAAGTTGAAGGCTCTCTCTGTCTCTTGCCTGTCTGTAAACCACTAAGTACTACTAAGTTCAACACTAGTGCCTGTTTGCTTGCCTACAATAAGTTACAGTTGCCGTCTTAAAGGGACCCTCGTAGTATCTGTTCACACACCCACCTTGCACTTAATAGCCCTGTGTATCTGTACTTGTATACATACTATCTGGTTCATGCAGCGTTACGTGAATACCCTATTTATTATATTGATGGCGGAACCCTACCACACTACACAAGCAGTTTTACACATTCACCTTTTCTTCATAGATCGTAGCTTGTGAGCAGGGCCCTCACTCTTCTTGGATCTGTTGAGTTATGAGTTATTCTGTAATGTCTTTATTGTCTGTACAAGTCCCCTCTGAAATGTAAAGTGCTGCAGAATATGTTGGCGCTATAGAAATAAAAATTATTATTATTATTATTATTATATTATTATCCCCTATACACATTACATGGGATAATTATTAGGGCCAGTTCATGTATGTGATAGGCATGTACTGTATGTGATTAGGGCATGCTATGTATGTGATCTGGTGTTCGATGGGAACTGTTAATGTGTGATTGGTGAGGACATGGTGAAGAAGTGGAGTTTTTCCAAGAGTGCGCGGTGTGACTGTGGAAGGTTCGAGGGATGAAGGTGGAGCCTGGGCAGAGTCTCAAGGGGGACCAAAAATTTTGCCAGTATGGGGTCCTGAAATTCCTGGTGGCAGCCATGATGACCACCATATAATAGTAGTGCTCAAATGATGCAGTAAGGTTCTCAAACACTGATGGTTGCTGTAAGGTGCTAAATAACTTTGATCTGTAGTAAGACGCTTTCCAGCCATACTCCCTTCTTTATTAATGGAGTGTAAAAAGCATAGGAACAGCAACGTAATTTTGGATGTACCTGGAATTTAATTTTTAACTCTGTTGGAATAAATCTTATGCATGGTTTTGAATAAGGCATACACCTTGAAAGCGTCTTACTTCAGTTCATCGTTCCACCACATTGGGCAGGAGTGTTTTTTTCCATGAAGAGGGTCATTGGAACCATATCCAGGATGAGCTGGGTTGTACATATCTTGTATGCTAAATAACATTGCCAGATTGATATCTAAATAACAATGAATAAATATCCAAACTTGGGAATGTTGTTGCAACATGTGCATTTACCTTTCCATAGGTATGGGCATAGGATCAGGAGCAAAAGTTCTGGGTCAACCACATGTGTTGAACACCTCGGAGCTATGTATGTTATGTCCAGGAATGTAAGAAATGTTGTCTCCTAAATGATATCTATCACTTATCAACAGGATCTATTTTGTTTTTCTGCTGACTCTTGTTCTGATCCCATGAACATGGGGTCCAAAGTCCCCTGAATGAATGTTGCAGTAGTGAGCATGTGCAACAACATCTCCTATAGACAGTGAATGGAGCAATGGTCACACATGCTTACTACTGCGCCATTCACACAGTAGACTTTATCATTGGAGGTCTAGGTGGTTAGACTCTAATGATCACACATGTATTATGGACTCTGGATAGGTGATACATGTTACTTATGGGATTGTAAGGAGGTCAAGGGTCTTAAACCTTGAAATGTTTTCATGCTGTTGTGTGTAAATGTATGCATTTGTAAAGATATGTGATGTATTGTATAATGTCATTTTTCAGTGGTGTTTTATATAGGTTTAGATAGACAGTGCATCCTTGAGGACATTAGAGGAGGGCACTTGTAGTGTAGTATATATAGTAGGGGTAAATATAGCTTTGTGAAGGATCAATAGTTGGGGGCATATCAGGGATCCAGTTAGCAGTGTAGTACAGTGGTAGGACATAAGATGGGGGCATGGAGCACAGCAAGTTCAGTGGAGACTTTGTCAGGACACCAAGGGGTTAAGTAGAGAAGGGTCGGTCGGGACAAATTGTTAGGGACTTTTCAGAGAGAGATTTCCTCATAGCGGAACTCAGTCAGGGTTGGACCTTCCTAGAGTGAGGACGTCCTTGGTCCTGGGCCATGGGCAGTCGACACAAGAAGCGTGTGGAAGGTACCAGCAACCTCAGTGCAGCCGGTGAAGGAATCACCGTGGGAACGTTAGCCAAAGTCTGTGGACTGACGTAGCAGTAGTGCCAGTGGAAGATCCACTGTGGGAACGCTCAGCAGAAGTGTGCATGCTTAAGCGAAGCAGCAAGTGGGCCACCAGCGAGTATGCGGGCAGGATAACCAGAAGGGGTTGGACGACCTAGTAGATGTGTATTTCCGTGACTGGATTGAAGAGTCTCCAGGGAAAGAGATCGAATGCCGTTTTCACTGGGCTCCTCGTCCCGACTATACTTTGTGGTCCATTCTGGTGTAGTAGAAGAGAAGAAGCTGGAGTTGTGGAAAATGTATTGCTGGTACCGTGTAAGACATGCTAATGGTGTCTTGGATGTGCTGTGTCCAGAGGAAAATAAAGCAGAACTGTTTGACATTGTACTGGACTCTGATTCTAATTATTCCGTATACTCTCAGTCGGGGAAAGAACACCCAGGTATATAGAAGTAACCAGAGTAAAGAATGCAGCTGTCGCTGGTGAGTCCACCCTCCGGCCAACCCTTTACAAGTGGCGTAGTCGGCAGGATCTCGCTTGCCCCATCTGGCAGTGAAACAGTAGCGATGATGAAGTATATGGGAACAGCTAAGCTGGAAGCTGTAACCCTGTACCTACAGATTGAGAAACGTTCTGAAAAGTACCGTAAAATGGATGTGGCTAAAGTACCGGATTTGACTAATGCAGAACTGGAAAGTGACTCTGTGGACCCCAAGATGGGACCGCCAAGATGGAGGATTATGGCGCCAAAATGGACTGTTCTTGTCAACAAGATGTAATTCATGGGCGTGACAGTGTCCCAAAGGCACCAAGTGAGAGCTGTCAAGAATTTCGGGACCGCCCCTGCAAGGAGGAGAATACAGATATGGACATACGCTCCTTCACGCCTAATGCTGGAAAATGGTGGGAGGGCCAACCAGAGCCCCACCCTGGAACGGGAGCGACCCTGCAGAATGTACTGAGTGCAGCGGTCCAGCACTATTGACACCCGAAGCGGCTGACACAATGCCACGATGCAGCTGTAGGGGAGTGGGACGGATCGAGTGGTGGAGGCGGAAGGAGGCAGAGAAATTCGGCCCACGCACCCAGGGCCGGCGTCAGCACCCGGCTAACCCGGGCAAGTGCCGGGGCCCTGAGCAGGCGGGGGGGCCCACTCGCCGTCGAGCACCCGGCGCCTGTTAGCGGTGTCAGCGCCGCCACTGGGCCCCCCACTTGCTCAGGGCCCCGGCAGCAGCCGGCGCAATACTTACCTCTCCCCGTGCCTCCGCTGCCGCAGCTCCAAGCTCCAGGGGGCACCTGCTCCAGCGCTTCCTCTCTCACAGCAGCGCCGCTGAATGACGTCATCATTCAGCGGCTGGCTGTGGCAGAGAGCGCGCGGACGCCGGACAGGTGAGGCATGTGTGTGTGCCTGTGTGTGTGTATGTGAGAGAGTGCTGCCTGCGGTGCTGTATGTGTGATGGTGGTGGGGGGAGGCAGTGATGGTGGTGAGGAGGCAATGATGATGATGATGATGGGGAGGCAATGATAATGGGAAGGCAATGATGATGATGATATTAATGGGGAGGCAATGATAATGATGATGATGGGGAGGCAATGATAATGGGAAGGCAATGATGATGATGATATTAATGGGGAGGCAATGATAATGATGATGATGGGGAGGCAATGATAATGGGAAGGCAATGATGATGATGATATTAATGGGGAGGCAATGATAATGGGAAGGCAATGATGATGATGATATTAATGGGGAGATAATGATGATGATGGGGAGGCAATGATAATGGGAAGGCAATGATGATGATGATATTAATGGGGAGGCAATGATAATGATGATGATGGGGAGGCAATGATAATGGGAAGGCAATGATGATGATATTAATGGGGAGGCAATGATAATGATGATAATGGGGAGGCAATGATAATGGGAAGGCAATGATGATGATGATATTAATGGGGAGGCAATGATGATGATAGGGAGGCAATGATGATGATGATGATGGGCAGGCAATGATGATGAGGGGAGACAATGATGATGATAATGGGCAGCAATGATGATGATAATGGGGAGTCTTTCCACAGCGCCCTTTCCTGAGCTGTAACAGTGCAGAACGCAGCACAGTGTAGAGGAGAGCTCCATATTTTGTATGGAGCATTATATTGTAGTATCGTGGGATATAGGTCCAGTATTCTGTATGGAGCATTATATGGGGGATGGCGCGGTGACATCCTGCATGGGGTATTATATGGGTGATGAGGGGGAGACTATGTGGTGCCCATAATATTGTATGGAGGACTGTACTGTCCAGTCTGTACTGTGCACTGTGAGGATTTGGCGGTTTTTGAGCTATTGTACAATTTACAATAGGTATCAGTCATGTAATGGAAGAAGAGAAGTGTTTGGCGTTGTGCTATACCCATATTTCTCTGCAGTATCTGTGCATCATGAATCGTGGTCTGTGTTAAGGGGGCCCACTGAGACTCTTTCGCCCGGGGCCCATAAAAACCTGGAGCCGACCCTGACACCAATGATGGGCTGCAGAGTTTACATGGATATATGCAGTGAAACCTGATGCAGTAAAATAGACTAAGACCGACAGGGAAAATTGGTGCATTGGAGCAGCAGGGATTTAATTTAATGGTTGCTACTTCTCTATTATAGAACATTTCATTCTTTAAAGCGGCATTCTCAGATTTGAAAGTCATGAATAGCAGATATCTTACTGATCGTTGGGGTTTGATTGGACCTCCAGTGATCCAAAAATCAGACTGCCTGAGTTCTGCGCTCGGCTTTTTCTAGCAGGGCTGTCGACAGTAATCAAAGTGGAGGTCAAGCATGTGCAGAACACCTCTGCTCCATTCAAGATCCAGATCATCTTTTGATTCTGGAAATACCCCTTTTAAGGTTCATGTAAATCCCAGGAAGCCCCTTTAAGGTGAAGTTGAAACATTCCATTACCATTTTTAGTGTATTTCAGACCCAAAGGATTGCTTATTCGCTTCTATATGAACACTTGCACTGACCAAGCTTTGATAGGTCATTAGACAAGGCATTTACATAAGTTAACATGATATTTATGCTAATAGTGCATTTTCTGGGCTAGAAGGTTTTTTTAGAACTTATAATGGGGGCAAAGATCACACTATTACTTTACCACAAATTTGCAATTCACAAAGTTAAGTCATGTCACATTACGTAACATTACCATTAATTAGATGCAAATACTATGGTAATAAGTGATTCCTGTGACATTTTCACCCCCAATTCGCTTACATAGAGTCAAGAATAAGAACAAAGCAAAATTAAGCATGTACAGTGCTGTGAAGAAGTACCGGTATTTCCACCTCCTAGATATCCCTATTATTACATCGTTGTCACTTAGTTCTCCTGGTCCATATAGTTAAAACATGTATTTAGAAGACCAATCCTACAGAGCCTTAGAATGGCAGATGTCAGCGTAGGAGGAATCAACTACGATGGATTTCAACAGGCCCAATCCTTTATTCCTTAAGGGAAATAATCTGCTGCCAGAAATTTCTGACATCTGCATGCACCCTGCCAACATGTGTATTTCCAACTTTAGGCTCTGTGATTATATTAAAGCGACTTTGTCGCTTAGTATGGTGCCTTATGTAAGGTAGCGTATCACAGGCACAGGTCTTTACTCCTAGTAGCCAACACAGAACAAGACATTCATATGTGGTTTGGCTAATAAGTGCACTGGAATATGTAATGAGTCCGGTATATTCATGAGTTTACTCCTCCTTCCACCTTTCCCTGCTCCTCGGGGGAAGTGGTTATCAGTCACCAGTCTTATGAATACACCAGACTCATAATCTATGAGTCCGCTTATTTCTCATGTCAATTTAACTTCATTTTTCCAGTTGGTCAAAATTTATCCAAGGGCATATCATATAATTTCGTTTTACTCCCTTGTGCCAAAAAATATAAACAAGTAAATTTGACTCCTAAAAGTAGATTTATAAAGTTGTGTAGAAAAGATTAGTAGTACCTAGTTCAGCAGGTATGTCGGTAGTCCGTGGCCCTGCAAAGCTCCTCCAACTTGCCCACAACCGCAGCACCTCTTCTGACTAGTGGATCTGGTGGGACATCATCATTGTGGTGCAATATGCACTTGACTTCATGCCGGGCCTACTAATGGGGTGCAGGGGATGCCGGGGATGGATGAATAGATGGGATGCAGGTGATACCGGCATGTAGGAAGAGGTTCACAGGACTCTGATCTGGTGGCCTCAGATTACCAATGTTGCTCTGGATCAGGATCCTGCAGTTCTTTTGCTCAACTCTATAGATTTAGTGTCAGTGTGAATACTTGATATAGTCATAAGGGGTGAGAGTACCAGTCTGGGGTTATTCTGCAGACATTTTATAAATGAGATGTTTTTTTTATTTTTACCTTGCTCACCAAATGCTAAAACTGACCTGCCATTATGGTGTCGTTGAAAAGTGCAAAAGTACATTTTAATCAGTGTAACAGCACCAACCTAACAATGTCTGTAGTTTACTTAGCAAAATCCTGATGACAGGTTCCCTTTAAGATGAGTGGCATGGTGCACGCAAACTATAAATCTCAGGAATTGGCAAAAACCTGCAAAGAAACTTATTTTTTTTACATTGAATAAATAGTATTATTATCTCTTTTGCGGTAGAAGGAATAAGAAGCGGGCCTGTTTGGTGGCAGAGCCTACAGGCATGGTGAGAAACATTGCAAAATGATGTATTATCAGCTGGTGTTTTTCAACTAAGACCTGGATATATTACAAATGGACTCATAAGTCTTCGACATTACATTTTGCTGTTGCAGACTTAATATTTTGCCCGGGAACACAGCTTTTGTTCTGGATTCTGTTTTAACTCAGAGGAAAAAGAGAATTTAAGGCTTCTGCCGGCAGCTTCGGGGTAGTTTGACAATTTTCTATTTAAAATGAGTTTCACTGCCATTCATTACAGGCAAAAGATTTAAACTAGTATATGACCCTTCAGGGATGAGCGAGTCCATCCATTCACATAGGGAACATATTTCTCCTGATATTCATCACATAGGCTCGAAGCGATAATTCTAGAGTCTCGGAAAATCCTCGTAAAAAAAAAAAATGTGTGTATTACCGTACGCTGCTTGTGGTAGGAAGATTAAAGAAAGCAGATATTAAGACCTGAGTAATGAGGCTGTATAATCCTGGCAGGTACAAACACGTTCTGCTGTTGTTTAAAGGATATAAAAAAAAACATTTCATTTTTCTGGTCTTATAGTATTAGGAAGGCAAGGAGGAGGAACGAAGCAGGTTAACTATTAACTTGGCAGGAGTATGTATCAAAACCAGAAACTAGCGATCCTCTGGGGCTCCGTGCCTTGGAGTCTTCTCATATGTGATGTTCTGGTAAGTGATCTGGCACAACATCATACTGTAAAATCACAATGGAGCCTCATGGGGAGAAAGAATGCTCCCAACTAACAGATACAAATAAGTAGAAGCAAATAAAAATAATACAAATATGCCCAGTATCATAATATCACATTAGAAGATATCATAAGTAGCAAGGAGATCTTAATAAAAAATAAAACGTCCCAATTTAGTAAATTATCACTTATCCACAGGATTTTTAATATCTCCTGATCGATAGGGAACCCACCACTAGGAGCCCCTATTAATCCCAAGAATTGACCCTTAGAGAGCATCATGATGGTTTGACACGCATCCCACTGGTCACCTAACTCCAACTCTCAAATAGACCAGGGGGATAAACGCATGACCAGGGCAGTTTGGAGCCACTTTTTCGGATGTTTTGACTTCGGCAATCAACCGGTTTCCTTTTATTGTGTGGATAATTGTTACAACCCCATTTGAGGTAGTAAACTCTTATGTCGATCAATGTGTCTCCATAGTTACTGACTACAAATAAGCCCTGTGTAGTCGGATCCTATAGACATGCTCCTTTTTATCTGTCTTCTATTTCTGTATAATGTACATTTTAAAAATTAGCAACAAGAAAGGTTGTCAACTGCAAAATAAAAGTTGGCAATCATCTATGATGTTCAAGGAAGCAGACATGCAAACATTAGCTTAGAAGACATCTCTTGTCCATGCTTGCACATCTATGATATACAGGTATATTACCATTTGACTATTTTATCTTTTTAATTTCTGTTCATACTCAGAATTTCACTATAGTGCATATTCATAAGAGAGAATTTACTTGCTCTTGTGCCCAATAGAAGAACAGTGCTTTTTTATGTCAGAGTTGGACAATCCCTTATTATTAATAGGAATCCCAGACAATGAGCTAATCACAGGTTGTCCTCCTACTGGGATACCCAACAATTTTCTATAAACTATTGAAGACCATGGAAGCAAATATTCTCTATTTTCTTCTACTGCTGGGGAATTATACAGCATTACCGGGAGTCTATCAAAGTAATGGCACAGAATATGGATTTGTAGAATTAACATAGGTTTCCCCAATACTGAATTTGGGTTTTCTACATCAGAAAATATTTTTAAGAACTAAACCCATTAATGAGTATTTCTTATGATCAAGAATTTTCCCTCAAGATAATGAAACCTTTTGTGCAAAATTTAAATTCAGAAATGTTTTAAAATACTTATTCATTAGATAAGATCAAAGACTTGTAAAAACTTCAAGTGGATTCTTGTTAAAGGGGTTATCTGGGACTTTGGTGTTTTTTTATGATGGTGCTAATAACTGCCCTGTGACATCTCTGCTGGCTCAGGTTCACATCATCAGAGCAGCTCTTTCTCTTCTTGACTGCTGTGTCAGCAAGACATCATTGCAGACATAATGCTGATTTACCGCTGGTTCCCCGCAGTTAGACAGTGGAGAGCCGGCTGTCAATCAGCATGGCATCAGCAATGACGCCCCGTTGACAAATCAGAGCAAAAGAGAAGGAACTGCTCTGTTGACGTTACATCAGCAGAAGCAGGCGCATCGCTGACAGGAGCTGTCCATGACCATTCTGATCCAGAACATTATTGTAACTACTGTACCTCTTGGTAAGTTCTTAACCCCATTTCAACAAAAAAATCAAAGTCCCGGATAACCCCTTTAAATGATATGTAATAGAGCAGCCTCATTTGGAATATACCATTTAGATTAAAAGTGTTAAATGCTTTTAGTTTTGAGAAGAGAAGTATAATGAGGGCGGTAGGTGTAGGTGGATGGATGACAATTGACTAAGCAGTTGCTGCAATTTACTTTTTACTGAAATGAATAAAGCAAACAAATTAAAAGTGCAACAACAGCCCTGTATCCAATCAATCTGGTACTTCTAAAACTAATCAGACAGCCAAGATACTGCGATGCTTTGGGAAATCTCTCTTTATAACAGAGCTGTCTTTTTCAATTTTACTGAAGGTAATATCAGAACACTCCAAGACATGTTTTTTCAGGAACATGTCAAGTTTGGCCCATGACCAAGCCCATTTTTATAGGTCATACCTTCTCCACATCTAGAATTGATAAGATCCTATTCCATTGGCCACGAAGATGGTCTTTGACTACCTCTTACTTTACGACTCTTCTTTTGATTAGGCAGCCTGGCGCAACATCACTGGTGCATCACGGCACAAAAATGATTTTGTGCCATGCCGGCTAATCAAAAGGGGAGTTGCAGATGCCAGCAGGTAAGAGCCACAACTCTTGGTCCCGTGCAGCGGCCGCAGTACACTTGGAATTGGGCGTGCATATAAATTCGCACATTTTTTCCAAGTCCAATTTACTGTCCCCTAAATGTCTGATTGGACTATGTGGTCCCACATGCTGATGTTTGGAAGTCCAAGAGATTTGGCAAGTATGCCTTTACTTCATTTTGTATTATGCGTTCTAAATACCAAGTGCTTTTTTGTTCACGGATAGCCAGATCTTTGTGATACAGTTGCTGTTTTGTTGAAGACCTCAATTTGGCGCACACCATGGTCCAGATTCCTGATGTATGGCCACCTTGTCTCCATAGCTCTGTCTCTGATTTTACTCAAGGTTGTTGGTCTGCATCTCTCCACATAAGATCTCTGCACAGTTTCTCTGCAGACAGATCATACAACCATCCTCCGAAACAGTTCTGCACAAATGTGCATTGCCTGGGAATACTTCGCTCGCCTGCCTCCTATCTGGATCAAAGCAACCTTTATAATAACAGTGCAGTCTTCTATATGTTACAGATGAACAGTTATTTGTCTCCCTATTGTAGTTACTGCATCTTACAAGGTCCATGAGAAAGTCACACAACTTTATGCTCCAAGTTTTGGCCCATCAAAAAAATGTAATAAAAAGCTGTAAAATACAAAGTTCCCTCAATGGGACATAAAAAGTCTTCTTTACTGTAAGAGCAGTAAAGTTGTAGCATATCCCCCTCTGGAGCTGGCCACAGCAGTTAAACTTGATGTCTTAAATAAAGCCTCTCTTCAAAGAAAATTATAGCAATAGTTTCATAAATGTATGTAATTATTGTTTGAATGGTGATCTGGGGTGTTTGCTACACTTGGTTAAAAAATTTTTTTTGCCTAAAAGAGCTCATGGATTTTGGAGACAATAAGAAGAAATTGAGTTTTAACATGCATAAAACTGTTAATAAAAGTGATCTCTGCTCTTTTCTGACTCTGAAGATGCCACTAGTTCTATAATTGACAGCCCCAGAAGAGATTTTGCACTGGAGTTTAATATGCAAACTGGTGGCCCTTGCAAAGATTGTGGAATATGAAGCACAAAAAGGTTGTCTCATAGTCATAAATGGGTAAAATTGCAAAGTGCTTGTAAAAGAAAGTAACTTTGCAATTTACTCATTATTAAAAAACCTCTGCAATCTGAAAAACAGAGGTTTTTTATTTTATTGGGGAGAAGTGCCCTTCAGAAGACAACATATTTAACAATATGTGCCATGATATATTTTAGATACAGCTGAAACCTCCAAGAGTTTTAAATAGAAGATAAATCAGGAAACACTGATGATTTTGTGTTTTGCATCGTCTTTTGGGTCACTTTACCTCTTGTGTTTTTGACTGTTTACATTATGTGAGGGTCTCCAAGAAGAAACCACTTGAAGAATGGTCAGGTCATTCCTTTTAACCGGTTTGCAGCTTTCAAAGCCTGATGAGGTTAAAAAAAGCTCAAGTCAAAATTATTTAAACCCTACTGCAAATTAGGTTTATTAGCAAAATTTACAGCCATCCAGCTTGAACCCCAAAGAAAATCTTTGGAGGAATTTGAAGAAGACGGTTTCAGTACGTATGCTGAAGAACTGTAGTGACCAAAGGAGGAACATTGCCAGATGCCGATTTCCATCTATATATCAAGTTTGTATTAGGTCATAACAGCCAAAGGGGCTCTTCTTGTTCATTATGTGAGCAGGTTGCGGGATTCAGTGACAGACAGGAGGCAGAGCAAGGGTTAACAGATTTGTGGAGCCCAGCTGCGCTCGGTTTCACATATCCTAGAAGGGTGCATGAAGGATTCGTCCACTAGAGGCTAGAGACTCTGTTGAAGTGTCGTTTCTACTGGGTGGGAATGCGCAGCTCCATTGAGAGGTGGTGCAAAGACTGTGGACCCTGTGGCCTCAGAAGAAAAGATTACAGCAGCCAGAAAGCACCTCTGCAACCCATCAGGACGACTCGACCCTGGAGATCGTGGCCTTGGACCATGTCAAGTTGTCACCCAGCAGGTTGGGATACTCCTATGCCCTGACTATGGTGGATCACTACTCCAGGTTCCTGGTGGTCGCCCCTGTCAAAGATCTGACGGCAGACACAGCAGCAAAGACGTTCCAAGCGTATTTCTGCAGACCCATGGATACCCTGAGCAGGTGCTAACTGGCCAAGGCCCAGCTGTAATGACCCTGTCAGCGCCAGGGAACTGCCATGGCTGAGCAGGGTGACTCACCCACACTGTGGAAGGGCCCGGGGTCAGATGCCGCAGGGGGGGCTCAGGCAGATGGGACCAGAGCAGCGTGGTGAGAGTAGCAGTAAGCAAAAGGACCTGCGATCATGTGACCACAGGGGGCGGGGCCTAGCGTTCTGCTACTGGAGGTGAGTGCAGGACTCTCCAGGGATCCTGGATTAGTGAATAGGGAAACTCAGGTCAGACAAATGGGGTTCATACACGGAGAGGACGGCGCAGTACAGAAGGGGCGAGCAGAGAATAGTCAGAACATAAGCCAGGAGTCATACACAAGATAGCAACGCAGTACAGGAGGGATAAGCAGAGAATTGTCAGGACAAAGGCAAGAGGTCATACACGAGATAGCAACGCAGTACAGGAGGGGCAGGCAGAACTCGTAACGGGAACAGAACCAAGTCAAAACCAAGCAAGCATAAAGAATCACAAGCACAAAACACAGGGTCACACACACTCGGCCAAGGGTCAAAGTATAAGCGACAAGGAATGGCCCCACAATGAGGCTATAAGAAGCCTCCCAGAATCCCAGAGTGTGGCCATCCAAATTAACCCTTAACCTACTTTTTCCCACAAACTCAGCAAACCATGACAGTACCCCCCTTTCAACGGGGGGCCTCCGGACCCCCAGGCTTATCAGGATGCCGGGCATGGAATGCACGAACCAAACGATTAGCGTGAACCGATGTGGCTGGCACCCAAGACCGATCCTCCGGACCATACCCCTTCCAATGTACCAGATACTGCAAAGATCCCTGAACCCGCCTGGAGTCCACAATGTGTTGTACTTTGAACTCCATATGCCCATCAACCATAACGGGCAAAGGAACTGCACCTGTATCTTCCCTCACTGACCCCAGGGGTTTAAGTAAGGACCTATGAAATACATTATGGAGTTTCAAAGAGGGAGGGAGACGAAGGCGATAGGCTACCGGGTTAACCACCTCGATGACTTCATAAGGGCCAATAAATTTGGGCCCTAGTTTAGCGGAAGGTATTCGGAGACTTATGTTCCATGTGGAAAGCCAAACCTTATCTCCACATCGCAAAATCTGAACCGAGTCCCTTTTTTTATCCGCAAAATGTTTATACTTTTCCTGAGCCCTGGAAATATTTTGTCGAACTTTTGACCAGAGATTCCTGAGACGACTGATCCCGTCCTCTGCCCCGGGCAACCAGAATCAATACGCGAGAACTCGCCAAAATGAGGATTTATCCCATAATTAATAAAAAATGGTGACCTACCGGTAGACTGGTTTACCCGGTTGTTGAAGGCGAACTCTGCTAATGGTAAGGCCTCAGACCAGTCGCTTTGCAGAGTAGAAGTCAGGCACCGAAGAATTTGTTCAAGCGACTGGTTGGTGCGTTCAGTTTGCCCGTTGGTCTCTGGGTGGTACGCTGAGGAAAAAGACAACGATATCCCCAACTTTTTGCAAAAAGCCCTCCAAAACTTAGACACAAATTGCGTCCCTCTATCTGACACAATATTAGTAGGTACCCCGTGTAAACGTACAACCTGAGAAAGGAAATGTCTGAGAGAGTCTCTGCTGACGGTAAACTTGCCATGGGTACAAAATGTGCTAGTTTAGAAAATCTGTCCACAATTACCCAGATTACAGTATTTCCACGGGAGGATGGCAGATTGGTAATGAAGTCCATGGACAAATGAGTCCACGGTCTTCCCGGAATTGGTAAAGGCGCCAATTCCCCGGCCGGCCGGCAATGAGAGCTCTTAGAACGGGCACATATCCCACATGCAGCAACATGCATCTTAATATCCAAAGTCATTAAAGGCCACCAAAAAAGTCTTGCCACTGCTTCTCGCGTGGCCGCTATACCAGGGTGGGCACTCAATTTCGAATCATGGAACTCCCACAGGAGTTTAGTGCGCAAATGCTGAGGCACGAACAACTTATTTTCAGGTTTGGACCTTGGCGCTAAAGATTGTGCCTCCACAATCTCCCGCTCCAATTCCGACGACACTTCGGCAATAACAACACTGGGTTGAAGAATGGGGGACGGTGGATCGGGGGCGGATAATGGCTCAAAACTACGTGACAGAGCGTCAGCCTTGACGTTTTTAGATCCTGGTCGAAAAGTAATAGAAAACTGAAATCTGGAAAAAAAAAGTGACCAACGGGCTTGCCTGGGGGTCAGTCTTTTAGCAGTTTTAATATATTCTAGATTTTTATGGTCCGTGATAACCATAATAGGGTGAGCCGCCCCCTCCAAAAAATGTCTCCATTCTTCGAACGCCAATTTGATAGCCAATAGCTTCCTATTGCCTACGTCATAATTTTTTTCAGCGGGAGAAAATTTTTTAGAAAAATAGGCACAAGGCCTGAGATTTGTCAGGGAAGCTGGCCCCTGAGATAACACTGCTCCCACCCCCACCTCAGAAGCATCAACCTCGACCACAAACGGTTTGGAAGGGTCAGGTTGAACCAGGATAGGAGCAGATGTAAAACAGTTTTTTAGCATTAGAAAAGACTGTCTGGCTAACGGGGACCAGTTCTTGACATCTGCCCCTTTATGAGTGAGATCAGTAAGGGGTTTAGTTACCTGTGAGAAACCTTTAATAAACTTACGGTAATAATTTGCAAATCCCAAGAAGCGCTGAAGTCCCTTAAGGTCTCGAGGTTGGACCCATTCCACAACAGCCTGCACCTTCTTGGGATCCATGCGAAACCCCTGAGGTGAGATTATCAGCCCTAAAAACGACAACTCTTGAACAAAAAATGAACATTTTTCGAGTTTGACGAACAATTGATTTTCTCTGAGCCTTTGGAGTACAGTCTTAACATGTAACAAATGAGAATGTTTGTCAGCAGAATATATGAGAATATCATCTAGGTACACAACTACAAAGCGGCCGATGAGGTCCGAGAACACAACATTAATAAAATTTTGAAAAACTGCAGGTGCGTTGGTGAGACCAAATGGCATTACCAAGTTCTCAAATAACCCTTCAGAGGTGAGGAAAGCCATCTTCCATTCATCCCCCTCCCGTATCCTGATTAAATTATAAGCCCCCCTAAGGTCAAGTTTTGAAAACCACATGGCCCCAGAAAGCTGATTACAGAGATCCGGAATCAACGGCAGTGGATATGTATTCCTGACCGTGATTTTATTTAGTTCTCGAAAGTCGAGGCAGGGGCGTAGGCCGCCATCTTTTTTCTTAACAAAGAAAAAACCCCGCTGCTACCGGGGAAACTGAAGGTCTTATGTGCCCCTTGCGGAGACTCTCAGCAATATATTCTTTCATAGCTAGGCGCTCGGGACCTGATAGGTTAAACAAACGAGCTTTGGGCAATTTGGCTCCAGGAATTAGGTCAATGGCACAGTCAAATGGCCTATGAGGGGGTAACGCCTCAGCCTCACTTTCTGAAAAAAACGTCCTCAAAGTCTTTCAGGTACTCCGGAATACCTTCCAGACTGATAGAAGACACAGAAACAGGTTTTGCAATTTTCACACAAAAAACATCTTTATGGTAACAGTCGACACATTTGGACCCCCACTTGATAATCTCCCCCAATTCCCAGTCAATAACTGGATTGTGGCGTAGAAGCCATGGTATGCCCAAAACCAACCCGGTGGGCAACTTGTCCATAACAAAACACTCAATCTCTTCCATGTGGGAAGAACCAACTTTCAACATAAATTTTTCAGAAACTGAAAGAATCCCCGTTCGGGTCAGAGGAGAAGAGTCAATGGCCACGACTTTTAGTGGGGTATGAAGCCTGACTGTCCCTATCTGGTGCTGGGAAATGACATCAGAGCTGACCAAGTTGAGTGATGAACCACTGTCCACCAGTGCTGTGGAGAAAAAACGATACTTGTCTACCAACAGTTCAACCTTTAGCAAAACCTTAGGGCATGAGGAAGAGAGTACCTGAAGGTCTGGGCAGCCTCCTCGATTACTACCCAGACCTAGTCGTTTCCCGCCGCCTTGGAGGATGACGGACACGAGGGACAATCTTTTATCCAATGACCGGACTCTCCACAATAAAAGCAGAGCCGTTTCTCACGGCGGCGTTTCCTCTCCTTTTCTTTGACCGAAGTAGCGCCAATCTCCATGGGTTCGGGAGCGACACCAGTCTCTTTGCTACCGGAGAATAGGGATGCCTCGGACTGCATGACACCCCTAGCCCGTAGCCTGCGGTCCATAAGTACGGCCTGGGTAATGGCATCCTCCAAGGTGTCAGGTGGAGGGTGAAGAGCCAGGGCATCTTGGAGGCGTTCAGATAAGCCTCTGCGGAATAAGCCCCGAAGGGCCGCATCATCCCATGAAATTTCTGCTGCCCAGCGCCGGAACTCTGCACAAAACCACTCAGCCGAGTGGTACCCTGGCGCACATTCATCACCATGTCTTCAGCCATGCGAACCCTGTCGGGTTCATCATATATACGACCCAGCGCTTCAAAAAAGGCATCGACAGTCATCCTTTCAGGGGCAGAGGGAGATAGAGAAAAAGCCCATGCTTGCGGTGCACCCGAAGTAGAGAAATAACTACCCCCACTTTCTGGAATTCATCCCCGGAGGAACGAGGCCTCAGAGAAAAAAAAAGCTTGCACCCCTCCTTAAAGGCCATGAACTCCTTTTTGTCCCCAGAGAAGAAGTCTGGCAGTTTGACCGGGGACTCGGGGGACACCAGCGAAACATCTCTATCACCTGAGCTAGGAGACCCTGCAGCAATAGCCCCCTGCACAGTGTCCACCAACTGTTGTTGGGTCTGAGCCATTGTGCGCTGTTCCACATTAAGTTTCTGGAACATTAGTGTCAGGTGTTTAACCTGATCTGCCAAAGCTTGCATGAGATCCATGATACTAGACACTTTTTTTTTTTTTTTTCTTTAGGAAAGATACTTAGCTTCCCCAACACAGAATAATATAAGGTCGCTTATAATGTAATGACCCTGTCAGCGCCAGCGAACTGCCACGGCTAAGCAGGGTGACCCACCCACACTGTGGAAGGGCCCGGGGTCAGATGCCGCAGGGGGGGGCTCAGGCAGATGGGACCAGAGCAGCGTGGTGAGAGTAGCAGTAAGCAAAAGGACCTGCGATCATGTGACCACAGGGGGCGGGGCCTAGCGTTCTGCTACTGGAGGTGAGTGCAGGACTCTCCAGGGATCCTGGATTAGTGAATAGGGAAACTCAGGTCAGACAAATGGGGTTCATACACGGAGAGGACGGCGCAGTACAGAAGGGGCGAGCAGAGAATAGTCAGAACATAAGCCAGGAGTCATACACAAGATAGCAACGCAGTACAGGAGGGATAAGCAGAGAATTGTCAGGACAAAGGCAAGAGGTCATACACGAGATAGCAACGCAGTACAGGAGGGGCAGGCAGAACTCGTAACGGGAACAGAACCAAGTCAAAACCAAGCAAGCATAAAGAATCACAAGCACAAAACACAGGGTCACACACACTCGGCCAAGGGTCAAAGTATAAGCGACAAGGAATGGCCCCACAATGAGGCTATAAGAAGCCTCCCAGAATCCCAGAGTGTGGCCATCCAAATTAACCCTTAACCTACTTTTTCCCACAAACTCAGCAAACCATGACAGTACCCCCCTTTCAACGGGGGGCCTCCGGACCCCCAGGCTTATCAGGATGCCGGGCATGGAATGCACGAACCAAACGATTAGCGTGAACCGATGTGGCTGGCACCCAAGACCGATCCTCCGGACCATACCCCTTCCAATGTACCAGATACTGCAAAGATCCCTGAACCCGCCTGGAGTCCACAATGTGTTGTACTTCGAACTCCATATGCCCATCAACCATAACGGGCAAAGGAACGGCACCTGTATCTTCCCTCACTGACCCCAGGGGTTTAAGTAAGGACCTATGAAATACATTATGGAGTTTCAAAGAGGGAGGGAGACGAAGGCGATAGGCTACCGGGTTAACCACCTCGATGACTTCATAAGGGCCAATAAATTTGGGCCCTAGTTTAGCGGAAGGTATTCGGAGACTTATGTTCCATGTGGAAAGCCAAACCTTATCTCCACATCGCAAAATCTGAACCGAGTCCCTTTTTTATCCGCAAAATGTTTATACTTTTCCTGAGCCCTGGAAATATTTTGTCGAACTTTTGACCAGAGATTCCTGAGACGACTGATCCCGTCCTCTGCCCCCGGGCAACCAGAATCAATACGCGAGAACTCGCCAAAATGAGGATTTATCCCATAATTAATAAAAAATGGTGACCTACCGGTAGACTGGTTTACCCGGTTGTTGAAGGCGAACTCTGCTAATGGTAAGGCCTCAGACCAGTCGCTTTGCAGAGTAGAAGTCAGGCACCGAAGAATTTGTTCAAGCGACTGGTTGGTGCGTTCAGTTTGCCCGTTGGTCTCTGGGTGGTACGCTGAGGAAAAAGACAACGATATCCCCAACTTTTTGCAAAAAGCCTCCAAAACTTAGACACAAATTGCGTCCCTCTATCTGACACAATATTAGTAGGTACCCCGTGTAAACGTACAACCTGAGAAAGGAAATGTCTGGAGAGAGTCTCTGCTGACGGTAAACTTGCCATGGGTACAAAATGTGCTAGTTTAGAAAATCTGTCCACAATTACCCAGATTACAGTATTTCCACGGGAGGATGGCAGATTGGTAATGAAGTCCATGGACAAATGAGTCCACGGTCTTCCCGGAATTGGTAAAGGCGCCAATTCCCCGGCCGGCCGGCAATGAGAGCTCTTAGAACGGGCACATATCCCACATGCAGCAACATGCATCTTAATATCCAAAGTCATTAAAGGCCACCAAAAAAGTCTTGCCACTGCTTCTCGCGTGGCCGCTATACCAGGGTGGGCACTCAATTTCGAATCATGGAACTCCCACAGGAGTTTAGTGCGCAAATGCTGAGGCACGAACAACTTATTTTCAGGTTTGGACCTTGGCGCTAAAGATTGTGCCTCCACAATCTCCCGCTCCAATTCCGACGACACTTCGGCAATAACAACACTGGGTTGAAGAATGGGGGACGGTGGATCGGGGGCGGATAATGGCTCAAAACTACGTGACAGAGCGTCAGCCTTGACGTTTTTAGATCCTGGTCGAAAAGTAATAGAAAACTGAAATCTGGAAAAAAAAGTGACCAACGGGCTTGCCTGGGGGTCAGTCTTTTAGCAGTTTTAATATATTCTAGATTTTTATGGTCCGTGATAACCATAATAGGGTGAGCCGCCCCCCAAAAAATGTCTCCATTCTTCGAACGCCAATTTGATAGCCAATAGCTTCCTATTGCCTACGTCATAATTTTTTTCAGCGGGAGAAAATTTTTTAGAAAAATAGGCACAAGGCCTGAGATTTGTCAGGGAAGCTGGCCCCTGAGATAACACTGCTCCCACCCCCACCTCAGAAGCATCAACCTCGACCACAAACGGTTTGGAAGGGTCAGGTTGAACCAGGATAGGAGCAGATGTAAAACAGTTTTTTAGCATTAGAAAAGACTGTCTGGCTAACGGGGACCAGTTCTTGACATCTGCCCCTTTATGAGTGAGATCAGTAAGGGGTTTAGTTACCTGTGAGAAACCTTTAATAAACTTACGGTAATAATTTGCAAATCCCAAGAAGCGCTGAAGTCCCTTAAGGTCTCGAGGTTGGACCCATTCCACAACAGCCTGCACCTTCTTGGGATCCATGCGAAACCCCTGAGGTGAGATTATCAGCCCTAAAAACGACAACTCTTGAACAAAAAATGAACATTTTTCGAGTTTGACGAACAATTGATTTTCTCTGAGCCTTTGGAGTACAGTCTTAACATGTAACAAATGAGAATGTTTGTCAGCAGAATATATGAGAATAACATCTAGGTACACAACTACAAAGCGGCCGATGAGGTCCGAGAACACAACATTAATAAAATTTTGAAAAACTGCAGGTGCGTTGGTGAGACCAAATGGCATTACCAAGTTCTCAAATAACCCTTCAGAGGTGAGGAAAGCCATCTTCCATTCATCCCCCTCCCGTATCCTGATTAAATTATAAGCCCCCCTAAGGTCAAGTTTTGAAAACCACATGGCCCCAGAAAGCTGATTACAGAGATCCGGAATCAACGGCAGTGGATATGTATTCCTGACCGTGATTTTATTTAGTTCTCGAAAGTCGAGGCAGGGGCGTAGGCCGCCATCTTTTTTCTTAACAAAGAAAAACCCCGCTGCTACCGGGGAAACTGAAGGTCTTATGTGCCCCTTGCGGAGACTCTCAGCAATATATTCTTTCATAGCTAGGCGCTCGGGACCTGATAGGTTAAACAAACGAGCTTTGGGCAATTTGGCTCCAGGAATTAGGTCAATGGCACAGTCAAATGGCCTATGAGGGGGTAACGCCTCAGCCTCACTTTCTGAAAAAACGTCCTCAAAGTCTTTCAGGTACTCCGGAATACCTTCCAGACTGATAGAAGACACAGAAACAGGTTTTGCAATTTTCACACAAAAAACATCTTTATGGTAACAGTCGACACATTTGGACCCCCACTTGATAATCTCCCCCAATTCCCAGTCAATAACTGGATTGTGGCGTAGAAGCCATGGTATGCCCAAAACCAACCCGGTGGGCAACTTGTCCATAACAAAACACTCAATCTCTTCCATGTGGGAAGAACCAACTTTCAACATAAATTTTTCAGAAACTGAAAGAATCCCCGTTCGGGTCAGAGGAGAAGAGTCAATGGCCACGACTTTTAGTGGGGTATGAAGCCTGACTGTCCCTATCTGGTGCTGGGAAATGACATCAGAGCTGACCAAGTTGAGTGATGAACCACTGTCCACCAGTGCTGTGGAGAAAAAACGATACTTGTCTACCAACAGTTCAACCTTTAGCAAAACCTTAGGGCATGAGGAAGAGAGTACCTGAAGGTCTGGGCAGCCTCCTCGATTACTACCCAGACCTAGTCGTTTCCCGCCGCCTTGGAGGATGACGGACACGAGGGACAATCTTTTATCCAATGACCGGACTCTCCACAATAAAAGCAGAGCCGTTTCTCACGGCGGCGTTTCCTCTCCTTTTCTTTGACCGAAGTAGCGCCAATCTCCATGGGTTCGGGAGCGACACCAGTCTCTTTGCTACCGGAGAATAGGGATGCCTCGGACTGCATGACACCCTAGCCCGTAGCCTGCGGTCCATAAGTACGGCCTGGGTAATGGCATCCTCCAAGGTGTCAGGTGGAGGGTGAAGAGCCAGGGCATCTTGGAGGCGTTCAGATAAGCCTCTGCGGAATAAGCCCCGAAGGGCCGCATCATCCCATGAAATTTCTGCTGCCCAGCGCCGGAACTCTGCACAAAACCACTCAGCCGAGTGGTACCCTGGCGCACATTCATCACCATGTCTTCAGCCATGCGAACCCTGTCGGGTTCATCATATATACGACCCAGCGCTTCAAAAAAGGCATCGACAGTCATCCTTTCAGGGGCAGAGGGAGATAGAGAAAAAGCCCATGCTTGCGGTGCACCCCGAAGTAGAGAAATAACTACCCCCACTTTCTGGAATTCATCCCCGGAGGAACGAGGCCTCAGAGAAAAAAAAGCTTGCACCCCTCCTTAAAGGCTATGAACTCCTTTTTGTCCCCAGAGAAGAAGTCTGGCAGTTTGACCGGGGACTCGGGGGACACCAGCGAAACATCTCTATCACCTGAGCTAGGAGACCCTGCAGCAATAGCCCCCTGCACAGTGTCCACCAACTGTTGTTGGGTCTGAGCCATTGTGCGCTGTTCCACATTAAGTTTCTGGAACATTAGTGTCAGGTGTTTAACCTGATCTGCCAAAGCTTGCATGAGATCCATGATACTAGACACTTTTTTTTTTTTTTTTCTTTAGGAAAGATACTTAGCTTCCCCAACACAGAATAATATAAGGTCGCTTATAATGTAATGACCCTGTCAGCGCCAGCGAACTGCCACGGCTAAGCAGGGTGACCCACCCACACTGTGGAAGGGCCCGGGGTCAGATGCCGCAGGGGGGGGCTCAGGCAGATGGGACCAGAGCAGCGTGGTGAGAGTAGCAGTAAGCAAAAGGACCTGCGATCATGTGACCACAGGGGGCGGGGCCTAGCGTTCTGCTACTGGAGGTGAGTGCAGGACTCTCCAGGGATCCTGGATTAGTGAATAGGGAAACTCAGGTCAGACAAATGGGGTTCATACACGGAGAGGACGGCGCAGTACAGAAGGGGCGAGCAGAGAATAGTCAGAACATAAGCCAGGAGTCATACACAAGATAGCAACGCAGTACAGGAGGGATAAGCAGAGAATTGTCAGGACAAAGGCAAGAGGTCATACACGAGATAGCAACGCAGTACAGGAGGGGCAGGCAGAACTCGTAACGGGAACAGAACCAAGTCAAAACCAAGCAAGCATAAAGAATCACAAGCACAAAACACAGGGTCACACACACTCGGCCAAGGGTCAAAGTATAAGCGACAAGGAATGGCCCCACAATGAGGCTATAAGAAGCCTCCCAGAATCCCAGAGTGAGGCCATCCAAATTAACCCTTAACCTACTTTTTCCCACAAACTCAGCAAACCATGACACCAGCCTTGGAGGCCGAATTGTTCAAAGAGTTCTGCCATCTGTACGGATGTAAGAAGATAGAACCATACCGTACCACCCTCAAACCAATGGTCTCTGTGAAAAGATGAACCACATCGTCATCGACCTGCTGAAGACCTTACCACTTGAGGAGAGAAATCGGTGGCCAGACCTACCACCTGACCTGTTAGACCTGTACAATCACATACCTGTGAGTTCCACCAATTGCACCCCAGTTTACCTCATGCGGGCAAGACCAGGAAAGCTGCCCATGGATCTGGAGCTTGGTGTTGTAGAGCCCAAGCAGATGTGACCACCGAGGACTGGGATACGACCAGACAGGAATAGTACAGAAAAGTACAGGCCTGCGTCGAAGACAGTCTCACTCGGGTGAGAGACAAGCAAGAGACTCGCTACAACAAGTGTGCGCCAGCAGAACCCTTCACACCTTGAGAGGTCGTACTGAAAAGAAAGAGGAGGATGCACAAACTCGACGATCAGTGGAAAAGAGAGCCCTACACTAGCTAATACTAGAGAAGAGAGAGAGAGGATTCAAAAAGATATACATAAACTGGAGCAGTGGGCAGCAACTAACAGAATGGATTTTAACAGGGAAAAATGCAAAGTACTACATCTGGGCAATAAAAATGAAAAAAGCATATACAAAATGGGAGGAATAGGGCTAAGTAACAGCACATGTGAAAAAGACTTGGGTATACTAATTGATCACAGACTTAACATGAGTCAACAGTGTGATGCAGCAGCAAAAAAGGCAAATGCAATTCTAGGATGTATCAACAGAAGCATACAGTCTAGATCACGTGAGGTCATTATCTTACTCCTCTTTGGTCAGACCTCATCTGGAATACTGTGTCCAGTTTTGGGCACCACATTTTAAAAAAGACATCAACAAACTGGAGCAAGTTCAGAGAAGAGCCACCAGAATGGTGACCGGTCTGCAAACCATGTCCTATGAGGAACGGTTGCAGGATTTGGGAATGTTTAGCTTGCAAAAAAGAAGACTGAGAGGAGACTTAATAGCTGTCTACAAATATCTCAAGGGCTGTCACATTGTAGAAGGATCATCTTTATTCTCATTTGCACAAGGAAAGACTAGAAGCAATGGGATGAAACTGAATGGGAGGAGACACAGATTAGATATTAGAAAAAACTTTTTGACAGTTAGGGTGATCAATGAGTGGAACAGGCTGCCACAAGAGGTGGTGAGTTCTCCTTCAATGGAAGTCTTCAAACAGAGGCTGGATAGACATCTGTCTGGGATGATTTAGAGAATCCTGCTTTGAGCAGGGGGTTGGACCAGAAGGCCCAGGAGGTCCCTTCCAACTCTACCATTCTATGATTCTATGATTCTATGATTCTACTGTGTTGAATTCCAGGTTTGATAACAGGAAAACGTGTTTAATCAGTAAAGATGGAGGGAGAACGACTACAACTGTATCCAGGGACCACCTGAAGTTGTGTCCGAATCTGTTAAAGCTCCAGGAAGAAGAGCCTTTCGTCACTCCGGAGGTACCTGATGGAGCCGTCATACATACTGAGTTGGGAGACTTTCCGGCAGATTGGCCTCGAATTGGAGAAGCAGTTATAATCCCAGTACTCCAATTCTTTCAACAGCAAGAAGAACCTGTAAGTGCTGCAGAAGAGCCGGTTGCCGCAGGGGAGCCTGTTGAAGAAGAATCCCAAGAAGAAGAATCCAAGAAGAAGCAGAGCCAGATGATCCAGCTAATGGTATACTTGCCAGTCCCCTAGAAAGGTTGAGGCAATTTATTAATTTACCCCACGTAGGGCAGCCAGGGTAACTGAAAATACGAACATCGATACCTCACCTACCCCAGCACCACGTAGATCAGTACATAGTACCAGAGGATAAACCCCTGCTAGGTATAAAGAATAGTTGCCATTGGGGTACTGTATATTATTGTATCATATTGTTACTTCTATTATGCCTTGACTTAGTTGCTTATTAATTTTGTCTTTTTCTCCTAATGACAATTCAAGTGAATTGGACACTGCTCAATTGTTTTCTATTACCCTTCGAGTAACCTTTCCAAAAGAGACTCAACTTTTTGGTTACTCCTTTTTCTAATTGCTTTTGCCATGTATATATTATATATAGTTACTTACCTTTTGCGCAACAATTCAAGTGCTCTCACCTCCCGTAAAGGGAAGATTGTTAATAGTTAATTGTTAATTGTTATTGTTATTTTTGGAACAAAAATGTACTTCAGCCCCGGAGTGCTGAGCTTTACTAGGGGGGAATGTGGAGCCCAGCTGCGCTCGATTTCACATATCCTAGAAAGGTGCATGAAGGATTCGTCCACTAGAGGTCTCACCACATACACACACCTTCACCCTTCCTCAGTCCACCAGGGGGAGCCCTGATAGGGATATAAAAGAGGGTGAAGGCAGGAAGTCAGTCAGTCTAGAGTCTGCAGTCTGCAGAGCAGAGTGAGTCTAGCAGATCAGGCTAAAGAGCTAGGAGCGTGCCGACGCTCTAGAGAGCGGCAGAAGAGGCAGCCCACCAACTGCCAGTGTGTATAGCCTAGTGAGGGCCAGAGTAGGCCGAAGGCAAGAGGAGAGAGTAGTAAAGGGGCAGAAGAGCCTTACCAACTCACCCCAGCAAGTATATACCGGACGCCGGGTCCGAGCCTACAGGGATCTCCCCGACCCAGTAGGAGACAACTGGAATTCTGAGGACTACAGGTCTCAGGAACACTACAGAGCTGATACATAACAGAGCCAGGGAACACGGAGTTCCAGCAAGCAAGGAAAAGCAAGCAGGGAAAGTGTACTCCAAGAGAAGGCCCTACCACAAGGTCAGCCGGGTGCAGGATAGAGACAAACTCAGGCCTAGCTTACAGGCAGTTCGGAAACTGATTACAGAGAGGCAAGAAACAGGAGGCCCTATACCTGCTCACTGGGGAGAATCTGGATGTGCACCCTTCACCCTAGAGTTCCCCGGGATGTTCCTGCACTAACTCCAGTAAAGGTACCAAAGTGACTTGTGTGTGTGTCCACCTTCTTATTCCTACCCTGCCGGATTCCCTCCATCCTGCATCCCTACACTTACAGTACACTCCCCTGACGGCCCACTCCACCTGTGGGTAATGATACCACCCTAGCTGCCATAACACTGGCCTCAGTGTACTGTTGCAGTGGTGGTGATCCTCACCAGACACCACAGGTGGCGTCACGATCTACTGACATTCTCCTCTGTAAATATTCCCCTTTTTGAAGGTGAGCGCCCAGGGCCACGGACAGAGCCGTGGCCGCCGTGATATTCCCCATTGAGATCAACGGGCTCGGGTCCAAGTTCCCCAACAGTCCCAGGGCTGCTCAGATTTATAACCAGGGGAATACTCCATGCAGGGAGGTAAAGGGTTAAACAGTGGATTGAACAGTATAAATGGAAAAAGATATGGTGAGGTGAAGAACAACGGTTCAAATAACGGCAGTTCTGATGAAAGTCAGTGGCTCCTAAGTCCTTGAAGTGTATAATGCCAACAACGGCTGGCGCGGTGTCTTTTCCAATGGAATCCTGTGGGCATCAATGCCCCATCTTCTGGCATCAGTGGTCTGTCTCCGATATCTTCCGCTGAGCCCTAGTCCATATACTGATGTGGCCGGAGGAGCGTGGGCCGCGGCACTGTCTGAGCCCGATGTGGCCCCTGCATGACTCTCCTCACAGTCTCTGTCAGCGGTGGCAGTGCTTGGGCGCGGCCTACACTGTATGGATGCTCTGGGACCGAAGCACTCACTGTTCCCTGCTGCAGTGTCTGACAAGGGTATGGGCCACAGTCCTATATGAGCCCAACGTGGCTCTGAAAATATACACTGGTGAAGTCAGGGCACAATTGTCTGGGCAAATATTCGCTGGCAAAGCCGGGGCGCAAGTGTCAGTCCCGTATGTGGTCCCTCTTATGTGGCATGTGTGCAGTACTCACGGACACTGAGCATATGGCGCCTTTCTCTATGGTAGTCACTGGCACACTGCACCTTCTCTCTTTAGTCACCAGCACACTGCACATTCCTCTCCCTCTCTGGTCCTTCTGCTGGTGGCGGCAGATGGCAGACGCTGACCTGCATGTTGCTGGTGTTCCCCGGATGGAGCACTCTTCTGCATAGCTTTTACTGTGGCTGGACATACAGCTCTCCTCTGTGCAGCAGTCCCTCTGCAGATGGCGGGGGACCCTGTCAGTGTGACGGTGCTCTGTGTGAGCTGCCCTCTCTTCACGCCAAACTCCTCTGCTGCACGTGCTTTCCCCTTTTATCTCCCCGCCCCCTTGGTCAGCAGGAAGCTCCTCCTAGCTAGAGCTTTCCCCAGGCAACAGGGGAAGGTCCATCTCACTCAAGCTAACCCCAGGGAACAGGGGATGCAGCCTCGTCAGTTCCGGCCCTGGCAAACAGGTCCCCCTTACAATTACTTGTGTTGCGCTATTTACATTGCTCTTGTTTTATTGGTTTAGATTGTAAATTTGGCTAACAAACCTAATTTGCAATGGGGATTTAATAATTTTGCTTGAAACTGAAAATTAAGCATTTAGAAGATAACATCTGGGGGTCACTTGATCTCTCACTGCCGAAAATCGTGGACTGTAGCCATACCACCATTTTGATATCATCCTTTCAATGTCTATTCTCTTCTCCCTCTGTGCTTATTCTTCTCCCCTTTACACCTTTTCTCTGCACCCTCCATACCTTGGCTTCCACCACTCCAATCCAAGCTGCTGGGACACAAGAAACCTTCACAAATATTCCATAGATTTTCGTGGCCCAGGAGAGATTTCTCCTCTTTTTCCAGGAGCCTCATGGATGTTCCAATACTCATCAAGCATAACTTTTACAAGGGAAACATATACTTTCTTCCTCCGTATTATAAATGGCATCTTGTAAATGATATCTGGAAACTAGATGCTATAAGTAATATCTCCTCTATTTTTTCCTGTGCGCTAGATTTGATCAAATGGCGCATTTCTTAATATAAACATACTGTATATATATAGCTTTTCAGTTTAGCAAGAACCATCTAAAAGTTTTTGCAGCTCTATAATCTCCAATCGTAACTGATGATTAGGCATTTCAAAGCATTTTTTTTTTTTTGTAAAATTGCTTCCTACTGGGCCTAATTGGATGGCAGGCTAACCCAGGGCTCTTCTGTACTTGGATCATATGAATATTTTAATTGCCACTAGGATCCACAATGACCACTTTTAAGCACAGCATCTCAGGGCTTGTGGGACAGACAAAGTACAGCGATTCACCACCACCATGCATAAAATATTGCAATTAAAAGGTAAATAAAGTCGTAACAATGAAATGTAAATTGACACAAGCTGTGATCTGCTACAGAAAGCATTTTCCTTCTTTTTTTTCCCTTTGTACGAAATATGCATAATTTATTATTAATAGCTTCATAGTGTCCTTTCCTGGTGCTCTTGTCAGAAAGGCTGAGTTAACAGCCTATTATTGTGTACTCCTCACTGTGCCGTTAATAGCTTTAGTGTCTTCTGTGGGAATACACCTGCTGCTCATAAACGCATTTCGGCTGCCTCAAAAATGTGACGAGTCTTCAGGTTGTTTTTTTTTGGGGATGACCTTGTGCAAACTTGTGTTCATCTCCATAACAATGGCAATCATGAAGGGACAGATTGCGGCTCTGTAGAGCTCAGCATCTGTTTATTATTCGCAGTAAGAAGAACACTCGTTTTCTTTCATTTTTCTAAATTACGTCTCGTTACATGGAAATTTCGCATATAAGCTCCTGATGGTTAAGAAAATATTTTTATCCAGCCTTGAACAAGCCTCCCAGATTGTGTTTAGCTTCCTGTATTGTCATGGCAGCTGCTTGCAGACTCTGTATTTTGCAGCGATCACTTCTTATGATTGCAGCCATTGACTTTGCGTTTTGTTTACAAGTAACTGAATGTGGTTCCAATCGATCAATGGGGTGTTTTGTTTTTCTAAATTCTGTCAACTAAACATTGAATGTGGATGTTTCTTCATTGTTGACATTATAGCAATGGAAATAGCAGAAAATCAGAACTTGGGGTGAAATGGAGTTAAAGGACAACCACTTTTAATGGATCCAAAGCTCAGCTTCTAGACAAGTGCCACTTAGAGTTGCACCACCCACCATTCTCTTGGCATCAAAATCCAGAGGGAGTGTCACATTGCCAACTGGCGTGAACCTTTCTTTTTTTCCACCTCCTTGAGCCCATTTCTAAGGATTTGACTGCTTCAACTATTTATTTTCTGCTTCAGGGTTACTTAGTTTTTTCATAATTCCAAATTCTGTTTTGCCTGTTCTCTAATAATAATAATAATCTTTATTTTTATATAGCGCTAACATATTCCGCAGCGCTTTACAGTTTGCACACATTATCGTCGCTGTCCCCGAAGGAGCTCACAATCTAGATTCCCTATCAGTATGTTTTTTTTGGAGTGTGGGAGGAAACCGGAGTACCCAGAGGAAACCCACGCAAACACGGGGAGAACATACAAACTCCTTGCAGATGTTGTCCTAGGTGGGATTCGAACCCAGGACTCCAGCGCTGCAAGGCTGTAGTGCTATCCACTGAGCCACCGTGCTGCCCAGTTCTCTACTGTACAAATGAAAAGTTTCTTCTTTTCACTTGTCTGTTTTAGTAAATCATTGCATTCCCCGTGAAAAAAACAATAGTACAGCAGATTTTCTTAGATCAATGTGTTGTTGTGATTAGAGATGAGCAAACCTTTCAAGGTTCAATTCAGATCGGTCAACGTCCCGATGGTCGCCAAACGGTTCGACGAACATACCCGAACCCCAGTGACTTCAATGGGAGGCAAAACCAAACGCATAGACAACACTTTGAAGGGGGGGTCAAAAAGCTGCCAAAACAGCTAAAATTAGGGGCAGATACCAGAAAAAGTGGCATCATTTAACCCATCAATTGCACAGGGCAAGTGGGAAAAGCTGGACAAAGCGCCAGAATTGGCGCATCTAATAGATGCGCCTTTTCTGGGGCGGCTGCGTGTGGCTATTTTTAGGCTGGGGAGCACCAATATCCATTGCTCCTTTCCAGCCTGAGAATACCAGTCCCCAGCTGTCTGCTTTAGCTTGGCTAGTTGTCAAAAATGGGAGGGATCGCACGCAGTTTTTTAAAATTATTTATTTACCTAATTTAAAAAAAAAAACAGCATGGGGACCCCTCAGTTCTTGAAAACCAGCCTTTCTGAAGCTGGCAGCTGAGGGACGCAGCCCTTGACTGGCAGTTTTGCCTGGCTGGTTATCAAAAATACAGGGGAATCCCACGTAATTTAAAAAAAATATATATTTATAGCGCAAGCGGTTGATGAATACTCGCATTAGTCACTGCCTGCTCTCGCTGTTAACAGTTGAATACAAATCTCAACATTGTCCCTGCTCGCACTGATCACAGTGCGAGCAGGGGACAGTTATGTAAGCTGTCTTCACATCAACACCCAGTGCCGGGGAACAGCGCAAACAGTACCGCTGATTCCCAGGCACTGGTATGTGTCAAACTGATGACACATGTATGTCATTTGTGTGTCATCAGTGTGCACGTGTGCAGGATGTTTTTGGCACATGCTGCTACTGGAAACACTGACGTCTCAAAGAACCCTTAGTGATCTCAGTCATTTACCAAACTGTGGCCAACTATTTGCCGATTTTTAGGAAAAAGCTCGGGAATTCGAACACGAATCCGAATGTGCAACGTTCATGCCGAATTTAAGATTGGCAAACGTTTCCAAACAATTTTGCTCATCTCTAGTTGGGATGTTCCTCTGCTAATCCTCCTGAATATTTTTGAATAAAATAAACACTGGGTGTTAGAATTCTTCTTATCAAAGGTTTTCCTGCATAGTCTTTCTCTGTCATCACTGATTGGACTGTTAGCAGACTAGCTGACTATGTCAGTGCATACTCCCAACTGGTAAAATCCATTTGTCAGTTTGTCATTATTTTTCTAAGGCCTCTTTCACACATCCTTTTTTTGTATCAGGCATGATCCGGCGTGTTGCTAAAAAAACGGATCCGGTACCGGATGCGTTTTTTTTACCATTGACTTTCATTAGCGCCGGATCATGCCTGATGTCATTGCGTTGTATCCGTTTTTGTCCGGATTCGGCGGAAATGTACATTCCGGCGGCCGGACAAAACGGTGCATGTAACGTTTTTTTTGTTTGCCGGAGCTGCCTGATAGTGCCTGAAGCGGCGCATCAGGCGGCCGGAAACAATAGAAGTCAATGGAACCGGATCAGATTTTTGTGCAATCCGTCAAAAGTCTGATCCGGATTCTGGAAACCAAGGTCTACTACTACTACTACTACTACTACTACTACTACTAATACTACATTTTCCAGTGTCTCCGGGCATCAGAAACCCTCTTTTTCTGGGTTCGAAAGTTCAGGTCGGATCCAGCAAAAAACGTATCCGTTGCATCAGTTTTTTTATTTCAGTACCGGATCCGTCCCTTCAGGTGTTCGACGGATCATGCCTGATACAAAAAAACGGATGTGTGAAAGAGGCCTAAGAGGAACAAAGAGGTACAGAATGACAAAGTTCTTTACAAAAATTTTGCCGAATTATAGTTTATAAGGAGTACAATTATTTACTAAATCAGATATGTCATGAAAAGCAATATGTATTCATTAAGGGCCCTCATACATATCATATTAAAGCTGTCCGATCGTGCAAACCATCTAAGGGTATAAGAACCTCCTGACTTTCCCCTAATATCTAATGTTGGGAGAGAAAAAGATCAGGTAGTTAAATTTAAATTTCCAATCCTTTTGTTCCCAATAGATAAGCTGATGCCAGAGATTTTCCCCAATCCTCACTGAAAGCAGCTCAGTGCTCATTTGTATAGGGGAATACCATGGAATAGTTGTCTGATCTGTGTGAGGGAGTACTAGGGAACAGCTATCAGGTGTGTGTGGGGGGCACTGGGAACAGTTATCTGATCTGTGTGAGGGAGTACTAAGGAACAGTTATCTGATCTGTGTGAGGGGTACTGGGGAACAGTTATCTGATCTGTGTGAGGGAGTACTAGTGAACAGTTATCTGATCTGTGTGGGGGTACTGGAGAACAGTTATCTGATGTATGTGGAGGAGTACTAGGAAACAGCCATGTAATGTATGTGGGGAGTACTAGGGAACAGATATCTGATGTGGGTGGGGGAGTACTAGTGAACAGCTATCTGATGTATGTGGGGAATACTAGGAACAGCCATGTAATGTATGTGGGGGAGTACTAGTGAACAGCTAGCTGATGTGGGTTGGGAGTACTAGGAAACTGCTACAGTATCTGGTGTGTGGGTGAGTACTAGGGAACAGCTATCTGATGTATGTGGGGGAGTACTAGGGAACAGCTATCTGATGTATGTGGGGGAGTACTAGGGAACAGCTATCTGATGTATGTGGGGGAGTACTAGTTAACAGCTATCTGATGTATGTGGGGAGTACTAGGGAACAGCTATCTGATGTGGGTGGGGGAGTACTAGTTAACAGCTATCTGATGTATGTGTGGGAGTACTAGGGAACAGCTATCTGATGTATGTGGGGGAGTACTAGGGAACAGCTAGCTGATGTGGGTTGAGGAGTACTAGGAAACTGCTACAGTATCTGGTCTGTGGTGAGTACTAGGAACAGCTATCTGATGTATGTGGGGAGTACTAGGGAACAGCTATCTGATGTATGTGGGGGAGTATAGGAACAGCTATTGATGTATGTGTGGGAGTACTAGGGAACAGCTATCTGATGTATGTGGGGGAGTACTAGTTAACAGCTATCTGATGTATGTGTGGGAGTACTAGGGAACAGCTATCTGATGTATGTGGGGGAGTACTAGGAACAGCTATCTGATGTATGTGGGGGAGTACTAGTTAACAGCTATCTGATGTATGTGTGGGAGTACTAGGGAACAGCTATCTGATGTATGTGGGGGAGTACTAGGGAACAGCTATCTGATGTATGTGGGGAGTACTAGTTAACAGCTATTGATGTATGTGTGGGAGTACTAGGGAACAGCTTCTGATGTATGTGGGGAGTACTAGTTAACAGCTATCTGATGTATGTGGGGAGTCTAGGGAACAGCTATCTGATGTATGTGGGGGAGTACTAGTGAACACTATCTGATGTATGTGGGGGAGTACTAGGGAACAGCTATCTGAGTATGTGGGGGAGTACTAGTGAACAGCTATCTGTGTATGTGGGGAGTACTAGGGAACAGCTATCTGATGTATGTGGGGGAGTACTAGTGAACAGCTATCTGATGTATGTGGGGAGGACTAGGGAACAGCTATCTGATGTATGTGGGGGAGTACTAGTTAACAGCTATCTGATGTATGGGGGAGTACTAGTGAAAAGCTATCTGATGTATGTGGGGATATAGGGAACAGCTATCTGATGTATGTGGGGGAGTACTAGTGAACAGCTATCTGATGTATGTGGGGGAGTACTAGGGAACAGCTATCTGATGTATGTGGGGGAGTACTAGTGAACAGCTATCTGATGTATGTGGGGGAGTACTAGGAACAGCTATCTGATGTATGTGGGGAGTACTAGTGAACAGCTATCTGATGTATGTGGGGGGACTAGGGAACAGCTATCTGATGTATGTGGGGATATAGTGAAAAGCTATCTGATGTATGTGGGTGAGTACTAGTGAAAAGCTATCTGATGTATGTGGGTGAGTACTAGGGAACAGCTATCTGATGTATGTGGGGGAGTACTAGGGAACAGCTATCTGATGTATGTGGGTGAGTACTAGTGAACAGCTATCTGATGTATGTGGGGAGTACTAGTGAAAAGCTATCTGATGTATGTGGGTGAGTACTAGTGAAAAGCTATCTGATGTATGTGGGTGAGTACTAGGGAACAGCTATCTGATGTATGTGGGGGAGTTGTAGGGAACAGCTATCTGATGTATGTGGGTGAGTACTAGTGAACAGCTATCTGATGTATGTGGGGGAGTACTAGGGAACAGCTATCTGATGTATGTGGGGGAGTACTAGGGAACAGCTATCTGATGTATGTGGGGGAGTACTAGTGAACAGCTATCTGATGTATGTGGGGGAGTACTAGGGAACAGCTATCTGATGTATGTGGGGGAGTACTAGTGAACAGCTATCTGATGTATGTGGGGGAGTACTAGGGAACAGCTATCTGATGTGGGTGGGGGAGTACTAGGAAACAGCTATATAATGTATGTGGGGGAGTACTAGGAAACAGCTATCTGATGTATGTGGGGGAGTACTAGGGAACAGCTAGCTGATGTATGTGGGGGAGTACTAGGGAACAGCTAGCTGATGTGGGTTGGGGAGTACTAGGAAACTGCTACAGTATCTGGTGTGTGGGTGAGTACTAGGGAACAGCTATCTGATGTGTGCGTGAACCCTAAGAGAAATTATAGAGGCAGAAATAAAATGTAATGACTTACAGTAGGTAATTATTGGGAGAAGATAAGATGAATTTCTAACTAATTGTAGAGATATGTAGTGTGCACATTTTATCCATGATCAAATATACTTTAATTTTTTGCTTTGTGCACTACATGGTTATATTTACTAATTCGAATTATGGCTCAAAGATCCAGGGTCCCAATATCTCCACAAAACCAAACTTGGATCAGCGTAAAACGCATAGAAGGGATAGGACTCTTATATTAATAATACAAATAAAATAGCGTAAATATTTTACAGCTACGTAATTTGTACAGTCTGGAAAACTGGAAACCCAGAAATGAGATTATGGCACTGTAAGATGCCCAAACCAGCTAGTCGTGGGTGGACTTCTTTTTCTGCTCACTTTGGCATGCTACAGACATCTTGTGTCCCAGTCCCGATGTGCTGCTGCGTGAGGTACAGCACACTTACTTTAGGGCTGCAGGCCTCTTCTTCTCAGTCCAGGAATTCCTCCTCTAGAGCCAGTGCACCAATTAATCCAGGAGACACAAGGTTCATAAAAACAACCAAACTTTTACTTGGTGAATAGCAGTATTTACAGGCAGATGCAGAGGATAAGGCCCAAAGGTTTGTCATCTTTCCCACAGATATCGGATACATCAGCCCTGGTTCTCAGTATAGGTAGAATGTCCCTCTCACTGGCTTCTCTAGTACTGAGGAATCTTCTCCACCTCTAGCAGTATATTCGGATTGCAATACCTTCCACCCCATGTAGTCTGAGTCCATCTTTCTCTGTAGCTTCACAGGCTGAGTTTGCCTTAGGCCTCCGATGTCCATCTCGAGGTTGCCCCAGGCCATTAGACGGAATCACACATGGCTATGGTAGCATGGTTGAAAAGCAATATCTGACTTTCATTTGTTAATTTTCATAGATTTTTGATTTATTATTACTTTTGTCAGATTCAAGTTATTTCTGTCACCATTGTGGGTTTTTCTGTCATTAAACAAGGGGTACCAACAATTTTGACCACGTGTGTAGGTCAATGATGTCCCTAGCAGCCTCTTGCCATCACTTTCTGGACTTGCCACTAACTCTCAGTTTCCCCTCCCAAACTGTGCCGGCCATGACAGTTAACCCTGTTTATGCTGACTGCAGCTCCAGTGGGTATCATCCTTTAACAACATACAAAAACATCAAATGCATTTAACTCTTGGAGTGCCAGGGAGCAAACCACCTTCCCCCACCACTGCTACATTCCCTCACACTTTAATTATGGTTGTCCCGACCATGTCAGACCTTAAAAGAAGAGTTAGTGCAACGATAAGGCATTATAAAACTATCAAACATTATAAAACATCAGATTGCAAGCTGGTCCCGACGTCTTCTCTGTGTAGATCTGGCCCTTCTCGGTTAAAGACCTTGGAACAGCAAGAGGGACAGTCCATAAACATAAAACTTTTCAGTAGTAACGGTCCTTCTCGGTAAGGACTCTGGAAGCAAAGTGTCCAAATCCATTTTATCAGTAGTTCCCGTAGGCCAACACAGCAGTAGTGTTCCATTGAAACACAGTCTAGAAACGTACAGTCTATGTTGTGGAGCATCTCAAAAACCCTCTGAGAGTACTAGCATCTGCTATTCCAGCAGAAAAAAGGTGCTATTCCATTAAAAAAGAAAAAGAAACACTGGTACAACTGAACTCAGCTGCTTTAGACCTTTTCGGCCCCAAAGGGAAAACAGGCAACAGTCCTTAACAACTTCCTCTGGGCAATGACAGCAGCTATGAAATTCACACTCGTGGTACTTCAGAAACAAGAGACGTTGAGTCCTGAACTTCTGTCAAGGCCTTGCTTCTCTCCTCCATGAAGGTGGCCCAGGCAGTGGAAGGTGGTGGCCTCCTCCATATCCAAGGCTGGTCTGAAATTTAACCAGGCCTGGGTCGTTCTCAGCTGTTGTCACGCTCCCACAACCCACCTGGGTAGGGCCATAGCTGGTGACCCTAAATCTTTGGACCACCTGACCTGCTGTGGCCCGCCTGTCTTCACTGGATCCTGGCCTCATGGAGTTAACCTCCCCAGCCCGCAGTTCTGACAAGCTGGACAGTGGCTCCCCTTGGGAGATTCAGCTGGTCTACGGCCCTCTGAAGGATTTCAATTAGCACCCTCCAGCTCTTCAGGAAACCCTTTGGGGGTTATCTACCTTACCATTAGGATGCCCAGTCTTAGGCATCTGCACCATTTCTGCGGGGACAATTCCAGCTTCCCCTTGGTGGGCCTCTCTCTCAGTTCTCAGTTTGAAGACTTCCTGGTCCCACTCTAGGATGTCTTCCCAGGTATGTGGGCACATCAAGGGTACTAAATACAAGCCCCGCTGACTCCCACATTTCACAAATTCCACGATCTCCCTGGACATAGATTGGTTAACCAAAGAGGGTAAATAATTTCTCTTCACCACATCGCACCTAGCGTAGACCTTGTCCCCGGTCCATTCCTCAAGTAATCCATTCCCCCTACTGATGTCGAGCTTGACAACTCATCCGCGGATCTGGGACACCTCAAATGATTCTCTCTGAGCTGCTTTAGCCGCTATTAGCCACCCCTTGGGGTCATTTGCTGGACTTGCAGCTCTCAGTTCCCGTCCCAAACTGGGCCTGCCATTACAATTAACCCAGTGGGTATCATTCTTTTACAACATACATAAAGATGAATAAACATCAAATTAATTTAACCCTTGGACTGTCAGGGAGCAAACCACCTGCCCCCACCATTACTACAGCACTCTGCATTGACATATCTGTTAAGAGAAAATGTAAAAATCCTTACATTCTTAAATGTAGTGCCTTTAAAATTAATCCATAATTAGTAATGGGATCCCACATGGCTGCAGTCATCACCAATGCCATGAAATGAAAAACACTGAAAAGATATATTTTCTGCTGTTTGACATCACTTTGAACCTTTTATCTTTATAGCTCTTTCCTCAGACATGGTCACACATACAAGTTCAGGCCTCTGATTTTTTTAATATTCCTTTAACAGAAATGGTAGGTTTCATCATCTGGTACTGTGGCAGCAAGGATCCTGTTATTACTTAAGTGCTAATCACATATGTTATTTAGGTTAAGTTCTCACAGTTAGCATATTGTGTGTTTTCTGCTGCTATTTCTTTATTATTACTGTGCTTTTTATTACACTGTTGAAACTGACCTGCGATGCAATTTTTGCATTTTATTTCCACATTTTCCCCATAGGCTTTAATGAGATGTGAAAAATCTGCAGATAAAAAACACGTATGTGATTAAATGTATTGTTTCCTCAGCAGAAAAGCAGTAAAATGCTTATATGCAGCAAAGATGTGTGCTGGCACCATCCACAGATACTCCCTTTAATGTATGGAATAAGTAGGGAATCAGACCTTGCAGGAACTTGGGCGCATATAAAATAGCATAAACAGCATATCAGGAAAAAGTAGAGGAAAAAATGTACTCATCATCCTTTAAAATGTTTCTTCTTTATTGAAAAATGGAAACCCGCTCTCGACCCTTCCTGCACAAACAACTACAAACCGGTCTCCAATCTCCCCTTCATCTATAAACTTTTGGAGCGCCTAGTCTACTCCCGCCTTACCCGTTACCTCTCCACTCACTCCCTCCTAGACCCTTCACAGTCCGGCTTACGACCCCTACATTCGACTGAAACTGCACTCATCAAAGTGACCAATGACCTTCTGACAGCAAAACGTAATGGTGACCACTCTCTGCTCATTCTTCTCGACCTTTCTGCAGCTTTCGACACGGTTGATCACCGTCTCCTACTGTCTAGGCTCCAGTCACTAGGTATTAAGGACACTGTTCTCTCCTGGTTCTCCTCCTATCTTTCTGACCGCTCCTTCAGTGTTTCGTTCTCTGGCTCCACATCATCTCCTCTTGCTCTCACTGTCAGTGTACCCCAGGGCTCAGTCCTTGGCCCCCTCTCTTCTCTCTCTACACGGCCCCAATTGGACAGACCATCAGCAGATTTGGCTTTCAGTACCATCTTTATGCTGATGACACACAACTATACACGTCATCCCCTGACCTTACCCCCGCTGTACTACAGAACACCACCGACTGTCTGTCCGCAGTCTCCAACATCATGTCCGCTCTCTATCTGAAACTTAACCTCTCCAAAACTGAACTTCTTCTGCTCCCGCCATCTACTAACCTCCCTAAATCTGACATTTCCCTCTCCGTGGGCGGCACCATAATAACACCCCGGCAGCAGGCTCGCTGTCTGGGTGTTATGTTTGACACCAATCTCTCCTTCACCTCCCATATACAATCTCTTGCCCGCTCTTGCTGCCTACACCTAAAGAACATCTCTAGAATCCACCCTTTTCTCAACATGTAAACAACAAAAACCCTCACTGTCGCATTGATCCACTCCCGCCTGGACTACTGCAACGCTCTATTACTTGGCCTCCCCATTACTCGACTATCCCCTCTCCAGTCCATCCTTAATGCAGTAGCCAGGGTCATCCATCTGGCTAATCGGTACTCGGACGCGTCCGCTCTTCGCCAGTCCTTACACTGGCTGCCCATTCATTATAGGATCCAATTGAAAGTACTGGTTCTCACCCACAAAGCTCTCCACAGTGCAGCACCCCCCTACATCTCCTCCCTCATTTCTATCTATCGGCCTAACCGACTGCTGCGCTCTGCAAACGACTTTCGACTAACCTCTGCACTAATCCGTACCTCCCACTCCCGACTCCAAGACTTCTCCCGCGCTGCGCCAATCCTCTGGAATGCTCTACCCCAAGAAATTAGGACTATCCACAATTTGCATGGTTTCAGGCGCTCCCTCAAAACACATCTGTTCAGAGCGGCCTATCACATTCACTAATCAAAGTCATTCTATGTGTAAGTGTGTGTGTGTGTGTGTGTAGCCCATTCACTATCTCCATCCATCCCTCACTCCCTCAAGATGGCTGGACCATCATTGTAAATGCACCATTGTATATATACACCTGTACTTTGTATCTCCCCCACCTCATTGTAGATTGTAAGCTCTCACGAGCAGGGGCGGCTTATTTTGCTTTAATTATTGTATTTTTAACGTTGTTACTTATGACTTGTGTTTTGAAACTGTTAAACTGTAAAGCGCTGCGGAATATGATGGCGCTATATAAATAAAGATTATTATTATTATTATTAACCTAGGGTTTGCATGGGTGAATGGAATGCTTGCAGGACGCCGGCCGTTTCTTACCAACTGGTGCTTCAATATGTCCTGCAAGCATTCCATTCACCTCTGCAAATCGTATGCTTTAATTTTCCAATAAAGAATAAATTGGATGGTGAGCGCAATTTTTCCTCTACTTTTTCCCATTCTTCTTCACATTATTTCATCGATATAATTTTATCAATGCTACGTAAGAAGAAGAATACTAAATAAAGCGGTTCTATTTAAAACATGACAAAGCTTAAGACACCAAAACCACAGATGGAAAAAAGGGGATAAAACACATGTAAAAAAAACTCACAAAAAATGTAATGAAAAATACAGGTAGCCTAAATTCGCAAACTGGAGCAGAAATGCTGCAAAATAAATTGCAGCATTAGAAATGCACCAAAATACTCGTCATGGATTTGAGACTAGCATTAGATGGTAGCATTCTTTTATTCCTGTCATGCTGTTATGGTCTTTGGTAAGGGAGAGGGGCCTCAAACTGACCCTAGAACTGGGACCCTAACTATCCCTGTCCCGGAGGTACTCTCAAAGGTAAAGAGACCTGAGTCTCTGATCTTGCTATGCTCCTGTTAAACCCTAATACAGTCATATGAAAAAGTTTGGGCACCCCTATTAATCTTAAGCTTAATGTTTGATAAAAATTGGTGTTTTTGCAACAGCTATTTCAGTTTGATATATCTAATAACTATTGGACACAGTAATGTTTCTGCTTTGAAATGAGGTTTATTGTACTAGCAGAACATGTGCAATCTGCATCCAAACAAAATTTGACAGGTGCATAAGTATGGGCACCCTTATCATTTTCTTGTTTTAAATACTCCTACCTACTTTTTACTGACTTACTAAAGCACTTTTTTTGGTTTTGTAACCTCATTGAGCTTTGAACTTCATAGCCAGGTGTATGCAATCATGAGAAAAGCTACTTAAAGTGGCCACTTGCAAGTTGTTCTCCTGTTTGAATCTCCTCTGAAGAGTGGCATCATGGGCTCCTCAAAACAACTGTCAAATGATCTGAAAACAAAGATTACTCAACATAGTTGTTCAGGAGAAGGATACAAAAAGCTGTCTCAGAGATTTAACCTGTCAGTTTCCACTGTGAGGAACATAGTAAGGAAATGGAAGAACACAGGGACAGTTCTTGTTAAGGCCAGAAGTGGCAGGCCAAGAAAAACATCAGAAAGGCAGAGAAGAATGGTGAGATCAGTCAAGGACAATCCTCAGACCACCTCCAGAGAGCTGGAGTCACTGGTGTCACTGTGCATCGGTCAACTATACAACGCACTTTGCACAAGGAGAAGCTGTATGGGAGAGTGATGCTAAAGAAGCCGTTTCTGCAAGCACGCCACAAACATTGTCGGCTGAGGTATGCAAAAGCACATTTGGAGAAGCCAATTTTTTTTTTGGAAGAAGGTCCTGTGGACTGATGAAACCAAGATTGAGTTGTTTGGTCATACAAAAAGGCGTTATGCATGGCGTCAAAAAACCACAGCATTCCAAGAAAAACACTTGCTACCCACAGTAAAATTTGGTGGAGGTTCCATCATGCTT
>JARQOD010000002.1:595259455-595279458 GCA_033576555.1 Oophaga sylvatica | reverse complement strand
TAATAAAAAGTAGCAAAATTTCCATTATAATTACATTTTATTAAATAAAACAAAGGGAACAGTCTAGTTACATAATCATTATTGGAAATATTTGTAAGCAAAAACAAATAAGTAGATATTATCTGGAGTTATACATTTTTATATGCTGGACCACGAGATTTTACCTTACTGACAGTCACTCATATGGAGACTTATACTGATTATAATCCTTTCATTTATATAGCACCAACCTATTGTGTAGCACTTTACAATTAAGCGGGGACATGTACAGACTAGTGTTGAGCGATATTGGTCGATATCTAAAAATATCGTATCGAAATTGTATCGCCGATAGCACTAAATATCGTCGATATCCGATTTCGATACCGGAAGTCCCATGTAAGTCTATGGGAACAAAATATCGCAACAAAAAAAAACCCTTTCTTTCGTTGTAAACACAAAATATACACACATAGAATACATATAATATATATAATATATATAACATGTCATTGTGACATATATATATATACATATATTTATAGTTTATACACTTCTACATAGTAAAATCGACTTAATTCAATTGCCGGGTAAAGACGTGACATACCCATAGAAGTCGACGGGCTCGGTGCCGAGTACCCCCAAAACCTCTGGCTCTGTGCGACTCAACTTGGGCGTCACGAACAGGATTCTGTAGCTCGCTATAAGCGAGTCCTGTGTGCCTGAATTGCACTGGTTTTGTGCTTGAGAATTGCTAAAATCATCAGAGAATGTATTTGCCATTTTTTTCGCCATATCTGCGTCACGACGAGGCACTGGTGAAGAAGAAGGGCGTGCTCTTCGTGGGTGTCACTCACTCAGTGGCGTGAAAACGATGGCCGCCCACTGTAAATGGTACTGCAATGTAACATCGTGCCCACAGCTCTGGAGTTCCGCCTCCTCATCCTCCTCAGTGTGCGGAAACTAACACGAAGGTCCCGCCTCCCTACAAAAGAGGGGCCCTCTCCAGATATGACACATGTGACTTGGCAGAGATGGCTAATGGACACGACGAGCAGAAGTGGGAAGGGATGGAGCAGTCAGAGCTCTCCCCCCACGGAAGCGACCCGATCGCCACGGAATCACCGTTGGGCACCCGGCCTGTAAACCCTCCTACGCTGCAAGAAGCGGAGGATACCCTGAGAGGCCTGGCCCGGCACCGGGAGGAGGTCGCCAGGATGGAAGCCAGCTGGCGTGCCCTAAAACTAAACTTGGAGCGGCGCCAATCCCTCTTACCTGAAGTGTCTGACTCTGTACCGGAAGGTGAGGCACCCGTTCTAGTAGAGGAGCCCTTGCAATGTGATCCGGTTGACGTTGTCGCAGTGGAGGCACCCGTTCCTGCAAAAACCGCAGCACCGTCAGCAGCACCCCAGATCCCGCTGTCTGCCCCGGTCGCTGAGACAGAAGAAGCGACACCGCTCCTCATGGAGGAGGCCGCGCAGGCACCAGAGCACTACCTGCCTGTACCGGAGCCCCGACTGTCATCTGATTTAGAGCCGTCTGCTTCCTCCGCAGGGAGCGCCGCCAGGACTGGGGGGCGACAGGAGAGCTGCCACAAACCGGACACTGTAAGCTGCAGTGGAGTGGTGGAGACATGGAGCAACTGGTGGAGGAGAATTATAACCGGCGTCAGGAGGAAGAGTGGAGACGTTGGGAGTGGGAAGCAGAGCGACAAAGGGAGCAGCGAGAAACCCTAAAACTTCGCCAACGTCACCTGGAGAAGGACCGGGCAGATAAGGACCGGATGAGAAAGGACAAAGGAACCCTGAGTGAGCCGCGGCGTAAGGGTGCAGTACGGAGCTTTAAATTGAAAGGGTGGTTGGGCTTCATCAAGGAGCCTGGACTTTATTTAGAAGTCTTTGTGACCCGGCGGGACGTGGAGGCTCACCTCCCAGAAGGACACCCGGGGAGGGACCTGTTGCCAGGAGACTTGGTGACTTACACCCGACACTGGGGTTACAATGGTGGTACGCCTAAATGTTACCAGGTGCGACCCCTACTCCCAGTGTGTCAGGAACCTGTGAGACCCTCGAAGCCTTCAGCCTCCCACATCCAGGCCTCTGCAAAAGTGCCCCCCCCACGCCGTAAATCTCCCCAGCCTCCCTCAGTGGTCTCCTCAGCAGCCCCAGCTATGGACATGATAAGTATAGCTGGCCGTACCCGCGCCTGTTAGGCCCCCTGGGGTTCGTACAGTCCGTGACATAGGGCTCCAGACCCGGAGAGAGATGAAAGAGGTGGCCACAAAGACCCAGATAGCGGGTCACGACGTCACTGTACAGGCCACACGACGTCATCAGGTCCTGGTGGTCCTTGGTGCCTCGGATGTTTGGCAATCTCAAGAAGAGTACCAGGTGGTACCTGGAAGAGGCCAGCCAAAGAAGTCTAAATAACCTGGACAGGGTCCCTGTATGTAAATAAATAGTTAAATTGTTTATGTACCCGACGGGTGAATGTTCCAAAAAAAATTTTTTAATTTAATAAAAAAAAACAAACACAGTTTTTCATTTCTTTTATTACTGTCTCATCCTGCTGCGACGCCATCGATCTCCTGTAAAAAAATGAAAAAAAAAAAAAAAAAGTATACCACCTGACCGACGCAGTCCATAGTAACGAGTGTCCCACGACGATCCAGCTCTGCTACATCAGAATGACAGGCAGAGCCTGTCATCCCGGCGCAGCACAGCTGATTACCTGCTTCCCCGGCGGTGACGTCATCGGACTGACTGCTTTACGGCCGGGATTACCCTGCAGTCACTGCAGTTATCGCGAAAAAACTGCATGTGACCGCCAGGGAGAAGATAATGGCGGCCATCAAGCAGTCCAGGACGTGACCGCCGGAGATCTTCTGCCAGGTAAGTGCCGCTGACTCCTGACAGACCCGACCGACGGACACTCACAGTGACAGTGACAAATCCGATTCCGGTATTCGATAAGACGAAAATATCGAAACGAATTATCGAAAGGCCGATAGAGCTAATATCGGCCGATAGCCGATATTTGCATTATCGTATCGCTCAACACTAGTACAGACAATAAAGACACTAATTCATCAGTTATAGGAGTGAGGGTCTGGCTGCTCGCAAGATTACAATCTATAAGGGAATAGAGGGGACGCAGTAGGAAAAAAGTGCTTGTCATGTACGGTGCAGCCATCATTATAATAAATAGGGAACTTTAGTCTCCCGGCATCTTCTCCATTCCAGTCACAGGGGCAGTGCCGGCCCTGGTTCAGTCACCGCTCTGAGAATACAGAGAGACAGCTGTATCCGTGCCCCTGGCTCTGACTGACAGTCGGACCCAATGCAGAGCGAGTGTCAGTCAGGACCCAGGAAGCAGTTACAGCCGCCGCAGAACGGTGACTGAACCCGCTCCGGCGCCGCCCTTAAGACTGAATCCACGCCCCGGCCCTGACTGACAGCCAGCCCCAATGCAGAGTCAATGACAGTCAGTGCACGGTTTTAGTCACGGGAGCTGCACCAGCGTGTTCAGTCACTGCTCTGAGAATACAGAGCGGTGGTTGTAACTGTGCCAACAGCATTAGGTCCAGCTGTCAGTCAGGGAAGGGGACGCAGTTACAGCCATCACTCTATATTCTCAGTGCAGCAACTAAACAAATGCAGGTGCTGCCCCCCGTGACTGAAACAGGAATGCTTCCGCGGAAAATAAAGTTCCTTTTCTCCCTGCAGTGTTAGGCTAAGGCTAGTTTCACACTAGCGTTTCACTGACCTGCGTCGGTCTGCGCACGGCTGCCGCTTAGCTCCGCCCCCCGGCTGCGCCTCCTCCCGGCCACTTCGCCTATGGGCACATGATGCTGCATGCGACCTGTGTACCCTATCTTTAGCATTGGGTACGCAGGCCATGCGCAGGTATGCATTTGCCGGCGCATGCGTCCTTTTGTCTGTGCGCCGAGCACACCAAAATGCAACACGGTGCATTTGGTGCAGGTCGGCGCACCTTAGTGCAGGTGCCGGATAGCATAATAATTAATACCTGTAGATTAACCCTATATCTGCAGGTTTATAGCATATTTTTCTTGTGACAGGTTCCCTTTAAAAATGTGGGGTCTAGGTATTAATCGGATTGTCTGGAATTGTGCATTCCAGAAAACTTGTGCAGCTTGAGACACGTCTTGGAGATGGAAGTGGGAGGTTCAGATTATGGAGGTTATTAGTCTTAGATCGGTTGCAGAACAGAGAGCCCTGGTAGGGTGATAGACAGAGATGAGGGAGGAGATGTAAAGTGGTGCAGAGCTGTGGAGAGCTTTGTGCGTGACATTGATAAGTTTATATTGTATTCTATAGCAGATGGGTAACCAGTGCAATGACTGGCAAAGGGTGAAGACACTGGTGTAGTGGCTGGACAACCCTGGCTTTTCACATTCATGATGAGTTGGAGGAGAACGTAGGGCAGGAGTAAGACCGATTAGTAGAGAGTTGCAGTAGTCCAGATGAGAATGAATAAGAGCGACAGTAAGAGTTTTTGCAGTATCAAAGGTAAGAAGAGGTTGGATTCTGAAGAGTTTTTAAGATGCGGGTAACATGGGTGAGTGATTTATTGAATAAAGCAAAGTTCTGTGTGACCACAAGACAGGGAGGGTGCTGCTTGGGAGTTAAGGTTGAACCACCTAGAGAAATTACAATATGGGGTATTGGTAGATTAATAGAGGGATGAAACACAAGAAGTTCAGTTTTGGAGATATTCAGTTTCAGTATGGACATGATGTTAGAGACATTAGACAGGCAATCACTGGTATTTTGTATGAAAGTGGGAGGATGTCAGGAAAATTGGTGTATAATTGGGTTTTGTCAGCATAGAGATGGTACTGGAAACTAAATCTGCTGACGATTTGTCCAATAGGGGCGGTGTAAAGAAAGAAGAGAAGGGGGTCTAAGACAGAACTTAGAGAAGTTCCAATAGTAGGAGGAAGAGGAAGAGAAGAAGAGCCAGCAAATGACACAGTGAAGGAGCGTCAGAGGGGTAGGAGGAGAATCAAGAGAAAGAAGTTTCTTCGAGGTTGATAGAGCAAAGCATAGTGAGGAGGAGCTGATGATTCAGTGTTAAATGCTGCAAAGAGATCCAGGAAAATCAGAAGGGAGCAGTGGCCATTAGATTTAGCTGTTAGTAGATTGTTAGAGACTTTTATAAGGACATTTTCAATAGAGTGTAGGAAGCGGAAACCAGATTGTAAAAGGTCAAGAAGAGTAATCTGAGTGATAAAGGACTAGACGAGAGAGGACTAAGCAATCTAATAGTTTAGAGATGAAGGGGAGATTAGTTGGTAAGGTACAACTAAAGGTCTCCATGTACATTAAACTAAGGTAGGCTAAACTCACTTATAAAGGGGAGATTGACCGACAGTCTAGTATATGGGGGCCTCCCGACTCTCCTCAACAGATGACGTCAGTGAGAGAAGGAACAACACTTGGAATTTCGATAAATGATCCTTTTGTTCTTCCTGGATATAAGCCGCTGCCAGACAAGAATACAGGAGCACTCAGCTGAGAGTTCCTATGTATTGGGGAGTTTAGAGAGAAAGCTGGAAGCTGAACTCATTTATCCAACAGCTATCTAATGTATAAGGGGGTCTTAAAAGGATTGTCACATTAACAAAGTACATTTTAATCCATAGATCTTGGAAAAATAATAAGTTCCACCATTGAATCCGTTACAAAAAATGCTCCGATTCTGAGAAAATCTTATAAATGTGTCCCTGCTATGTGCTGTGTAATGGCTGTCTTAACGTGTATACAGACAGGAGAGCATGGGATCACAGCTGACTCTTTCTGTGAGGTAAAACAGGAGCGAGTGTTTGTGCCACATTTCCAACACTCTGAGCGCATCTTAAATCAAGTCAGTGACATATGAGCGAGAAGATGTGGCAGAAACTCTTGCTCCTGTGATAAAACAGACGGGGAATTTTTTTACCTTACAGAAATCAGCAGCTGTAAGCACCTTCTGTCACGGGCATAACATGACAGAGAGGGGCCACAAGATCTCAGAATCTGGTCCCACAAAATCCTGTACTGATTAGAACAGCTTCACCATCCTATTAAACAGTGAAAGTTTTTCCTTTTCTCTGTTATTGCAAGGGTTAATCAGTTCAGTTGATCTCCTGGAGCTCTCTGTCCTGAATTGCCTCAGCTGTTCTGTGTTTGCCACTTCCCTCTGGCATATATGCTGGCCACTGGCACTTGGGAGTTGCCAGTGATAGTTCTACTTTCTGGTTAGGTGTTGGAGGAGAATGTTTAGTGTTTGGAGACTAGCTCCTTGGATCAACACAATATCTAGGAAACTAGTGAATATAGCCTGTAATATTATACTTTTCAAGAACGGCATCCAGTCCCTTCTTAAATTTTAGTAAGGAATCACTCATTACAACATTAGACGGCAGAGAGTTCCATAGTCTCACTGCTCTTACAGTAAACTGAACTGTTGTATAACAATGGTGCAATAGTCATCAAACATAGAGCAGCTTCATGAGATACAGGAACCTCCCGCATGATCATCAGACCTGTCCACAACAGCAATCACTCGAACTTAGTCTATTACTGTATACTAGATCTGTATGCAAGTGAAGTAGATAAAATATTTTTGTCCTATTTATGTCCTTTTTTTACATTTTGACCTTCTTGATAATCTACTGCATATGACATGAATATTTCGTACCTTGTGTTTTGCTTCTTTCAGCTTCAGATATGGCGGCAGAACAAGGGCAAATTCTGGTAATTGCCACCGCTGCTGTCGGAGGATTTACCCTCTTGGTTATTCTTACTCTGTTCTTCCTCATCACTGGCCGGTAAGCCGATCTCTATTCAATACGATAGTCACTATTTTAGGATTGTGACTGAATTGAACAATCGCTGGTTATCTTGAATACATTTATTGTTTTGTTTCTGTCACATACAATTAACACGGTTCTACTTATTTTCAAAACTTATCAGGTTCAGTAATGTAATCAACCATTTCTTAATGAATTTGACCTCCTGAATTCAAATGTGACATTGAAAATGTTTAGTTGGCTTTTGTTTCTATGATATCAGAGAGTTTTCATTTTACTGTAATATATATTTATGTTGAGATTATCCAAAAGCATAATTCATGATTGAATAGTATTGATCAGATAAAGAGCACTTGACTAGTGACTTGTTCGAGATAAACCAAAATGTTCAGCAAATAAAAGTGCATTAAGGAGGTTTTATATGAATAAAGCTTCATTTCGATATATAGGAAAGTTCCTTTTGTTTTAGTCTTTGCCTGATGAAGAGACCTGCGTAGTCTCGAAAGCTTGCAATTTGTTACCACCTTTTCAGTTAGCCATTAAAAGGTATCAACCACTGAGGACTCTCAAGTCTAAATAATTTTCATTTCGATATAATAACTTTTGCACTTTTTATATGGGTTTTCTCAAAATCTCAAGTTATCCACTGTAGCGCTTCCCACGGCTGTGGGGCGTCGGGACATGGCATAGCTTGCCTAGCTAGCCAATGCTCCCACGCCGCCAGTCCACGACGACGTGAGGCATGGGTCCCAGATGGTAAGAGAAGTGACCCACTGGACCACGGAGGGAGACCCGGCCTGCCCGGACTAGGGAAGGGCAGCGACCGGATCCGTGGCAGCTGAGCATGTGGGCAAGGTGGCGACCTGCAGGACTAGACAACACCGCACAACTTCAGGTAAGAAGAAACATAAAGTTTACTTAAAGAAACAAAGTAAATAAACATAACATAAGACCGGGCTCCCGATTCCGCACATCAGAGAAGGGTACACAACTCAGGATCACAGACGAGTGCTGGAGGACATCACGGTAGATGCAGTCCAGGGTTATCTGGCACAGGCATACTTGGACGGCCTCTCTCTCAGGCCTTAGGCGTAGCACAGGCTCAGCAGGAGAACATCAGACACCGACCTCAGACAGACTTCAGACGATGGCGGGGTCATCACGGGTTGATGAAGTCCAGAATCATCTGGCACGGGCATACTAGTATGGCCACACTCTCAGGCCTCGGCGTAGCACAGGCTCAGCAGGAGAACATCAGACACCGGCCCAGGACGAACGTCAGACGATGGCGGGGTCATCACAGGTTGATGAAGTCCAGGGTCATCTGGCACGGCATACTAGGACGGCCTCTCTCTCAGGCCTCAGGCGTAGCACAGGCTCAGCAGGAGAACATCAGACACCGACCCAGGACAGACGTCATCACAGGGTAGACCAAGGAGGAACCGGCAGGACAGGCAGGTTGTCACGGCAAGTGACCAGGCAGTCTCTGGGACAGGCAGGTTGTCACGGCTAGTGACCAGGGCAATCTCTGGGACAGGCAGGTTGTCACGGCAAGTGACCAGGCAGGCAGGTTGTCACGGCAAGTGACCAGGGCAGGCAGGTGTCACGGCAAGTGACCAGGCAGGCAGGTTGTCACGGCAAGTGACCAGGCAGGCAGGTTGTCACGGCAAGTGACCAGGGCAGGCAGGTTGTCACGGCAAGTGACCAGGGCAGGCAGGTTGTCACGGCAAGTGACCAGGGCAGGCAGGTTGTCACGGCAAGTGACCAGGCAGGCAGGTTGTCACGGCAAGTGACCAGGCAGTCTCTGGGACAGGCAGGTTGTCACGGAAAGTGACCAGGGCAGTCTCTGGGACAGGCAGGTTGTCACGGCAAGTGACCAGGCAGTCTCTGGGACAGGCAGGTTGTCACGGCAAGTGACCAGGCAGTCTCTGGGACAGGCAGGTTGTCACAGTAAGTGACCAGGCAGTCTCTAGACAGGCAGCTTGTCACGGTAAGTGACGCAGCAGGCTCTAGACAGCAGGTATATACGACCTGATATGGTGAGCCTCCAGGTAGGCTGCAGTCGGATGGCAGATGATCGCTCCCAGGTGAGCAGGCAAGAGCCGGGGATCTCTGCAGATGATGTCCGAACTTCCGGATGGAACTGCAGTCGGATGGCAGATGATCGCTCCCAGGTGAGCAGGCAAGAGCCGGGGATCTCTGCAGATGATGTCCGAACTTCCGGATGGAGCTGCAGTCGGATGGCAGACAGGCAAGCCGACAGGTAACAGGCAGGAAACTGGAATCAGGAGCTGATGGCTGAAACAGAGTTAGACTGCACAAGAACAACAGGGACAGGGATTGGATCTCAGGGAGTCAGGAACACGGACAGGAACACGGACTGGGTCTCAGGGAGTCAGGAACACGGACAGGAACATGGATTGAATCACAGGAACACGGACTGGAACACAGGCCTCGGACTCCGGACATCTGGCACAGATCAGCAGGCTCCGGACATCTGGCAATGATCGGCAGGATCCGGACATCAGGCAAGAAGGATAGGATCCGGACATCTGGAAGTGGTCGTCGGACATCGGACATCAGGCCATGGTCATCAGGCATAGGATCCGGACATCTGGCAGCGACCTGAAAAGGAACCCCAGCGGTCTGGTGCAAGCCCCGCCAGGCTCAACGGGAGCTGGCCGGGGATTGCACAGAGGCTGAGCACAGAGTAACAGAAACTCAGCACACAACGGACTCCTCCTTCCAAGATGAACTCAGGTTATATAGCAAGGATTCACAGTCACTGGCACAGGGTTCTGGACACAGCAGGATTTCAGGAACATAACACAGAGGACACAGTTCAGAAAGTCAGGTACAGGATTCGATCTAAGATCAGGGGTTCAGGTAATTAGACACAGCAGGAACAGGCCTGGATATACAGCCTCCAGGAACGGCGATCTGGGTAATCAGCCCCCAGCATAGGCGGAAACACAAGACACAATTCAGACATTCAGGTACCGGTTTGATCCAGGATCAGGGAACAAGACACAGCAGGAACAGGGAATCAGCTCTCCAGAGCTGATCAACTTCAGAGCAGGAGCTGAACACACAACCCCATACGGCTAGGTTCAGGGATTCAGTGTGGATTCAATGTGAAGCTCTGGCCACGCCCACTAGGGCTGGGTAACTTTATATATGAGCTGCTTCACAGCGATAGGCTGGAGCAGTAACTCTAGTAAACACCCAATCCACATAAAAGCAGGACAGGTGTGGGCCGCGCCCCTATGCAGAGCCAGACAGCACAACACAGAGGGAACCCAACAATGGCTGCTGCCAACCACGCAGTAAGTCATGCACCACTGCAGAGGACTTTTCAAGCTACGGACGGCTTTCACAGCAAGTCAGGAACCGCACCATGCGGGCGGTCATGCAAAGCAGCGGAGCCACTCACGCAAGTACGGGTACGCAGCAGAGCGGGAACTGAGCAGCATCCATATAGGTAACAGACAACAGTATCCCAGCTGGTTAGGGGGAAAGGAGCAAAGGGTTAATGCAAAAAACATGCAAAGTAACGCTGGAAAACAAAGTACAGACAATACCAGCGTTACAGTATCCCCCTCCTCAGGCCCCCTCTTCTGAAGACCCAAGTAAAAAAAAAATTCCCCAGAAAAATTCACTTGGGTTTGGCGGTAAGTCCCATAGTTCACAATATGGCAGCAGAGTTAATAGCTCGAAAAGTCCGAACCGCTGACCAGCGGGGAATCGAGCCATCTAGTCCACCTACCCTGTGGGGACCAAGTAGTCTAGTTCACACATCAGGTGGAGCTTGGAGAAAGTCCTGCAGACCGCACATGCTCAGCGGAGTCCATGGCCAGAGCTTACTGTAGCGCTTCCCACGGCTGTGGGGCGTCGGGACATGGCATAGCTTGCCTAGCTAGCCAATGCTCCCACGCCGCCAGTCCACGACGACGTGAGGCATGGGTCCCAGATGGTAAGAGAATGTGGACCCACTGGACCACGGAGGGAGACCCGGCCTGCCCGGACTAGGGAAGGGCAGCGACCGGGATCCGTGGCAGCTGAGCATGTGGGCAAGGTGGCGACCTGCAGGACTAGACAACACCGCACAACTTCAGGTAAGAAGAAACATAAAGTTTACTTAAAGAAACAAAGTAAATAAACATAACATAAGACCGGGCTCCCGATTCCGCACATCAGAGAAGGGTACACAACTCAGGATCACAGACGAGTGCTGGAGGACATCACGGGTAGATGCAGTCCAGGGTTATCTGGCACAGGCATACTTGGACGGCCTCTCTCTCAGGCCTTAGGCGTAGCACAGGCTCAGCAGGAGAACATCAGACACCGACCTCAGACAGACTTCAGACGATGGCGGGGTCATCACGGGTTGATGAAGTCCAGAATCATCTGGCACGGGCATACTAGTATGGCCACACTCTCAGGCCTCGGGCGTAGCACAGGCTCAGCAGGAGAACATCAGACACCGGCCCAGGACGAACGTCAGACGATGGCGGGGTCATCACGGTTGATGAAGTCCAGGGTCATCTGGCACGGGCATACTAGGACGGCCTCTCTCTCAGGCCTCAGGCGTAGCACAGGCTCAGCAGGAGAACATCAGACACCGACCCAGGACAGACGTCATCACAGGTAGACCAAGGAGGAACCGGCAGGACAGGCAGGTTGTCACGGCAAGTGACCAGGCAGTCTCTGGGACAGGCAGGTTGTCACGGCTAGTGACCAGGGCAATCTCTGGGACAGGCAGGTTGTCACGGCAAGTGACCAGGCAGGCAGGTTGTCACGGCAAGTGACCAGGGCAGGCAGGTTGTCACGGCAAGTGACCAGGCAGGCAGGTTGTCACGGCAAGTGACCAGGCAGGCAGGTTGTCACGGCAAGTGACCAGGGCAGGCAGGTTGTCACGGCAAGTGACCAGGGCAGGCAGGTTGTCACGGCAAGTGACCAGGGCAGGCAGGTTGTCACGGCAAGTGACCAGGCAGGCAGGTTGTCACGGCAAGTGACCAGGCAGTCTCTGGGACAGGCAGGTTGTCACGGAAAGTGACCAGGGCAGTCTCTGGGACAGGCAGGTTGTCACGGCAAGTGACCAGGCAGTCTCTGGGACAGGCAGGTTGTCACGGCAAGTGACCAGGCAGTCTCTGGGACAGGCAGGTTGTCACAGTAAGTGACCAGGCAGTCTCTAGACAGGCAGCTTGTCACGGTAAGTGACCAGGCAGGCTCTAGACAGGCAGGTATATACGACCTGATATGGTGGAGCCTCCAGGTAGCTGCAGTCGGATGGCAGATGATCGCTCCCAGGTGAGCAGGCAAGAGCCGGGGATCTCTGCAGATGATGTCCGAACTTCCGGATGGAACTGCAGTCGGATGGCAGATGATCGCTCCCAGGTGAGCAGGCAAGAGCCGGGGATCTCTGCAGATGATGTCCGAACTTCCGGATGGAGCTGCAGTCGGATGGCAGACAGGCAAGCCGACAGGTAACAGGCAGGAAACTGGAATCAGGAGCTGATGGCTGAAACAGAGTTAGACTGCACAAGAACAACGGGACAGGGATTGGATCTCAGGGAGTCAGGAACACGGACAGGAACACGGACTGGGTCTCAGGGAGTCAGGAACACGGACAGGAACATGGATTGAATCACAGGAACACGGACTGGAACACAGGCCTCGGACTCCGGACATCTGGCACAGATCAGCAGGCTCCGGACATCTGGCAATGATCGGCAGGATCCGGACATCAGGCAAGAAGGATAGGATCCGGACATCTGGAAGTGGTCGTCGGACATCGGACATCAGGCCATGGTCATCAGGCATAGGATCCGGACATCTGGCAGCGACCTGAAAAGGAACCCCAGCGGTCTGGTGCAAGCCCCGCCAGGCTCAACGGGAGCTGGCCGGGGATTGCACAGAGGCTGAGCACAGAGTAACAGAAACTCAGCACACAACGGACTCCTCCTTCCAAGATGAACTCAGGTTATATAGCAAGGATTCACAGTCACTGGCACAGGGTTCTGGACACAGCAGGATTTCAGGAACATAACACAGAGGACACAGTTCAGAAAGTCAGGTACAGGATTCGATCTAAGATCAGGGGTTCAGGTAATTAGACACAGCAGGAACAGGCCTGGATATACAGCCTCCAGGAACGGCGATCTGGGTAATCAGCCCCCAGCATAGGCGGAAACACAAGACACAATTCAGACATTCAGGTACCGGGTTTGATCCAGGATCAGGGAACAAGACACAGCAGGAACAGGGAATCAGCTCTCCAGAGCTGATCAACTTCAGAGCAGGAGCTGAACACACAACCACATACGGCTAGGTTCAGGGATTCAGTGTGGATTCAATGTGAAGCTCTGGCCACGCCCACTAGGGCTGGGGAACTTTATATATGAGCTGCTTCACAGCGATAGGCTGGAGCAGTAACTCTAGTAAACACCCAATCCACATAAAAGCAGGACAGGTGTGGGCCGCGCCCCTATGCAGAGCCAGACAGCACAACACAGAGGGAACCCAACAATGGCTGCTGCCAACCACGCAGTAAGTCATGCACCACTGCAGAGGACTTTTCAAGCTACGGACGGCTTTCACAGCAAGTCAGGAACCGCACATGCGGGCGGTCATGCAAAGCAGCGGAGCCACTCACGCAAGTACGGGTACGCAGCAGAGCCGGGAACTGAGCAGCATCCATATAGGTAACAGACAACAGTATCCCAGCTGGTTAGGGGGAAAGGAGCAAAAGGGTTAATGCAAAAAACATGCAAAGTAACGCTGGAAAACAAAGTACAGACAATACCAGCGTTACATCCACTATCCCAATTTCTACGGAACCTTGTCTTGAATGGAGGGAAGCAATGTATATTCATCCGTCTCTCCAGTCATTGGAACTACCGTGAATGGCTGAGCACTGTGCCATCACTTTTTCAGGGGTACTGTAGACAATGAATGGACCGGAGCTTCAGCATCAGCAAATTCCCTCCACTCCAACTTTATATCAAACTGGATGCTTCTTTAAAGTAAAATTTGGATTTTAGATATTTATAGACACATAACTGCCTGATATACCGTAGATGGGTCCCGCATATAGAAACTGCTTTTATCTCTAGAATGGGGGTCTCCATATGATGTAAGGAAAAGGATGAACAGGCATGTTCATTATTTCCATAGGCTTTAAAAGGAAAAAAAAAGCCGAGGAAGGCATGCATGGCTGTTTTGGCAACTCTCATAGAAGTTAATGTATAGAGTCGTGCTTGCGTTGTCACCGCTCCGTCTACAACAGCCATGGGACAGAGGTTGTGGACCCTTGTTTACAGATGGATACCAGTATTCCTAGTTATACATTTGCCCTTTATCTCCCATTCACTTGAATAGGGTCTGATTTGCAGCACTAGGAAGAGGCCACTAAACAATGTACAAATCCATAAATGGTTACCATACGGTCACTGTCGGAGCCGATATCAGCTGTTCGGTGGAGGTGTCAGATGTTGGACCCCCTACCATTCTGATAATGATGACCTATCCTGCATATAGGTAATCAATATGTTTATCTCAGGCAACTCCTTTCATGTCTAATAAAGAAATCAAATAACCCCTTAATTCATAGAAATTCTACATTGTGACTGCAAATCCAAGTTGCACTAAAATTAACTTTTACAGATAACTTTATTGAAGCTCAGCACGTTGGCGTTATAGTTCCTGTAGAAGCAAAAGGCAACTTTGTAGAGTTAGGATTTAAAGGCGTACTAATGCTACAGTTGAGTGGATCATTTCACACAACCCATTCGACAGTTCAGCGCAGTGCTCTATAGACTTGGATGGGAGTTGTGTGAGTTTACTGACCCTCCAGGATCCCAGGCTTGGCTTATAGTTACCCAGGCTGGCTAGACGTCACCTGTACACCACATGCTGAACAAATGACATCATGCAAAACACAGGTAGTGGAAACAAATAACCAATGTATGCCACTAAATGGTACATATAAACAACATTTTATTCGTACAAAAATATACAATACTGAATCAGCAAAAAGTTTGCTGAAGGCACATGATACACAAAAATTAAAAATTTGCAACCAGCAAATGAAATAACAAGACGGGACTATCTACCATAGGAGTATAAATCAATCAGCAGTGATGTCAAGTAAAATACCTCAATGTAAGACATGCAGATATGCCAGCTATATAGTAATGTGGTGCATATATTGCCAATCCAGAAATGCTGGTAACCCTGTCAGACTTACTCGGTATGAGCATATAGCAGGTTGAAAAAACATACCTAGCAAACCGCTGATGTAAACTCCACGGACGTCCCTCTGCCCCGACGCGCGTTTCGCACTGCTTCTTCGGGAGGCGCCTCCCGAAGAAGCAGTGCGAAACGCGCGTCGGGGCAGAGGGACGTCCGTGGAGTTTACATCAGCGGTTTGCTAGGTATGTTTTTTCAACCTGCTATATGCTCATACCGAGTAAGTCTGACAGGGTTACCAGCATTTCTGGATTGGCAATAAATGCGCCACATTACTATATAGCTGGCATATCTGCATGTCTTACATTGAGGTATTTTACTTGACATCACTGCTGATTGATTTATACTCCTATGGTAGATAGTCCCGTCTTGTTATTTAATTTGCTGGTTGCAAATTTTTAATTTTTGTGTATCATGTGCCTTCAGCAAACTTTTTGCTGATTCAGTATTGTATATTTTTGTACGAATAAAATGTTGTTTATATGTACCATTTAGTGGCATACATTGGTTATTTGTTTCCACTACCTGTGTTTTGCATTTTGACTGTGGTATATGGCCCTGTATGGGCTCTAATTATCAGTGGGTATTTCATGTGATTTACAAATGACGTCATGCCAGGCCGGGAACCCTGGAGCTCAGGAAATTCATGCAGTTCCTGTCCAGTGATGACTGACCTAGACCATGGGCTGAACCTGTGTTGCACGAAGCAATCCTCTCATCTTTAATTAATATTATAGTCATTTATGATGTGAGCTTAAGAATGTGTAATAAATACCTGATAGGTAAAGATCCCACTTGTAAATCTCCCATCTATTAGTGTCCCAGAATGTACTTTTTGTCACTGAAGTTCTTGGCCCCTCAAAGGAAATTATTTTGGGAGTCCACTCTCTGACAATATAGAACCATTGTACAGTGCACCAATACCATCTCATCAGCAAGGTTCAAATGCAAGGTTTCTGTTGCACCACTGGAGCCATCATTGTTGCTGAACAAGTGACTGGCTGCAAAGTCACCTCCACATGAGGTTGTCTTCTGCTGAACCTCTGGAGCCCATCATTGTGGCTAAACAAGTGACTGGCTGAAAAAGTCACCTCCATATGAGGTTGTTTTCTTCTGTACCTCTAGAGCACATCGTTGTGGCTAAACAAGTGACTGGCTGATAAGTCACTTTCACATGAGGTTGGTTGTCTTTTGCTGCACCTCTGAAGCCCATGGTTGTGGCTGAACAAGTGACAGGCTGATAAGTCACCTCCACATGAGGTTGTCTTCTGTTGCACCTCTGTAGCCCATCGTTGTGGCTAAACAAGTGACTGGCTGATAAGTCACCTCCACATGAGGTTGTCGTCTGCTGCACCTCTGGAGCCCATTGTTGTGGCTGATTCTTGGCTCCTCGTAGGATCCTCTCCTCTGCTGACGGGCCAATCCAACCCCATGCACAATGTATTATACCCATTATAGAAAGTAACATTTGCAACTTTTCCAAAGTCAAATACTGTACTCCTTTCATGCTGCCTGCTTCCTCAGTCTTCACTCCGCTGCCTTCGTATTCATAATTTCATTCTGCTTTTGTCAAAGGTGAAGTGCCTGCATGATGATTTAATTAGCCGACTGTTATTTCTTGCTTGGCATACTAATTACCAAAAATAAGTGCCTGAAATGATTAGCAAGGAACTCATTTACAAGAAGTAGTATTTCTCTTTTACAAAATGTCAGCCATTGATTGTAAAAGAAAAGCATATTCTCTGTAAAAGGACCAAAGCAGAGCCGCAGCCGTCTTCCTTTCCTTCTAGTTAAAGGGCATTCAACAAGTTTAAGGCTGAAAAGCATGATGTCTGTGTTTTAATCTTGCTAATTAACCTGCATATTGTGCGATGCCTTCTAATGATTTTTAATAATTAATATTTTTTTTTTATCTCGTCGCAATGTACTTTACATTCACAATTCTCATTAGAACTGGAGGAATAGCAGTTTTAGTCCACTGATACATCGTCTCTGGTCAGCGCAATTAAAAATGGAATTGCTCCATGGCTAGAATACTAAGCGAGTAGACAAGGAGCAGATATTATTGACTGCGATGCAGTTACAGCACATCTATAAATTACTAGCTCCGGGGGGAAAGTCTTCTGCGACACTTAAATAAATGCTAACCGAGTATCAGGTCACACATCATGTGCCCGAGGGCTGCGGACGCCAGGCATCCTTTATTTCAATAAGGATCAATTCTTATATGTTTATCTCCAGCAATGACAGGGTCAATATATTCCAACCTGTGACATTACTAGTACAAAGAGCCGCTGGTGTACAGGACGTACCGGATTTCTGCCTCCAAGCTCCAATGATGTCAGATCAAACCTCCGTTTACAGCTTCATTCTAGAATGAAGAGGAGCGTTGTCAAATTTAGCAGGACGCCATTAGTGAAAAAAAAATGTCATACTCACTAAAGACTTTGTATAGCCTCTCTGGAGAAATTGGAATTGTAAAATATGAAACAATCCTTATTTTCCAGTTACAATAATATACATATGTATCATTTCCTATATTTCCTCTTGGGTCTTGTTTTGCTTTGAGTAATGCATCGCTGCACTGCTTCCCTACCAAGGGAAGAAGAGCTGCACTCCAGATAATTGAGGCTAAGTGCACACGATCAGGAATAATTGCGTTTTTTTCGCGGTTTTTCCGCGGTTTTCCGCGGTAAAAACGCGATAAAAACGCAAGCATTAAGCATCCTATACATGTTAATTGATTCCGCATGTTTTGGCCACATGTTGCGTTTTTTTTCCGCGAAAAAAACGCTTTGCGGAAAAAAATAGCAACATGTTCATTAATTTTGCGGAATGTAAGCGGTTCATGTGCGGTGGTACCCAGGGTCTGGAGGAGAGGAGACTCTCCTCCAGGCCCTGGGTACCATATCCCTGGTAAAACAATAATTAAAATAAAAATAATGATATTCTCACCTTCCGGCGGCCCCCGCAGCCTTCCCGCGGCCCCCGCAGCCTTCCCGCCTTCAGCGACGCTCCCGGCAACTTCCGGTCCCAAGAGTCCTTTGCGAGAATCACCCAGATGGCATAGCGGTCTCGCGAGATGCTACGTCATCGGTGTGATTTGTCGCAAAGCATCCTTGGGACCGGAGTTGCCGGGAGCGTCGCTGAAGGCGGGAAGGCTGCGGGGGCCGCCGGAAGGTGAGAATATCATTATTTATTATTTTTTTTTATTATTTTTACATTAGATCTTTTTACTATTGATGCGGCATAGGCGGCATCAATAGTAAAAAGTTGGTCACACGTGTCAAACACTATGTGTGACTCGTGTGACCAACCTGTCAATCAGTTTTCCAAGCGATGCTACAGATCGCTAGGAAAACGCTAGCATTCTGCAAGCTAATTACGCTTGCAAAACGCTATTATTCTGGCGGGAATCAGCATAAAAAAACGTGCGTATTTCCTGCGGGAGAAGTGCGGGATTGCCGCGGAAATTTCCGCGGCAATTCCGCAACGTGTGAACTTAGCCTGACAGTTCGGACCAGCAGCATGGCAGCACCAGCGTCAGAGCAGCGATTGCAAAGTCTAGAACAAATAGCTTGTAAGTGCTCTGTTCCTTACCAAGGAGACCGGCCACCGCTGGTACACTCCCAGTAACATAGGCAAGGAGTAGCAAATTAACAAGATGATTGAAAATTAACTGTCATCCGTAGTTTTCTGTCTACACTTATGGCCAACTTAGGAGCATTGTTACTATTAGTATTATCATATCATGTTTTCCTCTCTTTATGAGGCTGGCCATGCCACTAACATACCCTAAATGCCCTTTCAAAGATCTTTCAAGGACAGTACCACTGTGTTGTGTAAGGCTAAGTTCACACGTTGCGGAATTGCCGCGGAAATTTCCGCGGCAATCCCGCACTTCTCCCGCAGGAAATACGCACGTTTTTTTATGCTGATTCCGCCAGAATAATAGCGTTTTGCAAGCGTAATTAGCTTGCAGAATGCTAGCGTTTTCCTAGCGATCTGTAGCATCGCTTGGAAAACTGATTGACAGGTTGGTCACACGAGTCACACATAGTGTTTGACACGTGTGACCAACTTTTTACTATTGATGCCGCCTATGCCGCATCAATAGTAAAAAGATCTAATGTAAAAATAATAAAAAAAAATAATAAATAATGATATTCTCACCTTCCGGCGGCCCCCGCAGCCTTCCCGCCTTCAGCGACGCTCCCGGCAACTCCGGTCCCAAGGATGCTTTGCGACAAATCACACCGATGACGTAGCATCTCGCGAGACCGCTATGCCATCTGGGTGATTCTCGCAAAGGACTCTTGGGACCGGAAGTTGCCGGAGCGTCGCTGAAGGCGGGAAGGCTGCGGGGGCCGCGGGAAGGCTGCGGGGGCCGCCGGAAGGTGAGAATATCATTATTTTTTATTTTAATATTGTTTTACAGGGATATGGTACCCAGGGCCTGGAGGAGAGTCTCCTCTCCTCCAGACCCTGGGTACCACCGCACATGAACCGCTTACATTCCGCAAAATTAATGAACATGTTGCTATTTTTTCCGCAAAGCGTTTTTTTCGCGGAAAAAAATGCAACATGTGGCCAAAACATGCGGAATCAATTAACATGTATAGGATGCTTAATGCTTGCGTTTTTATCGCGTTTTTACCGCGGAAAACCGCGGAAAAACCGCGAATAAAACGCAATTATTCCTGATCGTGTGCACTTAGCCTAAAGGTGGTTTACTTGTATCATAGGAATAAAAACATGATTTAGTGATACTCTGTCGGGGGTCGTTTATGTGACTCGCACCACACTGAAGTGGTTACCAGGGCTATGGGGTACTCGGAGCCAAGCCCAATGATTTCTATGGGAGTTGTCACTGGCAGCGGGACTCGGTCCGTGGCCCTGGCAGTCAAGCGATGGGGGATATTTACAGGGGATTATTAGGATAGGTAGTTTGTGACGC
>JARQOD010000002.1:595236808-595259355 GCA_033576555.1 Oophaga sylvatica | reverse complement strand
ACGCTGTGGAGGTCCTTATTCCAGGCTATTGCAGGTATATCTTCTGCTCATTACATTTAGCCTTGATATCACTATGATATAACATTGGACCCTGTGGGAGCATTTGTGTGTGTCATTATATACAGTCTAATTATAGTGAATTCTTTGTGTGTCATGATATGTCTGACTATTCACATTAATGTTATTTCAACGACATGTCATGACATATTGTTTATATTATTTACAAATACTTGTCTGTATTGACACATGTATTTTTATCAATTTTGTCATACATAATGTAAATTACTTTGTTACATCTTTAAGCTCCACATTCCACCTTGTTGCCCCTCATATTCTTGTGCATTGTTTGGCATCTGCCCCTGTCCCTTCCTTTTACCTTGTATCCTGATAATTGTAATAAAATATATATTTTTGTACCATTGGCAAACTCTCCTTGGAATTTATGATCGCAATTTTTCGTTTGTATGTTTCTATTTTGGCGATTTTTCCTTTAACATGTCCCTTACTTTGCCCATATTATTCAATATTTGACACATATATTATTGATTGTTATCTGTATTGGGTTTCTTCCATGAAGTATTTATGTTACTTAATTACTGTGTTTTGCACAGGCTTTGTCTTCTTCTTGGACATGGACTTCCGAGCTAAGGATAGAACTTGGCTTGGTCAAATTGATCAGGTATTTGGTACAAGTGGGACTGAATTACAGCCGTCAGCTGAACCTAATTTTGATAATCAGGCTCATGAAATTGAAAAACTATTAATCAAACGAACTAAAATATGGTGGAATAGAGCCTTCTTGGAAAGGTATATCTCCTGCAAACTAATCCCTAGAGGATTACGAGTACGGGTCATTCCCTCTTTTCCTGGGGAAGATTTAGAGTTTGTCGGTCGATGGGAGGAGGCGTGCGGCACATGTTCATTCACAACTTATGCAACTCTTGGTTGAGTTAAATTCTAAGGCCATTACAGACCTTGATAAATTGATAGATGATGCTGAGCGTAATTTTAAAGCAAATTGTCCAACTGATAAGATGAAGAATTATGAATCCCAGATTGACAAAAGTTTGGACAATTGTGTCAAGAAAATACATGAAACACAATCTACCAAATTACAGAGAGATACTAAAGACTTTGCCAGTAAAAATGTTTACAATTGGAGAAGAGCTAATGCTCAAGTCCCCAAGATGTCTAATGCTCCTTCTGTCAGTTCTCTCTCCTCTGTGAGTGATTCATCCGATTGGTCAACTTCTCATATGATGACGCGGTCTGGGCCCAGATCCAAAAGACTAAGGGATGGCAATTTTCATCCATACAAACGGATGCAATACCAACCACCAGAGCAGAGTAAGAACAACAAGGTAATTAACTTGAGTTCATACATCTTGTCTGATAGTGATATTTCTTTATTGAATAAAGGACTCACTTTTTCACCTAAATCCAATTTTAATGTCTTCACAGCTATCAAGGATCTACATCTTTTTGCTAGGTCCTTGATATTTAAGAGACATTTTTTTGATTCTCATAAAAACTCTTTGTTTCCTACAGCGGAAGAACAGATAGCTCTTCAAGAATTGGAAGAATTATCGTTTGAACATATCCATGGAGAGGGAGGTAAGATTCCCCCATCGATTAGAGTCAAGTCCAAAAATTTCCATCTCTATCGACTTGCACATCCATTGACCTCTTTGTACAAGTGGTTGCCAAGGATTTTACGAACATTCCCACCGTCATTGGTAATGATAATCTTACCAGGGAGGAGCGGACTAGGTTGGACGCCCTGAGGGCTCTTCCAGATGTGGTGCTGAAGCCAGCTGATAAAGGGGGCAATATAGTTATATGGCCTAAGACTCTCTATGAGAAGGAAGCATACAGGCAACTCAACAATAAGACCTGCTATAAACGCCTGACATATAATCCCCTATTATCATTTGTTGGTGAACTATCCAAGATTTTGGATAGGGCAGTAGGGGATGAGGTTATTACTAAAGAGCTGGCTTCGGCGCTACAGGTATATGAACCTGTCATCTCCACTTTTTATTTATTACCTAAAGTGCACAAAAATCTGGGAGAGCCCCCGGGTCGTCCGATCATTTCTGGTTCCGGCAACTATCTTGAGAAGGTCAATCTCTGATTGACTCTAAACTCCAACCGATTGTGGGGGGTCTTCCCTCCTTCCTATTGGACACTGGTGAATTTCTTAAAAGGGTAGATGGCCTTCATATTGATCAGGATACTTTCCTAGTGACAGGTGATGTTGAATCCCTGTACACGAATATCAAACATGTAGATGGCCTGGCAGCTACCAAATATTTTCTTGACATGTCTAATCTACCGTCTGAGATCGTATCCTTGGTTTTGGAGCTCCTCGAATTCTCACTCACGCATAATTTTTTCATATTCAAAGGGTCCTTCTACCTACAGCTCCAGGTACAGCGATGGGGGCGTCTTTTGCCCCCGCTTACGCCAACTTATTCCTGGGGCTGTGGGAGAGGGACATTCCCCTGTCGGATCGGTGTTCGTCGATGGACCGCATCCCCTTCGGGTGCGGTACATCGACGATATTTTCCTGATCTGGCAGGGAATTCTCAACAATTGGGTGAGTTTTGTTCGAGTTCTCAACTCCAATGATAAAAATATTAATTTTACATATTCTTGCGATCAGCATACTATCGATTTTCTAGATGTCAAAATATGGGGGGGATTCTGACAATACGTTGCAGACTACTATTTTTAGGAAGGAAACATCTACGAACATGTTGCTTCACGCCTCCTCCGCCCATCCCAGACCTCTTATTAATTCCATTCCTGTGGGTCAATTTCTGCGTTTACGTAGAATTTGTTCCAATGATCAGGACTTCATGCTTCAAGCCCAGGATTTGTCTAATAGATTCCTAGAACGTGGTTATAGCAGGCGTTCTGTGAAAAGAGCCCTTAATAGGGCGAAACATTCTACACGGGAATCCCTGCTATATAAAGATAAAGGAGGAAAATAGATCAGAAGGTGAGATATGTTACCACATACCATGCCCAGTTTGCACGCATGAAGGAGTGCCTTCAAAGAGCTTGGCCTATCCTCCAGACGGACCCCATATTGAATCAGATTATCCCACCGACACCCAGTATTACCATCAGACGCTCTAAGAATCTTAGGGATTATTTGGTCCACAGTCACTACCATGGTGAGAAAAAAACCACCTTTTTGGATGGTGGCCGTCCTGTGTGTGGTAGTGCTCCCTGTGGTCGCTGTGTCGCCTGCCCTAATATTGATCGCACTGATATATTTTTTAATTCAGAGGGCACTAGGACCTACAAAATCAGGAGACACATTTCATGTGTCTCTAGATATGTAGTTTACTTTGCCCTATGTCCCTGTGGACTTATATATGTTGGCATGACAACACGCCAACTAAAAGTACGGATACGTGAACATGTGCTGGGCATTCAGGCGGCCGCCGACCACGAGGATCTATCCACGCTTAGGACGTTACCACGCCATTTCAAGATCCACCATGATAGTGACAGTTCCCTTCTAAGAGTTAGGGGGATCGATATCATTGATCCCGGTGCACGTGGTGGGAATATGACACAAAAAATTGTCTCGATGCGAGACTAAATGGATATGGACGTTGGATTCTGTCCATCCCAAGGGTCTTAACGAAGCCATTAGCTTTGTTCCTTTCTTATAAATGGGTTCACCTGGGCTGTCCTGGGTTGGTTCCAGTCTTTGCACATGACGTGTTTCATTTTTTGATTTTAACCTTTTTTTAAAAAAATTTTTTCAGCTTAGCTTCTGCATCAATCCTACGCATGGCAACAAGTTTATACATTCCTAGATGTTCTTCCTGTGTGACCAGTCTTGCCTACTATTGTCGTTGGAGTGATTGACTTTTGGCCTGGGAGATTTCTTCAATCAAGTGTCTAATTTCAAGTCATCATATTTATTTAATTCATACTTAATATTGTATATATCTTTGCATGTCTGTTATATGTATTATTATTTCTATATTCGCATGTGATTGATATTGCTGATTATTGATGGCTGATAATTATATTGGTTTACCTTGGCTGTATATTTATACATCGTCTGTATGCCACAGTTCATCTCACTTGCCCCGTCCGCCTGTTTGCACGAGCATGCGCTGTGGCGCCGGTTACGAGCGGCCGCTCTCGGCATCCACGTTGGCATGGTGATCAGTCGCCCTCTTGTGACGTCACCGGCCATTTGATGCCGACGCGGCCGTGCGTCCTGGTTTCCACGGTGGCATGTGCGTCATCACACGGGCGGATGTGACGGCAAGTGGGTTTTCTAATTTCACCTTCTGGCTGTCTCCAAGACCAATCACTGACACATTATTGGGCTGATGACGATTGGTCTTTTGAACACATGATTCCAATAATCCATGCGATTGGTTGAAGCAGCGTTTTTATACCCCTGTTTTCCTACTTCCCCCACCCCTTGAAAAAGGCACATATCGCCGAAACGCGCGTCGGGGAGGGCACGCTGTGGAGGTCCTTATTCCAGGCTATTGCAGGTATATCTTCTGCTCATTACATTTAGCCTTGATATCACTATGATATAACATTGGACCCTGTGGGAGCATTTGTGTGTGTCATTATATACAGTCTAATTATAGTGAATTCTTTGTGTGTCATGATATGTCTGACTATTCACATTAATGTTATTTCAACGACATGTCATGACATATTGTGTTATTTTATTTACAAATACTTGTCTGTATTGACACATGTATTTTATCAATTTTGTCATACATATATGTAAATTACTTTGTTACATCTTTAAGCTCCACATTCCACCTTGTTGCCCCTCATATTCTTGTGCATTGTTTGGCATCTGCCCCTGTCCCTTCCTTTTACCTTGTATCCTTATAATTGTAATAAAATATATATTTTTGTACCATTGGCAAACTCTCCTTGGAATTTATGATCGCAATTTTTCGTTTGTATGTTTCTATTTTTGGCGATTTTTCCTTTAACATGTCCCTTACTTTGCCCATATTATTCAATATTTGACACATATATTATTGATTGTTATCTGTATTGGGTTTCTTCCATGAAGTATTTATGTTACTTAATTACTGTGTTTTGCACAGGCTTTGTCTTCTTCTTGGACATGGACTTCCGAGCTAAGGATAGAACTTGGCTTGGTCAAATTGATCAGGTATTTGGTACAAGTGGGACTGAATTACAGCCGTCAGCTGAACCTAATTTTGATAATCAGGCTCATGAAATTGAAAAACTATTAATCAAACGAACTAAAATATGGTGGAATAGAGCCTTCTTGGAAAGGTATATCTCCTGCAAACTAATCCCTAGAGGATTACGAGTACGGGTCATTCCCTCTTTTCCTGTGGAAGATTTAGAGTTTGTCGGTCGATGGGAGGAGGCGTGCGGCACATGTTCATTCACACTTATGCAACTCTTGGTTGAGTTAAATTCTAAGGCCATTACAGACCTTGATAAATTGATAGATGATGCTGAGCGTAATTTTAAAGCAAATTGTCCAACTGATAAGATGAAGAATTATGAATTCCAGATTGACAAAAGTTTGGACAATTGTGTCAAGAAAATACATGAAACACAATCTACCAAATTACAGAGAGATACTAAAGACTTTGCCAGTAAAAATGTTTACAATTGGAGAAGAGCTAATGCTCAAGTCCCCAAGATGTCTAATGCTCCTTCTGTCAGTTCTCTCTCCTCTGTGAGTGATTCATCCGATTGGTCAACTTCTCATATGATGACGCGGTCTGGGCCCAGATCCAAAAGACTAAGGGATGGCAATTTTCATCCATACAAACGGATGCAATACCAACCACCAGAGCAGAGTAAGAACAACAAGGTAATTAACTTGAGTTCATACATCTTGTCTGATAGTGATATTTCTTTATTGAATAAAGGACTCACTTTTTCACCTAAATCCAATTTTAATGTCTTCACAGCTATCAAGGATCTACATCTTTTTGCTAGGTCCTTGATATTTAAGAGACATTTTTTTGATTCTCATAAAAACTCTTTGTTTCCTACAGCGGAAGAACAGATAGCTCTTCAAGAATTGGAAGAATTATCGTTTGAACATATCCATGGAGAGGGAGGTAAGATTCCCCCATCGATTAGAGTCAAGTCCAAAAAATTTCCATCTCTATCGACTTGCACATCCATTGACCTCTTTGTACAAGTGGTTGCCAAGGATTTTACGAACATTCCCACCGTCATTGGTAATGATAATCTTACCAGGGAGGAGCGGACTAGGTTGGACGCCCTGAGGGCTCTTCCAGATGTGGTGCTGAAGCCAGCTGATAAAGGGGGCAATATAGTTATATGGCCTAAGACTCTCTATGAGAAGGAAGCATACAGGCAACTCAACAATAAGACCTGCTATAAACGCCTGACATATAATCCCCTATTATCATTTGTTGGTGAACTATCCAAGATTTTGGATAGGGCAGTAGGGGATGAGGTTATTACTAAAGAGCTGGCTTCGGCGCTACAGGTATATGAACCTGTCATCTCCACTTTTTATTTATTACCTAAAGTGCACAAAAATCTGGGAGAGCCCCCGGGTCGTCCGATCATTTCTGGTTCCGGCAACTATCTTGAGAAGGTCAATCTCTGGATTGACTCTAAACTCCAACCGATTGTGGGGGGTCTTCCCTCCTTCCTATTGGACACTGGTGAATTTCTTAAAAGGGTAGATGGCCTTCATATTGATCAGGATACTTTCCTAGTGACAGGTGATGTTGAATCCCTGTACACGAATATCAAACATGTAGATGGCCTGGCAGCTACCAAATATTTTCTTGACATGTCTAATCTACCGTCTGAGATCGTATCCTTGGTTTTGGAGCTCCTCGAATTCTCACTCACGCATAATTTTTTCATATTCAAAGGGTCCTTCTACCTACAGCTCCAGGGTACAGCGATGGGGGCGTCTTTTGCCCCCGCTTACGCCAACTTATTCCTGGGGCTGTGGGAGAGGGACATTCCCCTGTCGGATCGGTGTTCGTCGATGGACCGCATCCCCTTCTGGGTGCGGTACATCGACGATATTTTCCTGATCTGGCAGGGGAATTCTCAACAATTGGGTGAGTTTGTTCGAGTTCTCAACTCCAATGATAAAAATATTAATATTACATATTCTTGCGATCAGCATACTATCGATTTTCTAGATGTCAAAATATGGCGGGATTCTGACAATACGTTGCAGACTACTATTTTTAGGAAGGAAACATCTACGAACATGTTGCTTCACGCCTCCTCCGCCCATCCCAGACCTCTTATTAATTCCATTCCTGTGGGTCAATTTCTGCGTTTACGTAGAATTTGTTCCAATGATCAGGACTTCATGCTTCAAGCCCAGGATTTGTCTAATAGATTCCTAGAACGTGGTTATAGCAGGCGTTCTGTGAAAAGAGCCCTTAATAGGGCGAAACATTCTACACGGGAATCCCTGCTATATAAAGATAAAGGGAGGAAAATAGATCAGAAGGTGAGATATGTTACCACATACCATGCCCAGTTTGCACGCATGAAGGAGTGCCTTCAAAGAGCTTGGCCTATCCTCCAGACGGACCCCATATTGAATCAGATTATCCCACCGACACCCAGTATTACCATCAGACGCTCTAAGAATCTTAGGGATTATTTGGTCCACAGTCACTACCATGGTGAGAAAAAAACCACCTTTTTGGATGGTGGCCGTCCTGTGTGTGGTAGTGCTCCCTGTGGTCGCTGTGTCGCCTGCCCTAATATTGATCGCACTGATATATTTTTTAATTCAGAGGGCACTAGGACCTACAAAATCAGGAGACACATTTCATGTGTCTCTAGATATGTAGTTTACTTTGCCCTATGTCCCTGTGGACTTATATATGTTGGCATGACAACACGCCAACTAAAAGTACGGATACGTGAACATGTGCTGGGCATTCAGGCGGCCGCCGACCACGAGGATCTATCCACGCTTAGGACGTTACCACGCCATTTCAAGATCCACCATGATAGTGACAGTTCCCTTCTAAGAGTTAGGGGGATCGATATCATTGATCCCGGTGCACGTGGTGGGAATATGACACAAAAATTGTCTCGATGCGAGACTAAATGGATATGGACGTTGGATTCTGTCCATCCCAAGGGTCTTAACGAAGCCATTAGCTTTGTTCCTTTCTTATAAATGGGTTCACCTGGGGCTGTCCTGGGTTGGTTCCAGTCTTTGCACATGACGTGTTTCATTTTTTGATTTTAACCTTTTTTTAAAAAAATTTTTTCAGCTTAGCTTCTGCATCAATCCTACGCATGGCAACAAGTTTATACATTCCTAGATGTTCTTCCTGTGTGACCAGTCTTGCCTACTATTGTCGTTGGAGTGATTGACTTTTGGCCTGGGAGATTTCTTCAATCAAGTGTCTAATTTCAAGTCATCATATTTATTTAATTCATACTTAATATTGTATATATCTTTGCATGTCTGTTATATGTATTATTATTTCTATATTCGCATGTGATTGATATTGCTGATTATTGATGGCTGATAATTATATTGGTTTACCTTGGCTGTATATTTATACATCGTCTGTATGCCACAGTTCATCTCACTTGCCCCGTCCGCCTGTTTGCACGCGCATGCGCTGTGGCGCCGGTTACGAGCGGCCGCTCTCGGCATCCACGTTGGCATGGTGATCAGTCGCCCTCTTGTGACGTCACCGGCCATTTGATGCCGACGCGGCCGTGCGTCCTGGGTTTCCACGGTGGCATGCCGTCATCACACGGGCGGATGTGACGGCAAGTGGGTTTTCTAATTTCACCTTCTGGCTGTCTCCAAACCAATCACTGACACATTATTGGGCTGATGACGATTGGTCTTTTTGAACACATGATTCCAATAATCCATGCGATTGGTTGAAGCAGCGTTTTTATACCCCTGTTTTCCTACTTCCCCCACCCCTTGAAAAAGGCACATATCGCCGAAACGCGCGTCGGGGAGGGCACGCTGTGGAGGTCCTTATTCCAGGCTATTGCAGGTATATCTTCTGCTCATTACATTTAGCCTTGATATCACTATGATATAACATTGGACCCTGTGGGAGCATTTGTGTGTGTCATTATATACAGTCTAATTATAGTGAATTCTTTGTGTGTCATGATATGTCTGACTATTCACATTAATGTTATTTCAACGACATGTCATGACATATTGTGTTATATTATTTACAAATACTTGTCTGTATTGACACATGTATTTTATCAATTTTGTCATACATATATGTAAATTACTTTGTTACATCTTTAAGCTCCACATTCCACCTTGTTGCCCCTCATATTCTTGTGCATTGTTTGGCATCTGCCCCTGTCCCTTCCTTTTACCTTGTATCCTGATAATTGTAATAAAATATATATTTTTGTACCATTGGCAAACTCTCCTTGGAATTTATGATCGCAATTTTTCGTTTGTATGTTTCTAAGCTTTATTACTGTAGAATCTCTATAAAAAATAGTTTCCAAAAAAAAAGATTTATGGAAAAAGAGGAGAAAATAAGACACCACAGTACCATATCAAACCAGGTTCATGAAAAAGAGAATAAGAAGGTGGCACTCAACGTTCCTGTTAAAAGACCTTTATTTCATCTGTTAAAAAACATGGGGCTGGAGAGAAGTATGGAGATCAGGATGAACAGACGACGGCTGATTGAGCTCAATGGGTCCTGAGTTAACAAATGAAATAAAAGTGTTTTAACAGGAATGATGAGTGCCACCTTCTTTTTCTCTATTTCATGAACCATTATCATGTGTTTTTTTCAGTGAGCACCCCGTCCCTTGCACATACAGGTGTGGACCCATTTGACTGCACAGGAATTAGTAGCATTTGATATTGGTGCTGGATTTGTTCCTTTTTTACCACATCAAACCAGGTAGAACTATAATAAATTTATAAGGAGAAACTTAAAGGATTATCCACCTAAATGCAAGAGAATCTCATACAAGAAATCATATTTTTGTATTGGTATAAAAGTTGAAGCAGCTAATTGCTTTATATACTGTATATCACAGTACCAATAAATTGTAAAGTCCAAATGCATCAAAGGAACAGTAATACATATCATAGCAGCATTTTAATAGTAATAAACACGGGAAAAAATCCTCAAAATAGTGAGCTGCACAAAAATGACACAGTCTATTATATGAAACAAATGGCAAGCAGAGATAACATCAACACTTTAAGTAAGTAAAAGTCACAAAGGTCACCAATCCATGATAAAAGAAGACGTGATACCATTTAATCAAGTATCATATACTGTAACATTGCATAGTATAGGGAAGAGAAAGAGACCACCCCAGAAAATGGACCAAGATGCTGTAGCCTGAAAGATAATAATGGGCATACTGATCCCATTAAAGTATGGTAAAAGCTCTGTATATACTACCTGGTGGTGTGGAAAATGGCCCCAACGCGTGTTTTGTGTCTGGCTTCTTCGGGGGTGTGTGTTAAAAATGTCATCTGTTCTGCCGGCAGGAATGTTATAGAGCTGGAGAAGTGAATCAGATTCGTGTACATTTTTGTGGGAAAATTGTCAGTAAAACTTGCACTTTATTCATTGAATATCCCTGGTGTCTGTACCTATATCAGTCCAGTAGGCAGTCCTACTCATTGATTGGCAGTCTTCTCTGTATGACTGAGTAATTTACAGCCTTCTGTGCATGTACTGTCATACAGGGAAGATGGTCAATCACTGAATAGGACCGCCCAATGGACTCATAAACAAACACACCGGGGATTTCAATACGGAATCTTTTCCAACAAAGCAATATATCACCATATTCACCTTCTCCTTCTCTATACTGTGATGTCTACAGACCACACTGTATGTACAACATGACAGGTTCCCTATATCACATAAATTGTGAGTGTTATACATCTAATAAAGACCATAAATGTTATATAAACTGAGCCTTAATGTGGACCAATAATGGCAGACTTGACCCCATGATCACTAGGGGGTGCCTAAAGCTGAAACTGATCCCAAGGTAGTTTTTAGAGAAGGATCTTGTAGAGGAGACAACCCTTTCAAATAACAGCAATGATAAAACAGTCCAGTAAAATAAGTTCATACCAGTAGAAAATAACATAAAAGACATTACAGATCCCATATAAGACAAGTCATACAAAGTTTAAAGCTGCAGAAGCCTCGGAGGGGTGTTTGTGCTACCTTGTGGAATTGATTAATAGACTATAAAGACGCAGAATCTGCTATGACATCTTTTATATTATTATTTATTTTTTCTTTTTAATTAAAATATTCCAATCAAGATGTTATTTACACTAAATACTTCCCATGGGTAAAGAGTAATAACCCAGGATTTTTTCTCATAATAGAAGAAGTACATAATATCGTATATTAAATGTAACAGAGTGACAGAAAAACGGTGTTTCTTTCCCCAGTTGCACATACTGTCTAAAACCTCATGTACGATGGGGTACGGGGATAATATTCCGCATCATGTTGGGATTATGGCGTATTTATAACTAATTAATACACTTATTTCTGGCTGATTTCCCTGGACAATGGATGTAGATACAGATGAGAAGGGCACTCGACAAAGCAAACAACCACCACACATCCAACCACCTGGAAAAAGGAGGATTTTGACAAATCTTACATATTCACATGTTGTTAATTTCATTCTGTAGGATTGTGGCCTCAAACTCTGGACCATTCCTTGCCACAAAGCTTGCAGTCTCATCAACAATATTTCTGACTTCTGGCAATGGGCTTAGATGGAATGACCTCTTCCTTCTTTTCTTCCTCCATCTGCTGCTGTCCGCCATCTGGCGCCTGCGGCACTAGCAGCTGTATGTGTCCTGCCGGCATGTTGTCCTCCTCCTGTCTCGGTGCGGAGCGGTCCAACTTGGGACTTTTCCACTTAGCACCGGGAGAGGAGAACAACATGCCGGCAGGACCTGTACAACTGCTAGCGCCCCAGCGCCTGATGGTGGACAGCAACTGATGGAGGAGGAAAAGAAGGAAGAGGTCATTCCATCTAAGCCCATTATGGAATAATCACCTCCGCCAAAGTCAGATACATTGTTGACAAGACTGCAAGCTTTGTGGCAAGGAACGGTCCATAGTTTGAGGCCAGAATCCAGCAGAATGAAATTAACAACGCTAAGTTTAACTTCCTAAACCCAAATGACCCATATCATGCCTACTGCATCACAAAGTCAAGATATCCACACGTTGTAGTTATAGTCCATTTTTTAAATTTAATTTTCACGGAACCATTGCAAACTATAATATTCACCTACACAGGTTGGTCTGTTTTCAGAAAGCCCATAGAAGTCAATTGAGAGGGAGCAGCTTCAAAGTGACTACTTCCACATTCTCCACAAGATGGGAATTAGCCCCAAACACAATGTTTTAATTAGAGGAAATTAAATATATACAAAAAAATTAGAAAATGATATATTTTCCCTACCTGCACCGATTACTCTTTCAATTCGAATCCTGGATGGGTCTATCTCTTTTGCAAACTCATGAACAGCCAATGAAGGATCTTCATATGTGTCTGGATCAATGTAAGTTTTTGCTCCAGGGAACCTCACTGTAGAAGAAAAAGTACAGATCTGTCATGATATGTTCAGCAATAAAATAACATGTCAATACACCCGTGAAGAAATTCTGTCTGTTCCCCTTATATGTCAGTTATATTAAATGACTATCCCCAAATAAATAAGACTAAATAAAATACCATTAGAGCATCATTCTTTACCAAACTTTGCATTGTGCTGGGGCTCTATATTTAATGTCCCTGCAGTTGTGAACATTTGTGTTTCCCTTTCCTGAACCCTTATTTACTCCTCTGTTATAAAGATTACATTAAAGGGGTGGTCTAAAATACAAATTAATTTTACTCCTAAATCTCTATCTATTTAGTGAATAATCTAAAATATTTTCTAATAAGGTACACTTGAATAAAAAATTCCCTATCCTTCCCTAACTACATTATCTAACTGCTTTTCTATTTTTCTCACTTCCTTTCTGATGATGCTTTGTTTGAGAATTCCAGTGCATGCTGGGATACTCAAATGAAGTGTCATCCGGGGCAGAGGCTTTGGTCACTGCTGCAGCCCCTGCCCGACCACTAAAATGAAACGTCATCAGTGACGCTCGTTTTAGAGGCTGGGCTAGTCCCTGCGCGATGTGCACAATGACAGCGCACTCTCTTGAGACTCAGATCAGCATTAACGAGCCTGCATAAAGCACATTATCAGAATACCCGGCTTGCATAGATGAGTGCCGTCCCCTTCAGTGAATGCCATTGCTGGTGTCTGCACACTAGGTGTCCTGACAATGCAATCTGTGGCCAGGTCGCTATTGCTGATTTTTGGAGACCTTGAGTCTCCTTTAGTGGCTTTGCTGGATACTGATCTGAGCCAGCAACATAGAGCGCACTATCATTGTGCACATTGCACAGGGACTAGTCCAGATCCTGAAACGAGAGTCACTGATCACACTTCATTTCAGGGTGGGGCCATAGGCTGCGACAATGACCGCAGCCTCTGCCTCCTTATGACATTTCATTTCAGTATCCCAGCATGCACTCAAACAAAGAGACATCAAAAGGGAAGTTGTAAAAAAAAGAAAAAGCAGTTAGTGTTGTTAGAGAAGGATAGGGAATTTTTAATGCAAGTATATTAGAAAATAGTTTAGATTATGGCACTAAATAGGTAGGGATTTAGAAGGAAAATTAATTTGCATTTCAGACCACCACGTTAATAACTCAACTTTGATTCCCTGTTTTTCATTTTTGCTACTTTATTTATTGTGAATGCAGAAAATATAATATAGTCTATAGCGCTATATACCAGTATATACTGTATGATGTCCTTTCACTATATCAAGCTGGTTAGACGATGCGCGTTCTTCTTGGAGCTCCAGCGCTAGTTCCTGATCTCACGCGCTTTGATTACAGTAATAGGTCCAGCATACAATTATATAAATGGTTGTACATTACAGTCTACCAGCTCCCTTGTATATATCCAGTAAGTCCACATAATAACAATGTAGGATAATATAAACAACAAACACTGAGATAAAGAAAGACACACAGATAATAATATAGCAAAGTGAGACATTGCCCCGAGGAGTGTACACCCTCGTGGTATAATCGGTGATTTCCAGACAAGATAGGATGAGAAGTGCATGTATTATTATGGATGGATCAGGAGGTCAAGCGCTTCTTCAGTCAGCTGTGCATGTATGAATAATTTAGACAGATACTACTTATACAAGGTGCATTGTCCGGGCTTTAAAATGCAGAAAATGTTAGGCTTGTCAAAAAAAAAAATTGTATTTAGGGACACAGACCAGGAAATCTTATAGATGATTTACTTTTAGTGTCACCATACAAGAGCTAAGACTTGATATTCTGGTTTTCTGCCAACACTTTAATCCTGAAGTCATCTGTTTAATATGCAAAACACAATATGGGAAATGTTCTTACATTTATATAAAAACATATCTGTTCTGCACCCATCAAGTTTTTGTAATATTCTTCTTAGGCAGATTATGCTGTCCTAAAGGGAGCTGTAGGGAGTTGTAACCTTTCATGAATTGGACAGGCCGTCAAACCACGCCTTTCCCATCTGTGCTTTGCCCGTGCTTTGCCCATATTGGTGTGGCTGGCCAGGATTGAAAACATCAAAATTTGCAATATTTTGAACAACTTCTGAGTTGAGTGAAAATAAAGGTGTTTTACATCAGAATTCTGGTGTAAACGCCTTAACGAATTAGTCCCATGTTTAATAGATCTTTATGCCATTATACATATGAGATAAAAGTCAGCTGAACCCGCTGGTGTTGGCAGGTTTCGATCCAATGTGTATGGGGGCCTTCTGACTGTCCTCGGGCAGATTATATTGCTAGATATATACTGTAGATCAGACAGCTGGAATTGGATCGATTCTTCTACTCAGCAGGGACACGAGAATCTTTCGGCAGCAGCTTCTCTTACAGAACACAGGGAACATTCGGCCAAACCAAGCATTCCAGTATATGGGGGAGGCAGAAGTGATAAATGATATTTAGTCCTAGCGTCATCTTAAATCAGGTTCATATGAACAACATGTATCAGATCCTGGCTGCACGATTATAGCTACAGTAGGTATATCGCTCTCTGAAATATTCTGGTGTATAGGTGAAAATATGCTTTAAAGGGGAATCTCTCAGTAGGGTGAACCCTCCAGAGCCATTTATATGGGCATGTAGGTTATAGGAAGCTGAATAAAATGATAGCTTGATATCTGAAAGGGGGTGTTACCAGTGTGAGACATGTAATGACTAACAAAAAGACAAAAACCTGACCAGCACCTCCAAAGGAGACAGTCACAACCTCCAATAGTAAACTACAAAAGCAAAAACCTGACCAGCACCTACAAAGGAGACAGTCACAACCTCCAATAGTAAACTACAAAAGAAAAAAAACCTGACCAGCACATCCAAAGGAGACAGTCACAACCTCCAATAGTAAACTACAAAAGACAAAAACCTGACCAGCACCTCCAAAGGAGACAGTCACAACCTCCAATAGTAGGCGCAGGACTAGACTTTTTTTTTTACTTTGGTCACCACTTTGATTTTTAAAGGATATATTTTCAGAAACATCAGAATGTTTCCAAAAAATTATACCTGACTGCAATCATGCTGCCCGCGGTTCGTGCAGCATGAATCAGGTGAGAGGTTTCTTTTACATGTATGGCCAGCTTTGAAACTTGACACTACTTTGATTATGTCTTTCTATAATAACTGCATGGTGAGTGGAAGGGTGATTGAGGAAAAACTGTAAAGGGAATGTTGTGGTTAACAAAGACAGGAAATGTTCTCATGTGTTCAGAAGTTTCTCCTACTCCATAAGACCTGCTCTCCTATATCTCTACTGTTGCCTCCCATGCCATCATTGCCAACTCTCCCAAAATGTCAGGCAGATTTCAGGAAAAAAAAAGTCTGACCACCTGGACACCTGGAAGAATCGTCAAATTTAATAGTCTTCATCAAACGGCCCAAATGCATGGTTGAAAGTCTGTTGGTGATGTGGAAGAGTTTTCAAATCAGTTGCCACACCTTTTGATCCGGATGTCCAAGAGAAGGTCATGGTCTTGATATCAGGCTCAAAAAGTTGTCATTATGACATAAAAAATTGCCTAATGAACCAGAACGTATATCTCACATTCTGTTTCGATTGTAGTCTATGGCTCATTTTTATACTTGAGTGAAAAAGGAGTTAATAACGACAAGGTGTTCCAGGATGACAGCGATGTAATATAATGCAGACAGCACAAAGAATATTCATTAAACTTCTGTTCTTCTTTAATGCTTCACTTAGACTGAGCTGAATAGATAGAATTACGTCTTCATAATCTTTTTACTCTCAGATGTGTTTTTCATAAGACTAAGTGAAAAAGAATAGAAAATGCTAAAAAGTCAAAGAAGAAATTAGCAGCACAACAAATTACTCACAGTTTCCATTCTGCAGATTTGCTCTTCTTTTCTCTTCAGATTTCATTTTAGCTTTAATATACCACTGGCACCTTGAGGGAAAGTAAAGCGATCATTATGAGGGATGAAGTTTTTTTTTATATACTGTAATGTTTGCAAAAACACAAAGCAACAATGTGATTTTAATCTTACAGCACAAATCCTTATAATATACGATGAACATACAAGGCCATTGTTATTCAGAAATAGTGTGGGTTTGAAATAGAATTTGCAGGAATGTTTGCCCCAAATCCTCCATTACACCAAGGTTTGTTCCTCATACCATAGCCTCCATTCAATAAAACTGGCGTTTGTATGGCAGTCTTAATGATGAGCGTGCAGTAATAAGATGGGTTGGATTCATTAAGAGGCACGCGTCACTTCATGAATGTGGCACAAGGTATCACTGGCGCGCGCCACTGTGTGCACTTTGCCAGAAGTGTTACTCCATACAAGGAATGAAGTAACATTTCTGACGTAAGAAATGCTGACACTTTTGCGGAATTTGACGGGTGATTGTAGCCACCTCCTGTCCCAGCTCCTCCCGTTTTGCCGCAGAAGCTTCAAGTTGGCGTGAAAATGTGAAAATTTTGTGTAATTTTTGAAGGCTAAAGACTTCTAAATTTAGCCCCTAAAACACATTTGGTGGAGAAACATAGCTTCCATTGGAATATAGGCTATGCTCACATCTAAGTTGGAAATTTCCAGTGTTTTGCTATATCATAGGAGCAAAAAAAATAAAAATAAAAAACAAGCCATATTTATGACATGGTGGACACCAATGACACCCAACGGATACTATTGACATCTGGTTTCCATTCTTGGTGTCTAAAGACTTACATTTTACTGGACAATGTGGTGAAGTGTGTTGCGGTATTTGGTCCAGAATTTGGGGCTTAATATGAGACAGAGGCTGCATTGATGCGAACATTTTATAACTGATGAACAGCTATATCACCCATAGTTACATAGTTAATAAGACTGAAAAAAGACACGTAATCATGAAGTAAATAAAGCAAAAAAGTAAAAGAAGAGTAAATAAAAATTGTTAAAGTAATTTTAATATATATATAAAATTACTGATAAATTTCTATTTTTATGTAAAAAACAAACAAAAAAAGTACACGTTTGATATCCCCGTGGCCATGATGACCTGCCCCATAAAACTGTCCCACTAGCTAACCCCTTCGTTGAACAATGTAGGAAAAAAAACTGAACAAAAACCATGCTTTTTCATCATATCAACCTACAAAAAGAGGAATAAAACGCAATCAAAAAGACGACTATAAATACAAATGGTATCTCTGAAAACGTCATTTTGCCTCACAAAAAAACAAGCTGCCATACACCTCCAATAGTGGAAAAATAAAAAAGTTATAACTCTTAGAATAAAGCGATGCAAAAATTATTATTTTTTCTATAAAATAGTTTTTACTATGTAAAAGTGCCAAAGCATAAAAAAATACTGTATATACTCGTGTATAAGCCCCTTTTTTGGGCTGAAAAAGAGCCTCCCGGCTTATACACGAGTCATACGCCAGAAAGCCGGCGGTGAGGGGGAGCAGGTGAGCAAGAGACATCATACTCACCCTCTTGGCATCTGCATATCAGGCTCTGCTGCATCTCAGTACCGGCGTCTCTCTTCCTCTTTTCTTCCTGTGTGGTCCTGTGACACCGCTCATTAAAGTCATGAATATGGACGCATCTCCACTCCCATAGGGGTGGAGAGCATATTCAGTACTTTAATGAGCGGTACCATGTGACCGCACAGGAAGAAAAGAGGAAGAGAGATGCCAAGACTGAGATGTAGCAGAGCCTGATATGCAGACGCCAGGAGGGTGAGTAGCACTGGGGAGGGTGAGCCATACAATTTTCACATGTCCCCGTTCCACCGCTGCGCTCAGTCTCCCGGGTGCCCTGGCTGTGATGTTCAGGCCAGAGGGCGCGATGACGTGATTAGTGTATGCCCTTGCCTGAACAGTCACTGCAGAGCCAGCGATGCTGAGGAGCAGCGGGCAGCAACGAGAGGTGAGTATGTCATTTTTTTTTTTAAATCGCAGCAGCATTATATGGGGCATATATTAATATGGAGCATGTTATGGGGCCACCATTTACCTTTGTGCAGCATTATATGGGCATATATTAATATGGAGCATGTTATGGGGCCACCATTAACCTTTCTGCAGCAATATGGGGCATATTTTAATATGGAGCATCTTATGGGGCCACCACTTTACTTTTATTAGTATCTATTTTTATTTTTGAGATTTACCAGTAGCTGCTGCATTTCCCACCCTAGGCTTATACTTGAGTCAATAAGTTTTCACAGGTTTTGTGGCAAAATTAGGGGCCTCGGCTTATACTCGAGTACATATGGTAAATGTGGTATAGCTGTAATCGCACCCGTCCGAAGAATAAAGTAGTCTAATCACTTATACAGCACCAGGAACGGTATCAAAAATAAACAAAACCAATTTTTCACCTGCTGTTGATTTGTTCTTTCGGCCTCCCAAGGATAGCAGTACGGCTCAGCTCACATTTATCCTGCGTTCTACGGTATTTCCGTGTAACTCCGTGAGATCTCATCTCCCGAGATCTTGGTGCTGAGATCTCCATCTGCGCATGCCACAGCAGCCATTTTCCTGGAGTCCACTGCACAGTAAATCATGTAAGTGCGGGGGCTCTGGGCTTTCACAAAATGTCAGCATAGCCCCCACAATACCGAACACCCGCAGCGGCGCACATCGGAACACCCCATCATCCCAGCCTGCGGCCTGCAGCAACGCTCCACTCTTGCCTCCTCAGCAGTGACCCTGGGACCCTGCTTCACCGCGGCTGGTAAGGTATATCCACATTATAAGACGCACCCCCATTTTCCCCAAAAATTTTGGGGTAAAAAGTGCGTCTTATTATCCGAAAAATATGGTATTTTTCTTCACAACCCAATGGTATAAAATTCTGTGACACACCTGTTGTGTCAATATGATCACTGCACCCCTAGATGAATTCATCAAGAGGTATATTTTATAAAATGGGGTCACTTATGAGGGGTTCTGCTGTTCTGGCACCTCAGGGGCTATCACAGTGGGTCAGGGCACATGCAAACCATAACAGTAAAATCTGCACTATAATATGGTGCTCCTTCCCTTCTGAGTTTTGCACTGTGCCTGAAAAGTATTTCCCGCTTACACATAGCGTATTTGCGCACTCAGGTGAAATTTTTACAACAAACTAAGGTCCATTTTTTTTTTATTAGTCCTTTGAAAAATTAAAACTTGGGGCTAAAACTACATTTTAGTGATAAAAATGTAATTATTCTTTCTTCATCGCCCAATAGTATAAAAATCTGTGAGGCACAGGTGGTGTCAAAATGATCACTGCACTACATAAATTAATTGGGGAGTGTCGTTTGTAATGTGTGGTCATATATGTTTTTTTTTTTCTGTTCTGGGAACTCAGGGGCTCTGCCAATGGGACATGGCATCTGCAAACCATTCCAGCAAAATCTGAACTCCAATATGACGCTTCTTCCCTTCTGAACTTTACACTGAGCCTCAAAAGTAGTTTTCGACTATATATGGGGTATGATTATACTTAAGAGAAATTGCATAGCAAATTTTGGGATCCATTTTCTCTTGATATCCTGTGAAAATGACAAAAACTGGAGCTAAAACAACCGTTTTGCGTGACATTTTTTTTTTCATTTTCACAGAGCAATGCTGTAAAATTTTGTGAAGCACCTGGGGGTTTAAGGTGCTCACCACACATCTAGATAAATTACTTGAGGGGTCTAGTTTCCAAAATAGGGTCACTTGTGGGGGTTTTCCACTGTTTAGGCACATCATGGGCTCTCCAAACACAACATAACACCTGCACACAATTCCATCAAAGTGTGCATTCCAAAACTAATGCCACTCCTTTTCTGAGCTGTGCTGTGCATCCAAATAGTAGTTTCCCCCTCATATGGGGTATCGGCATACTCAGGAGAAATTGCACAACAAATTGTATGGTGAAATTTCTCCTCTCCTTATGAAACTGCAAACTTTGGGGCTAAAAAAACATTTTTCTGGGAAAAATCTGAGAAGCCACGGTGGGTTTAAGGTACTCACCATACATCTAGATAAGTTCCCTGAAGAGTCTAGTTTCCAAAATGGTGTCACTTGTGGGAATTTCTTCTGCCTATGCACACACATCAGGGGCTCTCCAAATGAGACATAGCATCCGCTAATTATTCCAGCAAATTTTGCATTCAAAAAGTTAAATTGCACTCCTTCCCTTCCGAGCCCTGCCATGTGCCAAAACAGTGGTTTTCCCCCCACAAATAGGGTATCAGCATGCTCATGAGAAACTGGACAACAAATTTTGGAGTCCAATTTTTCCTCTTACCCTTGTGAAAATAAAAAAATTGGGGTCTAAAGTAAAATTTTTGTGAAAAAAAGTTAAATGTTAATTTTTCTTTCCACATTCTAAAAAAATCCACTGAAGCACCTGAAGGGTTAATAAACTTCATGAATGTGGTTTTGATCACCTTGAGGGTGCAGTTTTTAGAATGGTTTCACTTTTGGGTATTTTCTGTCATATGGTGTCTTCCCCTCATCCTTCAAACATGCTTCAATCACACCCATCCTCAAAAAGCCCTCCCTCGACCCATCCTCTGCGTCTCTTCTCCCCTACGCCTCAAAACTACTGGAACAGCATGTATATCTTTAACTGTCCTCCCACCTCTCCTCCTGTTCCCTCTTTGACCAGTTACAATCAGGCTTCCGACCGCATCACTCAACTGAAACTGCCCTAACTAAAGTCACTAACGACCTGCTAACCGCCAAGAGCAAGCGACACTACTCTGTCCTCTTTCTCCTGGACCTGTCTTCTGCCTTCGACACCGTGGACCATTCCCTCCTGCTACAGATTCTCTCATCTCTTGGCATCACAGACTTGGCCCTATCCTGGATCTCATCATACCTAACAGACCGAACATTTAGTGTCTCCCTCTCACACACCACCTCCTCACCTCGCCCCCTGTCTGTCGGTGTTCCTCAAGGCTCAGTCCTAGGACCCCTACTCTTCTCCATCTACACCTTCGGCCTGGGACAGCTCATAGAATCCCATGGCTTGCAGTATCACCTCTACGCCAATGACACGCATATCTACCTATCTGGACCTGACCTCACCTCCCTACTGACCAAAATCCCACAGTGTCTGTCTGCTATCTCAGCCTTCTTTTCTGCTCGCTTTCTCAAACTGAACATGGACAAAACAGAATTCATCATCTTTCCCCCACCTCATTCTACCCCTCCACCAGACCTATCCATCAATGTCAATGCTGCTTGCTTTCCCCAGTCCCGCATGCTCAGTGCCTTGGGGTGATCATCGACTCTGCCCTCTCTTTCAAACCACATATCCAAGCCCTCGCCACCTCCTGCCGCCTCAAACTCAAAAATATTTCCCGGATCCGCGCATTCCTCAACCATGAAACCACAAAAACACTAGTGCACGCCATTATCATCTCCTGTCTCGACTACTGCAACCTCCTACTGTCTGGCCTCCCCTCTAGCACTCTAGCACCACTCCAGTCCATCCTACACTCTGCTGCCCGACTAATCCACCTGTCTCCCCGCTATTCCCCAGCCTCCCATGCTGTGCCAGGCCCTTCACTGGCTTCCTATTGCCCAGAGGCTCCAGTTCAAAACCCTAACCATGACATACAAAGCCATCCACAACCTTTCTCCTCCATACATCTGTGACATGGTCTCCCGCTACCTACCTACACGCAACCTTCGATCCTCTCAAGATCTCCTTCTCGACTCCCCCCTCATCGCTTCTTCCCACAACTGCATACAAGACTTCTCCCGGGCTTCCCCCATACTCTGGAACTCCCTGCTGCAAAACATCAGACTTTCACCAACAATGGAGACCTTCAAGAAAAACCTGAAGACCCACCTGTTCCGACAAGCCTACAACCTGCAGTGATTCTCAGTCTACTGAACTATCGCACGA
>JARQOD010000002.1:595152984-595236708 GCA_033576555.1 Oophaga sylvatica | reverse complement strand
CACCATCTGGTTAGGTATGCCATTGTAAAACAGCTCATTTCTGCACCGCTGTGTTTCGGTTGGACATCAGCGTCTATTAGTGTCTTGCAGCTTGATACCACAGCTATGTGGAATACTTCTGGCTGGAATTAATATGTTCTCATAACTGGAGCAGTAATCTTGTGTTATACCCCAGCATCACCACTGCGGAGAAGTGGCCGCTCTAATGTGCTAGCTCATCTAAAAATCTATGAAACAAAATGTATTTTAGATGCATGATAATTTTATGAGCATTACTTAATTTTTATTCACAATACCCCATCCACATCACACACTGATTATCTAACTAATTCTGTTTTCTGCTGCGCAATGCGCTAATGGGCGCAACTCCCTCACATACTGTAGCACATTTAAAAAGACGGGAGCTTATTACATCATTACACCACGAGACCCTGATTAAGTCTCCTATATTATTAGAATGTGCCTGGCCAACATAAAAAATGTTTAGTGCAGGCGATTTTCCACACTAATGATAATCTACAGCTATAATTTAGGTAAACTCAATGCGCGCCCAGCTCACTTTCTATAACTGTAAAGCATCTAATCTGTACCAATAAGTAGAAAGCAAAATATAATGCTAAAATACTGTGTCATCAGTATCCCTACTGCAGACTGAATGGATACAGTAAAACAGGTGATATAAAAATTAGAATCAGTTTTGATAGAGAACATAACTGGCAGGTAATAGTGGGGAAGAAATTCAATTTTGTAAATTGTTTTTCCCAGTGAGTTATGTGCTATAATAATGTGAATCAGTCCCTGTGTTTCCGTGCCGTCATATTAACCACACGTCAAATTAAACTTGATGGACCTTCTGAATATAACAGGGAGTAATCAGCTCCACCCATGGTATCGGGAAGATGGATTATATGATTTGCCCCAATTTGGTGGAAATAAAAAGTTGGACTTTCCTTTTTTCTTGCCACTTTTTAAAAAGAGGCAAAAACAGACTTGATTATATGAAAGTACAGGGCTACCATCAGTCAGGTCATCTACCACCTCTGTAACACATCTTGACAATTTTCTTTTCAATAAGTGCACATCAGCACCAAAAATATCTTACCTCTCGTGATGACCTTCAATTTAAAGCTACTAGTACAGGCTAATTGCTTCCCGCGAGGTCTTTGGCTCCATACAGTAAAGCAAAATCAGAGAAGTCCCAGTGTAACAAGACATAGTATACACCGAGGCCAGACTATACCCAAGGTTAAAGTGGCCTAGACTTGATTGTTCCCTGGGTATATTATGGCCTAGGCCTGACCTGGGCAAAGTGCAGCCCGCGGGCCACATCCGGCCCTCTGGCTGTCTCAGTCCGGCCAGCGGACCGAGACAGCTGTGGAATTGGAAACCAAAGGTCCACGGGCCGCATCGTGCCCACCCGCTCGCTCGCTGTCTCCCGCAGTCAGCATTGGTGGAGGAGGAGCCTCCGGCTAATACCTCCACCAATCAGAGTGTGAAACAGCTGACGCGATGATGTCATTTCATCGCGTCAGCTGTGTACCGCCGGCGAGTCAGCTCACCGGAGGCAGAAGCAGGGCACCTGGGAACGGGACCAAGGTGAGTATGTGGTGTTTTTTTTTTCATGTGTATGAATATGGGGTGAACATAGGAATTCTATGGGGTGAACATGGGGATTTTATGGGGTGAACATGGGGATTCTATGGAAGTGAACATGGGGACTTTATGGGGGTGAACATGGGGATTCTATGGGGGTGAACATGGGGAATCTCTGGGGGTGGACATGCGGATTCTTTGCAAGTGAACATGAGGATTCTATGGAAGTGAACATGGGGATTCTATGGAAGCGAACATGGGGACTCTATGGGGGTGAACATGGGGACTCTATGGGGGTGAACATGGGGATTCTATGGGGGTGAACATGGGGAATCTGGGGTGGTGGACATGCGGATTCTATGCAAGTGAACATGAGGATTCTATGGAAGTGAACATGGGGATTCTATGGGGTGAACATGGGGATTCTATGGAAGCGAACATGGGGATTCTTTGGGGTGGACATGGGGATTCTATGAGGGTGGACATGGGGATTGTATGGGGTAGATATGGGGATTCTATGGGGTGGACATGGAGAATCTATGGGGGTGACGTACAGCACATGGGGATTCTATGGGGGTGACGTACAGCACATGGGGATTCTATGGGGTGACGTACAGCACATGGGGATTCTATGGGGGTGACGTGCAGCACATAGGGATTCTACGGGGGTAACATGCAGTACATGGGGATTCTATGGGGGTGACATGCAGCGCATGGGGAGGCTTTGGGGTGACATGCTGCACATAGTGAGGTTATGGGAAGGCTGTATACCGTCATGCAGTATATGGGAAGGCTGTGTGGGGCTCATGAAGTATAAAGGGAAGCCGTGTGGGGCTCATGCAATATATGTGGAGGCTGTGTGGGGCTCAATCAGTATATGGGGAGGCTGTGGGGACCTCATGCAGTATATGGGAGGCTGTGTGGGGCCTCATTCAGTATTTGGAGAGACGTTAGGGCTCATGCTGTATATAGAAGGCTGTGTGGGGCTCATGCTGCATATGGGGAGGCTGTGTGGGGCTCATGCAGTATATGGGGAGGCTGTGCGGGGCCTCATGCAGTATATGGGGAAACTGGGGCTCATGCAGTACATGGGGAAGCTGTGTGAGGTTCATGCTGTACATGGGGAGGCTGTGTGGTGCTCATGCTGTCTATAAGGGGCTGTGGGGTGGTTTAAAGATATATAGGGGGGTGTCAGCATACTTAATTCTGCTCAATATTAAGTGATACAATTAATATCAATAAATTTATATTGAGTGGAATTAATTTCAAGCTATTGGTTCGGCCCTCCACAACAGTCATGGTCTCTCATGTGGACCCTCTGGAAAATTAATTGCCCACCCCTGGCCTAGGCCATTTCATATACCCTCATGCCAGATTATGCCCCCCTTGATATCAGCATCGTTGAGTGATGTTGCAGGCAGCAGGTTCACACTCAGCACATGTGACAGACGTGACAGAGTCTGAAGATGCTGTGGAGAGCGATCTGCTGCCTGCAACATCCTTCAGCATGACCGGTTTGGCAGTGAGTCAGTAATGGTGTGGGGTGGCATTTCTTTGGAGGGCCACACAGCCCTCCATGTGCTCACCAGAGGTAGCCTGACTGCCATTAGGTACCAAGATGAGATCCTCAGACCCCTTGTGAGACCATATGCTGGTGCGGTTGGCCCTGGGTTCCTCCTAATGCAGTACAATGCTAGCCCTCATGTGGATGGAGTGTGTCAGCAGTTCCTGCAAGATGAAGGCATTGAAGCTATGGACTGGCCTGCCCGTTTCCCAGACCTGAATCCGATTGAGCACATCTGGGACAGCATGTCTTGCTCCATCCACCAACGTCACGTTGTACCACAGACTGTCCAGGAGTTGACGGATGCTTTAGTCCAGGTCTGGGAGGAAATCCCTCAGGAGAACATCCGCAACCTCATCAGGAGCATGTCCAGGCGTTGTAGGGAGGTCATACAGGCACTTGGAGGCCACACACAATACTGGGCATCATTTTGAGTTGTTTCCACTTTAATTTTGTCTTGTTTTGATTTTCATTTTGACTTGTTTTCACTTTAATTTTGGGGGTCTCTCCAAATCCAGGCCTCCATTGGTTCAAAAATTTGATTTCCATTGATGATTTTTGTGTGATTATGTTGACAGCACATTCAACTTTGTATACAACAAAGTATTCAGTGAAAATATTTAATTCATTTTGATCTAGGATGTGTTATTTGAGTGTTCCCTTTTTTTTGAGCAGTGTATAAAAAAATGATGTAGGGTTCCCCTGCATTTTTGATTACCTGCCATGCAAAACTCACAGCTACAGGCTGTAACCCTCAGTTGTCAGTGTTAGTAAGGCTGGTTATCAAGAATAGAAGGGTCCCCACTGTGTATTTTTTAATTATTTAAATAAATAATTAAGAAAAACAGCGTGGGGTCACCCCCATTTTTCACAACCAACCAAGCTAAAGCAGATAGCTGGGGGTTGGTATTCTCATCCTGGTAAGGGGTCATGGATCCCCAGCCTAAAAATAGCAGCCCACATCCGCCCCAGAAAAGGCGCATCTATGAGATGCGCCAATTCTGGCGCTTTGCTCAGCTGTTCCCACTTGACCTGTGGCCGTGACAAGTGGAGTTCATATTTTTGTGGGGTTGATGTCACCTTTGCACCTTTGTATTGGCCGGTGACATCAAGCCCACGGATTTGTAATATACAGGCGTCTACAATTACTAATCCTATAGTTATATTGTAAATAAACACACACTTATAATAAAGTCCTTTAATTGAAAGAATGACACAGACTCCTTTAATAAATTGAAATCAAACCATACTCACGTCATTGCCCAGTCCACAGATGCCATGTTCTCTTGTAACATAATTTAAATAACCCACAATATTCCTCACCTGTCCGCTGAAAAGATAAAAATCCACTTGTCCCTTGACGGGTCTATCTCTGCTACATTTAGATTGCAGGCTGTATTGTTGCATGATGCGACTATACAGCCTGCCATCCAGCAGAGAAACTGAGCAGTGTGTGCTACCACCACTTAGTATCTCGCAGTGAAATCCTCATTCTCAGTATGCCATCAGAAAGGTCCTGGGAGTTTACAGCCAATTAACTCAGTTAAATTCACTGACGTCACCTTGATGTCACCAGACAATACTAAGGTGACATCAACCCGGCAAATATGAACCCCACTTGCCACCACCACCGGACAAATGTGAAGAGCCAGGCAAAGCACCAGAATTGGCACATATAATAGATATGCTTTTTCTGGGTGGCTGCGGGCTGCTATTTTTAGGCTGGGGGGCAATATCCATTGCCCCTTATCAGCCTGAGAATACCAGCCCCCAGCTGTCAGCTTTAGCTTGCCTGGTTGTCAAAAATGGGGGGACCCCACATCATTTTTTTAAATTATTTATTTAAATAATGAAAAACACAGCATGCAGACCCCTCTAATCTTAATAACCAGCCTTGCTAATGCTGACAGCTAAGGGTTGCATCCTGCAGCTGTCAGTTTTGCCTGGCTGGTTATCAAAAATACAGGGGAACCCCATGTCATTTTTTTTTAAATTATTTATCATTAATTGATGGGTCAATTGATGCCACTTTTCTTGTTGTCTCTCCCTAATTTCAGTTGTTTTGACAGCTTTAGGCCCGCCTGAAGGTGTTGTCTATGCATTTAGTTTTGCCTCCCATGGGTTCGGGTATGTTCGACGTACTGTTCGGCGAACATTGGGACGTTTGTCGATCTGAACCGAACCGAACCTTGAAAGGTCTGCTCATTTCTATTCATAATATAAAAAGTCATAACATCCTGAAACTTCGACTTCTAAGACTAGTAAGTCCTCACTACATTAGAAATGTTCAATGTTAAGCACTGATAACAACATCAAAATGATCCTGCTTGTTTTCAAGATAAAGTGCATTTTCTGTTGTTGACTGCAGATTGAAGCTTGCGGGATAGATCAATCAATCCCTGGAGTCACCAACTTTTGTGTGGATAACGATGTCACAACACAAAAAATTAGCTGTAGCCATGGTCTCTGCATCAGTTGCCCAGACTCTACCTGAGATGCCAGAGGTGTTCACATATTCACTCACATTTTGGTTCAAGTAGTCCTGCAGTTTTTGTTTCAAGTCAGTTTTCTTGTGGATGATGACTTTATTTCTGAGAAGGAAGTGATTGTCCACTGTTCCTTTCAAGATGTAATTTATGGCCCTGAAGTAGCAGTTCCCATTACCTTTGGTTTTATGTATACGGCGTGGTTGTCCAAGGTCCCTTATGCATCCATGGTACACAACCTTACCAAATGTAATGCCAAGAGTCGTGCTAAGATACTTTCTTCCTGAACTTGGTAGTGGGCTGATAGCTTTGTTTTGCTTGTGTTTCTGTGTGGCAGAGTCACTGGAACAATTGTAAGGAGGTGGCGGGGAGCCTCATTGTCTCCCCTCTCTCCTATAAGCTGGTCTTGTGCACTCTATGCGGTATCCGCATGGTGTACCTGTGTATTAATGCCTTACTGTGAAGTGTTTATGTGTACCATTGGTGTGCTATGTTTGCATTGTTTTACTGTGTGGAGTTCCTTTTAGTTGTCTATGTGTTCACTATGTACTGCCATATGGTAAATACTACCTGTATGTAGTTTAAGGGTTAAGTTTGTGGGCTGGACTGGCAGCCTCAAGGCAGCAGGTAGCGCCTGCTTCCAGTCAGTGCCTGGGCAGGCTTTCCCAAGGCAAGGTACTCTGCAGCGACCGGGAGTTCGCCAAACCCCAGGAGGGGATAGAGACTGCTGCCCCGGATCCACGGGCAGTGAAACGGGCACCAGGACTGAGTAGTACCACGCCAAGGACTATAAGCATCCAGAAATCGGCTTAAGGACTGTTACTATTACCGTTGCTGCCGCTGCTGCTGCCGCTGATACGGCAGTGAAGGGAGCTAGGGAACGAGCAGGAAGTTCACCTGATTTACTGCATCTACTTTTTCTATTTCTTTTATTCTACAATAAATTGTTTCACTGTTGGATTACAACTGTATTCCTGGATCCTGATTGCCCGTGCTGCAGTGACTGTGGAGAAGAGGTAAATCACCTTGGGTTGCATCTGTCCTGACTGTTTTATGTGCAAGAGGCTGGGGTGCTCGTGGACTGTTGCTTTAAGCGGACTCGGCCATAACTACCACCACGTGCCACCTTGTTACACAATCATCATGGCAATGAGGTTGTGGACAAGTTTCTTCATCCTGATAAATCTAAAGGTTTCTGGTGTGGTAGGTGTTGCTAAGTAGTTTGCCATTCTTAATGTTCTTAAGTTTTACTCGTCCCTTGGTCAAGTATTTTTTTTGCCAGGCTCAGTCTGCTCTGGTTTCTGAACAGTAGGTGAAGTTTCTCCAGGAGGAGGCGAGACTGAGTACGGATGGCAAACTCATTGTAATTTATGCTACAAAATTAGTGTAAATTACGACAGAAATATACTCTAAACCCTCACTGGAGTGAATTGCTTGCAGTGGTGTATGGCAACTAAAAGATGTGCCAAATACTTTAAGAGTGGTACATGCAGTCAGAGCACCAGTCTTGTTTAGTCAGGGCCAAAGCTTTAAAGTGAACATATCAGCTCTCCTTAAATGTCTATTTTAGTAAATATTTGTTTTCCCCAAAATATGAAAATTCTGTCGTATCTTCTCGTATTACTCAGCATTGTTCATTACTCTCAAAATTAGAATATCATCAAAAAATTAATTTATTTCAGTTCTTCAATGCAAAAAGTGAACCTCATATATTATATAGAGTCATTACAAACAGAGTGATCTATTTCATGTGTTTATTTCTGTTAATGTTGATGATTATGGCTTACAGCCCATGAAAACCCAAAAGTCATTATCGCAGCAAATTATAATAATTTATAACACCAGCTTGAAAAATGATTTTAAAATCCGAAATGTTGGCCTACTGAAATGTATGTTCAGTAAATGCACTCAATACTTGATCGGAGCTCCTTTTACATCAATTACTGCATCAATGCAGGGTGGCATGGAGGCGATCATCCTGTGGCACTGCTGAGGTGTTATGGAAGCCCAGGTTGCTTTGATAGCAGTCTTCAGTTCTTCATTGTTGGGTCTGGTGTCTCTCATCTTCCTCTTGACAATACCCCATAGATTCTCTATGGAATTAAGCTCAGGCGAGCTTGATGGCCCATCAAGCACAGTGATACTGTTGTTTTTAAACTAGATATTGGTACTTTTGGCAGTGTGGACAGGTGCCAAGTCCTGCTGGAGAATGAAATTTCCATCTCCCAAAAAGCTTGTCGGCAAAGGGAAGCATGAAGTGCTCTAAAATTTTCTGGTAGATGGCTGCACTGACTTTGGTCTTGGTAAAATACAGTGGACCTACACCAGCGGATGACCTGGCTCCCCAAACCATCACTGATTGTGGAAACTTCACACTAGACCTCAAGCAGCTTGGATTGTGTGCCTCTCCACTCTTCCTCCAGACTCTGGGACCTTGATTTCCAAATGAAATGCAAATTTTATTTTCATCTGAAAACAACACCTTGGGCCAGTGAGCAGTCCAGTTCTTTTTCTCCTTGGCCCAGGTAAGACGATTCTGGCATTGTCTATTGGTCATGAGTGGCTTGACACAAGTGTAAGGATCAGCCAGGACTGTAGTTGTGGCCGAGGACTCCGGGACAACGGTGTCCTGGCCTCCCCTCACATAGACATGACAGTATTCTGTCAGCATACCTGTTGCTTCGTTTCCCTCACATCAACGACCTTTCTGTGTTGCTGTGGGCTCACCATAGTCGGTTTGGCATAAATTGAGACACAGTCCAAATTAACTTCAAACTGAACGACTTTACTGATGTCTTTACACAGCACATCCATGTTCTTCACAGTATTAACCACAGGCTTCATTCTGCACATTTCTTCCTCTTTCCCTGTACTTCTTTCTCTGACAAACAGCACGTACCCGGGTCGGACCGCCTCACACGGTTCCACAGTATCCTCCCAGTTTAGCTCTGCCACTGTTAGACCTTCCCTAGTCTGCTTCACCCCAGACAAGAGTGTTTCAGCCTCCAAAGTCAGTTGCCACAAAGCGAGTGAACTGCCCTCCTGTATTGCTGTATGTGTTCCTGTGGTACTTCCTATGGCCTCTAGCACATTACGGGGACCTGCCGCTGAGTCGCACGTACAGTACCAGGGCTTATGGGGTACTCGGCACCGAGCCCGTTGAAGTCTATGGGGAATGTCACAAGTAGCACAGCTACTTGCCCTGGGCGCTCATACAAAGGGGAATATTTACAGGGGAAAATAGTAATAATTGTTCGTGACGCCACCTGTGGTTTCTGATCAAGGTGACCAGCGCTGCAGGGTTAATCTTCTGAGGGGTTGTTACTGGCAGCGAGATGTTAAGTCTCCCACAGGAGAGACTGGATCCCTCAAAGTATATATGGCGGTGCAGGGTGCAGGCAATAAGTCAGACACACACAAGTCAGTCTCTTTCCATACCTTTACTGGTGATGGTTGCAGGTATGTCCCGGGAAGCTGCTCAGGGTGGAGGATGCACATCCAGGTAATCACTGAGTAGGTTTAAGGCCTCCTTTCTCTTTAATGTGTGTGAGTTTCCAACCTGCATGAAGTGAAGTTCAACTCTGTATAGAACAGCTATGCCCGGCCGACATTGTGGTGGAGCCTTCTTTTGGCAAGAAATAAGTATTTATATGCAGCGTCCCGCTAGACTCCTGTTCTCCCTGACCCCGGTTACGTATCAGCACTATAGGGCCCCTCTGCGACTTGAAGTCCAGCAGGGATTCCGGTTTTCTCCTACTAGCCGTGAAGGTTCTAGCAAGGCTTCGGACCCGGCGTCCGGTTAAGCAGAGTGGAGACAGCAAATGTTGCTATAACGCCTCGGTCACTCTTTCCCTTTTGTCACCACTCGCCCGTCGCCCTACTCTCACCCTTAACATAAGCACGGGTAGCAGTAGGTGTAGTCGTCAGCTTTCTTCCTTCCACAGCTCACTGACCGTTTCTCAGTTGACTCGTTGTTATAATAGCTGTAGTCCCCTTCCTTCTGTTCCTTCATAAACTCTGTCCAAAGCAGCTTTCAGGACCTTCCGTCAGACTGAATACAAGCCCGCTCCGAGAGTCACTTTCCACATTCATAGGGTACTAACAGTCAGTCTGTTCTGAGGTAACAGCTTGCAATCTTTTGTCCTCTGTCTCATCTGACAGGAAATCTCCGTCTGTCTGGCTAGAATGACTCACTCCTGAATCACCCAAGACTAACTGAACTGAACTCCTGCTAACGTCTCCCACACCCTTAAATACTCTAAAGGGGCTCCCTCTGGTGGCAATACTGGGAAGTGTGAGATGTGAATGAATATCAGGTTTTGTAATTACCTTTTTGTGCATACTCCTGGGAACATGTGTACCAAGCGCAGCTGGGCCACACACCGCCTTTAACAATAATGCAGTGTCCCTTCTGTTTTCACTCACTGCAGTTGGGTGTTCCCTCAGCCATTTTGTCCTGGTTCTGAGGGCTTCAGCCCCTGCAATAAGTTGCCACATCATGGAATCTCCTGAGTCCCTGTGCTCTCCTGGCCTTTCCTTCAGCTTCTGCATCACACTGCTGTAACCCCCTGTAATTCTGCCTTGCTGCCTTCCTACCCTGCTGCTGCAGAATGGCTGGGTTCCTCACTATAATCAAAACATTACGTGACACGGCATTGCTCAGTGCTAAATTGCCCACCTGAGCCCACGGGCTTCCTGGCCCTGACTGACTAAAATAAGGAAGTGCCTCTAGCTTAACCCACCGTGCCCCTCCTACTTTAACTATTAACAGTCCTGTGTGAGTGGAACTAGGGTGTCTAGGCTAGGGTACTGCACTTTCCCTATGTATATCTTAGAAAACATTTCATTATAATAAATACACACTGTAATACATGGTATTGGGACGACCAAGGGGATAACATGCAATTATACAAATGAAAGCAGTACGGGTATTTACACGGTCCGGGCACATCCCTTATACAAAGAATGCAACATGTCCTGGATATGTCTGTGTGTGGTGGCTCTTGAAGCAATGATTCCAGCAGCAGTCCACTCCTTATGAATCTCCCCCAAATTTTTGAATGGCCTTTTCTTAACAATCCTTTCGAGGCTGCGGTTATCCCAGTTGCTTGTGCACCTTTTTCTACCTCACTTTTTCCTTCCAGTCAACTTTCCATTGATATGCTTGGATACAGCACTCTGTGAACAGCCAGTTTCTTTAGCAATGACCTTTTGTGGCTTACCCTCCTTGTGGAGTGTGTCAATGACTGCCTTCTGGACATCTGACAAGTTAGTAGTCTTCCCCATGATTGTGGATCCTACTGAAACAGAATAAGGGACCTTTTTAACACTTAGGAAGCCTTTGCAGGTGTTTTTTTATTAATTATTCTAATTTACTGAAATAATGACTTTTGGGTTTTCATTGGTTGTAAGCCATAATCATCAACATTAACAGAAATAAACACTTGAAATAGATCACTCTGTGTGTAATGACTCTATAGAATATGAGTTTTACTTTTTGTATGGAAGAACTGATATGATATTCTAATTTTGTGAGATGCTCCTGTATATGAAAAAAACAACCCAAGTTGAGGGTATGTCCTTTCAAACTCATGCTGTGCTAACAACTCAGCCAGTGTCAGGACTCAGACTTTTGACAAGACTTGTAAGACCCAGTTCTGAGTTGATTCCTGCATTCATAAGATAACTTATAAGAAAAAATTCTCAAACATTATTATTTTTGGCAGTACAAGCATTTTCTAGAACAGGTACGTCAGGAGTAACAACACTTGCTCTTTATTGGCTTTCATTAGGCAGCTTTTACCTTGTAGGAAAAATTTTTTTAGTTATACAGCTGAAGTCTCGTTTCACCAGACAAGACAATATTGCATCCGACAGTTCGGTATTTTCTATCACATAGAAATAAGTCAGTATAGCAAACTCACAGGCTGCTTGTAAATTTACAATGTAAGAAAGTGTGTCTTTTTTTTCCAACAAATAGTTCATATAAAAAACACAGTCGCTTTCTACCAGTTTCACAGAGTGCAGGGAGATGGAAGCAAAGCTTCCCTGTGATCCCAAGAATAACGGAGAAACTTCACTGGACACGGACTCCTATTCTATCACTTTTTAACAAGATCCTCTTGCTTCACTTCCCAAGTTCAGATCATAGTAAGGAACCATCTACAGCCAGAAAAAGGTTTTGGTAAGGTACATAAATCCATCCAACTATATTACCGTAACTCAAAAGTTTCAATGCACTTATAAAGTGTTCCTACCACTGCTCCATTATACTCTGTAATTGTATTGAGGGTTTTGAATTCATACATTTTTAATATATATTTGCGTAGAATTAGAAACATGGAAAACATTTATATGAAGTAATGAGTAATTTGTGGATGTTTCCTCTTCTTTTAATATATATGTTTTTATTATTTGATAGTCAACATGAGAAAAAAAAAATCACTGTGTGCTGCGACCGTCAGCATATATCGGACGTCGCGCACCTGTACAATCTATGGGTGCGTGCAAAACACTGGAATTCCGAGTGCAGTCCGATGTATGCAGACATTGGAAAAGACAGAGAAATTAAGTTCTCCATATTCTCCGCACCTGTGATCCGCTTCTCACTGTAAAATGACACTCAGCTCATTCTTGCAGCAGAGTTTGATCCAAGGATCATTTGCATATAGCATCCGATACTCTTGCATAAGAGAATCATCGGATGCTACTCACCAATGTGAGGAAGCCCTAAGTGGTAAAAAGTCCAATAACATGAATAGCATTTATACCCCAGAAGAAGCTGGTACAGGCGAAACCTGGGTTGGACATTTTGGACTGTTAGCACCATGTGGAATATATTTTTTATATACTGGTTTTACGCCCATTAGTAACAATAATATAATAGCCTAAAACCTTTTTTTCTGATGGAAGACGGTTCTTCACTATGATTTCTCTGCCTTATTCCTTTTATGAACGTTATTGTGAAGCGGAACAAAAGCATCTTGTTAAATGGTGGAACAACCGACTTCTATGTCCAGTGAAGTTTCTGAGCTGTTCCTAGGATAACATGAAGCTTTTGGTTTCTTTTTTCTGTACGCCACAGAACTGGTAGAGCATATCTCTGTTTTTACATATACTATTGGTATTTTTTACAGCAAGAGTAGAGCAGTCGAAAAAAATCCCACAAGAAAAATGATACATTTTTAGCCCTTTAAATTTTTTTATTTCGATTCCTTTAAAAAAGGGTTTAGCTTTGCTAACTGGGTCCTGAACATAATCATAACATAGCTTTGTCAGGTGGTAAATCAAGCTGCAGATGCAGAACAAGGTTTAACAGAGAAAGGACTGAAGATAAAAGTCACGCAAGAATTCTACCCTGGATATTACTGTATGGTTTACAAAGCCTAGCAGGCGAGGACTGACCTATACTGGGGGTATATGTCTCTCTGTGTACTGTCAGCACAAAAGGCGAGTTATTTCGGTTGATGGTACTTATAGCACCACTCCAGTGTTTTTTTATTGTAGCGCTGGAGTGGTGCCACCAACATAAGATCCCTGCATCTAATATTATACTTACCACCCATCGTCTTCAGCTCTTCCCGGTTGCACTCCGGTCCAATGCGCCATCTTGTGACCACAACTTCTGACTGACTGGAAGTCAAGGGTAACAGTCACGAGTAGTGTTGAGCGATACGATACTGCAAATATCGGATATCGGCCGATATTAGCTGTATTGACCTTTCGATACTTCGTTTCGATATTTTCATCTTATCGAATACCGGAATCGGAAGTTCCCATAATTCTTTGCGAGGCAATGTGATTTTAGTCAGCCAATGAGGAATCCTAAGAAGTGTGGGCACATCCTGTACTGCTGCGGTCATGTTAACTAATGGCATGTCTGTGATTGGATGCTGAAATGATGTCAGAATGCACTATAAAAGGCGCCGCCGCCATTTTAGCGTCACTGTGCTGTGAATTCAGTAAGGGAAAGAACGCTGCTGTGCTGACTCTGAGGGACAGTTAGAGATTGCGATTTAGTGTACTGTGCTGTAGGCAGGCTAGCACCAACCGCTGTGTAAAGCTTCCTTTTGCCTGCAGTGTTGTTTTAACAGCTCTGCAAGGTGTGTGTGAGTGCAGGTGACGCTGCAGTTTGCTCTGCATGCAACGCTGTCTGTAGGCATCTGCACGTGTCACTCACAGACTCTTTTTTTTCTTCAGTGTAATTCTTGCTGCTCCATGCAATTTAACTATTAGTGTGACGCGCTTCCATCCGTATCCAATACATTGGTTGCAAACACTATAGAAGTAGACAAAGGAGTAGCCTTTCACAGATTGTGAACAGTTGTGTTTCAGTGTTCACTTCAGTCTGTGTTTTTTATTTTTTGAGTGCACATCACGCTCCAGTTACTTGTTCAAGCACTGCTGCTTGTACTCTGCTGAGCGTGTCTCAGTGCCTCATCCTTTTCATTTATCTCCAATTGGTTCTGCTCCATTCCATTTAAAATATAATCTATTAGTGTGACGCGCTTCCATCCGTATCCAATACATTGGTTGCAAACACTATAGAAGTAGACAAAGGAGTAGCCTTTCACAGATTGTGAACAGTTGTGTTTCAGTGTTCACTTCAGTCTGTGTTTTTTATTTTTTGAGTGCACATCACGCTCCAGTTACTTGTTCAAGCACTGCTGCTTGTACTCTGCTGAGCGTGTCTCAGTGCCTCATCCTTTTCATTTATCTCCAATTGGTTCTGCTCCATTCCATTTAAAATATAATCTATTAGTGTGACGCGCTTCCATCCGTATCCAATACATTGGTTGCAAACACTATAGAAGTAGACAAAGGAGTAGCCTTTCACAGATTGTGAACAGTTGTGTTTCAGTGTTCACTTCAGTCTGTGTTTTTTATTTTTTGAGTGCACATCACGCTCCAGTTACTTGTTCAAGCACTGCTGCTTGTACTCTGCTGAGCGTGTCTCAGTGCCTCATCCTTTTCATTTATCTCCAATTGGTTCTGCTCCATTCCATTTAAAATATAATCTATTAGTGTGACGCGCTTCCATCCGTATCCAATACATTGGTTGCAAACACTATAGAAGTAGACAAAGGAGTAGCCTTTCACAGATTGTGAACAGTTGTGTTTCAGTGTTCACTTCAGTCTGTGTTTTTTATTTTTTGAGTGCACATCACGCTCCAGTTACTTGTTCAAGCACTGCTGCTTGTACTCTGCTGAGCGTGTCTCAGTGCCTCATCCTTTTCATTTATCTCCAATTGGTTCTGCTCCATTCCATTTAAAATATAATCTATTAGTGTGACGCGCTTCCATCCGTATCCAATACATTGGTTGCAAACACTATAGAAGTAGACAAAGGAGTAGCCTTTCACAGATTGTGAACAGTTGTGTTTCAGTGTTCACTTCAGTCTGTGTTTTTTATTTTTTGAGTGCACATCACGCTCCAGTTACTTGTTCAAGCACTGCTGCTTGTACTCTGCTGAGCGTGTCTCAGTGCCTCATCCTTTTCATTTATCTCCAATTGGTTCTGCTCCATTCCATTTAAAATATAATCTATTAGTGTGACGCGCTTCCATCCGTATCCAATACATTGGTTGCAAACACTATAGAAGTAGACAAAGGAGTAGCCTTTCACAGATTGTGAACAGTTGTGTTTCAGTGTTCACTTCAGTCTGTGTTTTTTATTTTTTGAGTGCACATCACGCTCCAGTTACTTGTTCAAGCACTGCTGCTTGTACTCTGCTGAGCGTGTCTCAGTGCCTCATCCTTTTCATTTATCTCCAATTGGTTCTGCTCCATTCCATTTAAAATATACTCTATTAGTGTGACGCGCTTCCATCCGTATCCAATACATTGGTTGCAAACACTATAGAAGTAGACAAAGGAGTAGCCTTTCACAGATTGTGAACAGTTGTGTTTCAGTCTTCACTTCAGTCTCTGCGTAATAACCACACTTAGGCCTTATAACATTTCTGACTTTCTTTATCAATCTACCAAGATGAAGAAGTCAGTGAGTAAGGCACGTGGTCGTGGCCGTGGAGTTTCAGCAGGGAGAGAACGTGGGGATTCTGTGGCTGCTGCCGCCCTCAGTGACACAGCATCCACCAGTTTTCCCCGTGAGCGTTCCTTTATGCGCACTTTGGTAGGAGCTCGGCGTGCCCCCCTGCTGCGGGAAGAACAAATTGAAGCCGTTGTTGGTTGGATGGCAGCCAATGCATCGACTTCAATTCCTTCCACCTCCTCTCAGGAACACAACACTGTTGAGCAACCATCTGTCTGTTCACCGCCTGTCAAATTGCCCAGGCAGTCAGAGAGTTCTGTACTGGAGCCAGCTGAGTTTCTGCTTCTGTTCTCAGAATCTGTTGGCTCGCAAACACGGGCACAGGCAAGCAGCATTCTGCAATTTGAAGAAGAGGGAGTATGCAGTGATGCGCAACAGCTGTGTCTCTCTCAATCTGAAGAGGCGGGTGAGCCAGTGCCGATGGACAGCACACCGCAGAACGCATCTTATGATGATGATGAGACTCAGGTGCCAGGTTTTGTGGAGCATGGTGCTGCCCAGACCATCCAACAGCAGCAGGTGTTGGAAGAGGGTAGTGGAGATGATGAAGTCCGAGACCCAACATGGCGTGAGCAACAGGAAGGTGGTGGGAGCAGCTCTGAGGAAGAGATTGTCCCAACGGTACAAAGAGGAGGGAGAGGTAGGCTGCAGACTCGCTTGCCTGTAGCCTCCAGTTTGGCACCTGTTGGGAGCAGTTCTCTTAAAAATGTCAAAATTGGCGCTCCCATGTCTTGCACTGCGTGGTCCTTTTTTGACAGACTTGTATCTGATATTTGCTATGTTCAATGCAAGCTGTGTAAGCAAAAAGTTAAAAGAGGTAAAAATATCAGGAACCTGAATACCACAAATATGTGGAAACATGTACAGACAAAGCACGTAGCTGAGTTACAAAGACACACTGGAGATGTAGGCCAACCTACAGCAGCACCTACATCTTTAGGTCATGTTCGAGCCTATACCTCCAGCTCTCACACACCTGGTTCGGCTTCCTCACAGGATCTCCATGGAAGAACCTCGGTCACTGTTGTCCATAGACAAACTGTTATTCCACCCACTGCAGCAAGTTCACAGTCATCGTCACACTCCCAGAACAAAAAACAGCCATCGGTAACACAGGCATGGGATAAAAGACGGCCATACTCGGCAAACCATCCACGAGCACAGGCTCTGAATGCTGGCCTTGCAAAACTCCTGTCCCTTGAAATGCTGTCATTCAGGCTGGTGGAGACTGACAGTTTCAGGAACTTTATGGCATTGGCAGTCCCACAATATAATGTGCCAAGCCGATTTTATTTCAGCAGGCAAGCTGTCCCTGCTCTGCTAAAACATGTCGAGGGAAACATTAAACATGCGCTACTAAACGCCGTCAGTAGCAGGGTCCACCTGACCACCGATGCGTGGACCAGTACCCATGGCCAGGGACGATACCTTTCCCTCACTGCCCATTGGGTCAATGTTGTGGAGCCGGTACAGATCTTGCCAGTGGCGCTGTACGTGTTCTGCCAACTCCAAGGATTGCAGGAATCCAGTCTGTGCACATTGATTCCTCCTCCTACTCCAGTTCCTCAGAATCATCGCTGCACGAGCCGTCACGGTCTACCTCCACATGGACCCGTGAACGCTTACCTGTTGCGACCGATATGAGCACAGCCGTGGCCAAACGTCAACAGGCCGTCCTGAAATTAATTCCCATGGGGAATCGAAGCCACACAGCGCAGGAGCTCTGGGATGCCATCAAGCAGGAGAGCGACGTGTGGTTTTTGTCAGCTAATCTCCAGCCAGGCTTGGTAGTGTGTGACAATGGCCGAAATCTGGTGGCAGCTCTGGGCCTTGGCAACCTCACTCACATACCATGTCTGGCACATGTGCTCAACTTGGTCGTGCAGAGTTTTTTGAGGGACTATCCGGATCTTGATGCACTGCTGCACAAGGTCCGCCTAGAGTGCGCTCACTTGCGACGTTCCAGCATGGCCAGATCGCGCATTGCAGCTCTGCAAGTCAGATTTCGCCTTCCTGAACATCGCATCATATGTGACGTACCCACCAGGTGGAATTCCACGTTACATATGTTGGAGCGGTTGTGTGAGCAGCAGCCAGCAGTAATGGAGTATCAGCTGCAACAGGCGCAATCAACTCGCAATTTGCGCCGTTCACACTTCACCACTACTGAGTGGGCCTCTATGAAGGACATCTGCGACGTTTTGCGTGCGTTTGATGTCTCAACGCGGATGGCGAGTGCAGATGATGCACTAGTCAGCATGACTGTCCCCCTTATCTGCCTGCTTCAGAAATCACTGAAAGCACTAAAGGAAGAGGTTTTGGAAGAGGTGGAGGATGAGGAGTCACAAATTCAATTACCTTCAGGACAGTCAGCGCAACGTGGTTCCTCACAAAGGGCTGGGCAGGGCTCACTTTGTGAGGAGGATGAGGAGGAGGAGGAGTCAATGGAGGAGGAAGAAATCCCTACAGAGGGAGGTACACAACGCTGTAGTCAGTATGTAGAGCGAGGGTGGGGTGATGCAGAGGAGGCAGAGATGATGCCTCTTCCAGAGAACAGCCTTTGTTGGCCAGTTGGGAGTCTGCAGCACATGGTTGATTTCATGCTTCAGTGCCTGAGAAACGACCGCCGCATCGCCCACATTCTCAGCACGTCAGATTATTGGGTGTACACCCTCCTAGACCCTCGCTACCGGGACAACTTACAAACCCTCATCACACCGGTGAACCGGGACCGTAAAATGCAGGAGTACCAAGACACACTGGTGCAATCCATACTGTTGTACATTCCAGCCGAGAGACCTGCTGCTGCTGCTACTGCTTTACAAAGCAGCTCTGTGCGTCGAGGCAGTGTAGACACCTCTACAACAAGAGGGAGCAGAAGCAGCGGCTTTGCACAGGGCAAGAACTGTATGTTACAAATGTGGCAAAGTTTTGTGACAGCGCCAGCAAGGTCTACACCATCCGAGACGGCTCCAGTCACCAGGAAGAAACGTTTCCGTAAGATGGTGACAGACTACTTGGCTTTCCCTCTAAGTGTACTCCCAGATGCCTCTTCCCCTTTCAAATTTTGGGTCTCTAAGTTGGATACATGGCCAGAGCTTAGCCAGTATGCATTGGAGGTGCTGGCTTGCCCTGCTGCCAGTGTATTATCTGAGCGTGTCTTTAGTGCTGCAGGTGGTGTAGTAACAGACCGTCGCATGCGACTATCCTCAGAGAATGTAGACCGGCTTACTTTTCTGAAAATGAACAAGGCATGGATCTCACCTGAATTTGCCTGTCCGTTTTCAGATTAAATAACTGTTTGGCAACGTTTTCCATGTCTCCTGTTATGTTCATCTTTCTACCACCTGAACTCTACTCCCTGGGCTACAACACTGCCATTTGTTGCTCGTAAGTAATTGGCAGGGGTACTGACTCCTGGCCAGCCTGGTTACAGCACGACAGCTGTTTCCTGGCAGTGTGAACGTCAATTATCCTCCAATAAGTTGTGCTGTCGTGTTGCATTCGGGTTAGCCGACTCTAAGGTGCCTGCAGTTTAGGTGATTCCTATGTGTGCTGTGGGATATGTAAATAAAGGCGGTTTCCATTGTGACAATAGGATAAGCACCCACTGTAGGACTGTGTGATTCGGTAACTGCGGACGGCTTGCGTCCTGTCAACTTACATTTTCATGGGTGCGTTCTTCTACCCGTCCGGGGTCCAGTACCGTCAAGTGGTTCTCCCCAGTGCTTTTGGCCTAGGTGCCTCCATCTCCGTATCCGAGTTCCAGCAACGTCTGCTGGTCCTTGGTAGTGCTTTGGAGCACAGGTACCTCCTGCTTAGTAACCGTGTCACAGTAACGTCAGCTGGTACTCGGTTGTGACATTGCCTCTTTTCCTTCTGCTACCCGTCCGGGGTCCAGTACCGTCAAGTGGTTCTCCCCAGTGCTTTTGGCCTAGGTGCCTCCATCTCCGTATCCGAGTTCCAGCAACGTCTGCTGGTCCTTGGTAGTGCTTTGGAGCACAGGTACCTCCTGCTTAGTAACCGTGTCACAGTAACGTCAGCTGGTACTCGGTTGTGACATTGCCTCTTTTCCTTCTGCTACCTGTCCGGGGTCCAGTACCGTCAAGTGGTTCTCCCCAGTGCTTTTGGCCTAGGTGCCTCCATCTCCGTATCCGAGTTCCAGCAACGTCTGCTGGTCCTTGGTAGTGCTTTGGAGCACAGGTACCTCCTGCTTAGTAACCGTGTCACAGTAACGTCAGCTGGTACTCGGTTGTGACATTGCCTCTTTTCCTTCTGCTACCCGTCCGGGGTCCAGTACCGTCAAGTGGTTCTCCCCAGTGCTTTTGGCCTAGGTGCCTCCATCTCCGTATCCGAGTTCCAGCAACGTCTGCTGGTCCTTGGTAGTGCTTTGGAGCACAGGTACCTCCTGCTTAGTAACCGTGTCACAGTAACGTCAGCTGGTACTCGGTTGTGACATTGCCTCTTTTCCTTCTGCTACCCGTCCGGGTTCCAGCACAGTCAGCTGGTCCTCGTTACTTCCATTGTCTCTTGCTCCATCTGATACCCGTCAGGGTTCCAGTAACGTCAGCTGTTTCTCGGAAATTAGACGACCTTAAAGACCACCCAGAAGAAGATGACGACAACAAGGACGACGAGCATGAAGCCAACCAGCCTGAACACCATCACAAAGAAAAAATAAAAGATTACCCAGAAGAAGATCACCAACAGGACAAAGAAGGTTAAGACAAACTACAAGATACAGAACAAGAGACAGAAGAACAATAAGCAAAAGATCAAAAAGCAGAAGAACATGAAGTATAAGACCAAAATGAAGAGCAAAATATATGCTCTAAATTCTAAGCAGAAGAAGACTAAGCAGTGTATGGGGGTGAGTCCGTTCCTCCTCGTGGTGCCCCTGGAAAATGCCTGCTGCTGCTGCAGGCTAAACTGAACACGGACAAATACTGTTGTAATTTAAATCTTTTGTGACAGCAAGAACGGAAGGATGAACAATTCATACTTTTACAGATTACAAGTACAGGAATCTCTGTCACAAATAAGAATATGATGAAGAAGATGAAGAGGAAGAAGATGAAGAATTTGAATATGAAGAAGATTAATTAGTTTAATAATAACAATATGAGTAATGTAAACAAAAACATGAATAGCAAGAAGTTTAAGAAGAAGATTAAGAAGGTGAAGATGAAGAATAATTTGATGAGAAAGATGATGCTGCTGCTGAAGATTATGAAGGAGAAAGTGTGGCACTGGCAAAAGTTAAAAAGGTGAAGAGCATGGAAGTTGTGAAACATATATATTTGCCAAAATAGAAAAAAGGTTAACAACATTGTCAATTTGTTAGTCAATCCAAACGTATTTCCCAAAAAAAATATATTAATGCTATTCCAATGCATTGGGTTAAACATGTATGCCTTTATTGTCTCCTCAACCTTCCCCAATACATTCTACATTAGTCTTTGTTGTTTTCCTTCATGTACAATTAACCAACAAGGCAAGAATGGTTTTTTTTAATGTCGATATTTGGTTCCCATAGACTTACATTGGACTTCCGGTATCGGAATCGGATATCGACGATATTTAGTGATATCGGCGATACCATTTCGATACGATATTTTTAGATATCGAGCAGTATCGCTCAACACTAGTCACGAGCTCTCATTGTAAGTCTCGAAAAGCCTCGTTCTCGGATCTTTCTGGCTCTCATAGACTTACATTGAAGAGTGACTTTCGGCTTGCCCTGCAAACAATGGTTCAATCCAGCATGTGACAAGCTGCTGAAGACCGGCCAGAGTGGCGCGGATAATAGCAGAAGACGGCGCATCATAACCATAAGGCTAAATGTATGGCATTAAATTAGTAGCACTACTTCAGCACTTCAATTAAAAAAAATGCTGGAGTGGTGCTTTAAAATGATGACATATATTTACATTATTACTTTTTTATTTTATTATTTTAAGCACAGGGTCACTACAGAAAAAAAATCACCAAAGTTATTATCTTATGTCAAATGCTCTACTCATCCCATGATGTTATTTCAAATATTACTGTAATATTCAGGAAAAGGTTAGGCTTCTGCATAAATGAGATGAGCATGCAGAGAAACATTAGCGTAAACCTAGTAATGTTGATCTAAGGGGAAATTACACTGGAATTACCGGTGCCAGGGAAATGTGTTTGTCATTATGAAATATTACATGTAATACTGCACAAATATTCCTGGTGTATTTCTGTCATGAAGATTAGGATGCCTTTTAAAAATTGTATTTAAAATGGCTGCAAATGTTATCATGTCGTAATTTTTAGGAAATGCTCAGAGAAAGTAGTTTCAAAATGTAATATAGGCAAGCCGGCACGAGTAATATGAATAAAGACAAAATTGTATTTTTTTTATGTATTTTTAGATTTTATTTTTGCTGATACTAAGCAGAATAGGAAGAGAAGAAAAAATTAATGAGGATTTGGTAAAATGTCCTTCCTAAAGTCAGCCATAGAGGAGCTCGGTTCTACTGCACTGCTCTTAGATCACCGAAAGGTTCTTTCAATTGTAGTTTCTCCACTAGATATTCAGGGGATTTCAGCTCTTGTATTCTTATCCCTTGAAGCCCCGGGCAATTTTCTGTTTTTCGTTTTCATTTTTTCCTCCTCTTCTTCCAAAGTTCATAACTTTTTTATTTTTTCAGCCTTTTTTGGCTGGATGAGTTGTTCTTTTGAATGACACCATACATTCTACCACATAGTGCACTGGAAAACAGGAATAAAGTGCAATTTCATAATGGTTTTTGTGTTTTTTTTATTCACTATGTTCAATATATGGTAAAACTAACATGCAATATTATTCACCAGGTCAGTATGAGCATGCAGATACCAGACATGTATAGGTTTTTTTTTATTTAAGTGGTGAAATAAAGTTCTGAAATTTCTCAAAGAAAAATTTTTTGCTTTTGTCCCCATTTTCCGAGACCCATAAAGTTCTAATTTTTCGTGATCTGGGGCTGGGTGATGGCTTATTTTTTGCGCACTGAGCTGCTTATTTTCTGATGCCATTTTGGGGTACAATGTTTTGATCAGCTCTTATTGCAAAAAGATGTAATTCTGGCGTTTTGATTATTTTTCTTGTTACGGCATTTACTGATCTGATTAATTTATTTTATATTTTGATATGTCAGACATATTTGACAGTGGCATTCACAGGAAGATCCTGATGACAGGCACGGGGGTCTTCAACAGACCTCCAGCTGTCATGACTACCTATCGGCGCCCGTGATCAGGTGATGGGCTCGTCAATGGATGGAATTTGTGACTTGCTTCCTGTCTTCATGTGTTAAATGTGTCAGTGATTCTCATCAGCATTTAACTGGTTAACAGTTAGTTAGAGGCACTTGATGGCTGATTCAGCCATAAAGTGCAGGAAAGATGCAGGCTCAGCGTGTGAGCCTGTATCAATGGCAGGGACACGGCTGATTACGTACGTGAACAAGAGGTTAATATGTTATATGATATGCAGCTGTATTTTGACAATGTGAATTTGGCCTTAAATTTCCCTCATTAATATTTCTTTTTTTTAACTAAAAAAATGCATAAAAAATTGCTCTCAAATGTGACCAGTTAGGAGACTTTACTGAAAAAAAAATAATGGTGATAAAGGTATGTAAACGCAAAGTCTTTTTCAGGTGGAAGTCACCTGAAAAAGCGTTGCATAAAATGAACATAGGAAAGCTCAGCAATGTCAAAATTATATTGTGCACATGTTCCACCTTTATCACTTCTTCTAACCACTTTATAGCAGTTAAAGGAAGTGACATGTTCATTCTTTGGGGGCGGCTTCTGCTGGGAAAAGATGCCATCGATGGGACCGCAGCAAGAACATCAGCTCACCAGCTGGTGAAACCACTTCAGTGGCTTCACCTGGGAAAATGTGATGGCTGCACCAGTTTTTAAAATAACACTGTGGAAATATTCTAAACAATGGGATACTAGCAGACTTCAAGAATCTATACACAATTAAATATAATTTGAGTATTCTTAGCATGAAGTGTTATCTGATTATCACCCAACCCACTGATCGTTTGCTTTTATAATAAACTCTTAGAATATTTATTTGATTTTTGTTGATTTAGGACCACAGTTTTCTCACTTGAGTAGACGTTTCCATTAGCATGTCTTTTCACAAGCATTTGATTTCGTTTTTTTATATTACAAACTAAATGTTGCTGATGGGACTGAACACTCATTCAGAGCATCTTATGCTAAGAACAAGCAAGAGTTGAGCTCTAATGATACATTCGCAAGTATTAGGTTCAATGTAGACTTTTTCACAGAAAATCTGCAGGAAAATTCTGCATAAATAATTGGTGAACATGTAGATGTCACAATGTCACGGCCTTCGGTAAGGGAATGTGGCCTCAAACTGTACCTGGAGCTAGTACCCAAACTATCCCTGTCCCGGGGTACTCTTGAAGGTAGTGAGGCCTGGGTCTACAATCTTACTATTCTCCTGTTAAACCCTAATATGTCCCGTCCTCCACCCCTTGAGACTTGGGACAGAAATATAAGGTAAACAAGACACAAAGACAAAACAGGGATAACAGAAAACTTCTGTCATACAAAAGCACTAACCAACAATAGGGAGGAGGATAGGGACAGGGAGGAATAAACTACATGGGAATAGGGACAAGGAGATAAACACACACACATACTACAGCAAACTACAGATAACTACTACAGCAACTCCAACCACTTAGCTTTACACTCAGCACAGCAAGACAAATCTTTCACAAGGAAAGGGACTAAAGGCCAAGAGCCAGTACTTACAGAGGGAGTAAATAATAAGCAGTAACAGCTGAGAACAACAATGCTGTATGGTCTCAGCCAGCATGAAAAGAGTCCTTAACACTCTCAGCACAGAAGGAATGGCTGTCCATTTAAAATAGGACATGAATCACACCAGCTCTAATTAAGAGTGTGATTCAGTAGCAGACCTGACCGTCTAACTCCAGGTCTCCCAGGGGAATGTGACACCCTTGTGACAGTAGATTAGAATTGCTGACATTTCATCTAATTAGTTAGTGCTGTATTCTGCTGAGATTTTTCTCATTCAAAACATGCATATACAAGATTCATGCAAAAATTACCAGCAACACCAAATTTAAAGAATAATAATAATTTTTATCAGTATGTAAGAGATGCTCTATAAGAAAACAAACTGTTTCACTGTAGGCACCAAGAAAAATAAATTTTAAAAAATTGCATGGTGCCTATAGTGAAACATGGTGGTGGCAATGTCCTTATGTGGGGCTGCATGAGTGTTTCTGGTGTTGGGAGCTACATTTCATTAATGGTATCATGAATTCACAGATGTCCCGCTCTATATTGAAAGAGAAGATGCTATCATCACTCCATGCCCTTGGTAGACGTGCACTTTTCCAACATGACAATGATAGAAAACACACATCTGTCACATTTCTGAAGAAAATTATGATGAAAGTGATTCAGTGACCAAGTGTCTCCTGATCTGAACCCAGCCAAACACCTATAGGGAGTTCTGAAGAGACAAGTTGACCATCACTCTCCATTCAGTATCCAGGGCCTAAAGTTTTTTGAAGAATGGAAAAAGAAAGTTGTTACAATATGTCACCAATGCGTTCATTCTATGTCTAGAAGACTTTGTGCTGTTGTAGACCGTGTACCTGGATGGGCTCCCCAGAATACAGCGAACCTGTAAACAAGGATAAAGGCGTGACACCAAGCTTGCTAGAGGAACTTTTTACTAAAAAAATTGGATAAACGCTCTTCCAATAACAAGAGAAAAACCCCAAATAGATACACCCAGTCAATACTGACCAGGACCACTGTGCTGCACAACTCAGTAGACTCAGGTGTAGTCACTACGTTTCTATAATTTACCAAATGGCTCACTCACAAGAGCGTATAACACGGCCAAGTGCTATGGGATTAAACATCGCATAGCACTCGGCCCAGTATTATTCTATGGGGTAGCTCAGATCTGCGATTATTTTCTGCTGCCAAATCAGATCGCACGCACCCATACAAGTCTATAGGTGTGTGAAACATCAGACTGTACCTGAATGTCATCCTAGTGCAGTGCGATTATGGCCGGTGTCGTCGCTGTTATCTTGTTAACCCTTTCCTCCTCGGAATGTGGTACCAGAGAGAATAAGACACAAACCAAAGGGTGCGTCAATATACTCTACTCTTTATTGCTAATGAAGGGGCTTATATACACCCCTGAAGCAGGAAGCGGAATTACCATATATGGCAGTTAATACAACTTATCATTAAAGCACGTAACATACTGTTTTCTAACCAAACTTTCCATCTTTGCCTTTAGCTCCTGATTTTCGCTCCTAGTACAGAGTATCTCTTCATGTCAGGAGGAGTATTTATTAATGAAGGAACATTCCTTTCTTATCTTCCCTTCTGCTATGCCTCAGCTTTCCAAGGCCTTGAGAAGAAATACTGAATTTAACTCTGCTAGCCTTATCATAAATGAATGGAAAAGTATTCACATGAATTTAACTCTAACATTCCCTCCTTTTGTTCCTTCATTTGATCAATACATATCTTCATATCTCCTCTTTGTCTTAGTACATCGTCTAATACACATCAAACAAATTTTAAAAAGTAAATAGATAGCAAGACATATCAATAAAACCTGTAGGCCAGCTTGTATTATCCCAGTCAGCCATCCCCTATGCCTTTGAACCAATTTGCGGGGTTAAGAAAGGAGAAAGTATTTGCCCACCATGAATCTTGATTCTTCAGATTTGCCTCATCATATAGTTTCCTTAACTTTATGACATCCTCTAGCTTATGTTTAAGGGTTAAAACACTAGAATTATCAATATAATAGCAACATGCAGGTCCAATAATCTGGCACATCCCTCCTTGAGCTGCAGTCAGGTAATCTAACACGAGAGTATGTTGGTTAGTAACAATAATTAGCTGGTTCTGTACTGCAAGGGACCCATTCATGATATCTAAAATATCCCATATTTGATCATCTAGGTAATCTGTGGATTCTACCAACTTATCCCATGTCTGAGTTATCATAGGTAGATAAATAATGCACTGAAAAATTTATTTGCTATCCCCATCTCCACTATGTGTGGTCTCCCATTTGGGCGAGGTCTATTGTCTGCAGATCGTTTATGTAATATACGAATCCAACAGTTTGCAACAGTTTGGTTTTGTTCTTTCAGTCCATCCACTAAAACTAAGTGGTGTCTAATGAACCTGTTATCATCACCATCTACTCGGCTAAGTCTGTTCCAAGCATCCGTTACTGCAAGGATGCAAGCAAATGTCATTAGTAGCATCATTCCTCTTCTGGAGGCTCTCCAAGGATCTTCTTACAATGCGATGCGTGGATCCAAGTTTCTTTGCCTTGTAGCTTGACTGCGGTACTTGTCGTCAGTAGAACTTGAAAAGGTCCATCAAATCTCGGATCCAGACTCTTTCTCACGTGTCTTTTAATGACTACCCAGTCTCCGGGCTGCAAGCTGTGACTCCCAGGATCCTGGTTCGGATCTGGAAGAGAACTGAAGACATTATCATGTACTTTTTTTGAGTCTTTTATGCAAATCCCTTACATATGAGCTACTCATCTCCAGTGCTTGGGGAAAGAAACATCCTAAGCTAGGCACTTTGCCAAATAGTACCTCATACGGAGAAAGTCCAGTTTTTCTATTTGGAGTGTACCTTACTGAGTATAGGGCTAACGGTAAACATTCAGGCCAAGATTTCCCTGTTTCAGCCATGGCCTTTTGGATTTTTAACTTCAATGTCCCATTTAGTCTTTCTACTTTTCCACTGCTTTGTGGATGATATGGGGTATGAAAAGCTTGTTGAATTCCCAGAGCTGTCAAGACTTCATTCATTATTTCACCTGTGAAATGTGTACCTCTGTCACTTTCGATCACCTCTGGTACTCCATACCTGCACACCACCTCCGCAAGCAGCTTCTTTGCGGTTGCCGCAGCCGTAGCCTTGGCAATCGGGAAAGCCTCCGGCCAACCTGAGAATAAATCAAAAACACACCAACACGTACTCCCATGATCCTGATTTTGGCAGCTGAATATAATCAATCTGCAGTCTCTGGAAAGGATAGAGGGGCCGAGGGGTGTGTTTGGGTGGTGTCTTGACTACCCTTCCCTGATTATGTGTAGCACATACCATGCATCCCTGGATCAAACCTTCTATACAGGTGGAAAAGCCTGGTGCTACCCAATGCTTCTGCATCACGCTCATTACAGCAGTTTTGGACTGGTGGGTTGGCCCATGTAACATCTGGGCGACCGCAGGGTACAACGCTCTTGGAAGGCATCGACGCATCCCTCTCCCCCATACCCCAGTTGCTGCATTCAGACATGCACCTTCTTTTTCCCACTTTTCTACTTCCTCCTGGCGCACCTGAGCCTGCATCTGGGCTAAGGCATCCTCCGACACAAAGGGATTTTTGGGAGCGCTTACCTGGTGCATCGTTACCCCTTGGAGTGGTCTACTGGCTGCTGTTTTTGCTGCTGTATCGGCCATTGCGTTTCCTTTACTCACCTGATCAGTGCGTCTGGTATGTGCTTTAACTTTTATGACAGCTACCTTTTGGTAATTGTAATGCATCAATTAACTGCTGGACTGCGTCAGCATTTTTAATGGGATGTCCTGCTGCCGTCAGGAATCCTCTAGATTTCCAAATTGGACCAAAATCATGAGCTATACCGAATGCGTATCTAGAATCTGTGTAGATGTTAACAATTCTACCTTCAGCTATCTTACAGGCCTCGGTCAGAGCCTTAAATTCAGCCTCCTGGGCCGACTGATGTGGGAGCATTGGTTCTGCTTTGATCACTGCATTCAGGGAGACGATGGCATACCCGGTGTGGAAGGTACCTGAGTCATCTTGGTGGCGAGATCCATCTGACCCCTCCTTTAGATCCGAGAGAGGTAACAACGTGGCAGGATTAAGTGTGGTACATCTCTGCAAAGAAACATTTGGAGGCATTAAAAGTGCACATTGCAATCGAAGGTGACGTGCAGCTGAAAGGTGTGCCGGTTGCACCTGGTTCAGTATGTTATATACGTCATGAGGTGTAAGTACTGTCAGTGGATGATCAAGAACGATATCTGACGATTTGTGGAGCAATAGTCCTACAGCATGTACTGCCCGTACACAGGACGGGGCACCTCTAGCCACTGCATCTAGTCTTCCACTGAAATAGGCTACAGGCCTTTGATTGTCACCATGTAACTGAGTCAATACCCCTGCCGCGTGTCCCTGCTGTTCGTGGAGATACAGGTGAATGGTAGTTCGTAGTTGGGGGTTCCTAGCGCTGGAGCTGCCACAATCCTGTTTTTGAGAGAATAAAAACAGTCTATACCTTCAGGAGTTAGTTTAAAAGGCACAATGGTGATACAGTCATAGAGAGGCTGCATGAGGATTGATACAGCATGAATCCACTGCCTGCAGTAGGAAATCAGTCTAAGAAATATCCTAAGAGCGGCAACATTAACAGGAATAGGAAAATTCTGTACAGCTTCTTTGCGAGCGCTGGTCAGATGTCGCGCCCCCAGTGTAATGCAATGTCCCAAAAAGATAACTGAAGATTTACAGAATTGCAGTTTATCCTTTGACGCTTTACATCCAGCTTGGTACAAAAACAACATAAGTGATATTGTTGCAATACGACACTGTTTCCTGGAGGGGCACAAATCAGTAAGTCATCAACATATTATAAAAATAACATTGGCAAAATCAATAACTGTGAACCAAGCAGCTTCCTGAGATATCTGGAACAAAAGTGTATATATATATATTGTACCAGCCAATACATAGAGAGTTAAATCTCGTAGTTGAAGGGGGAAGCTGGAGTTTTTTTTTCTGTTAAAGCTACTGATAAGAACCTAGCTGCAGGCCTGCTGCCAAAGGTGGGGCTAGGTTTTAACATCACTTGCTACCAGTTTCTGCATCTGCTGAGCAATAGTCGTTTCTTGAGCTAAACTAAGAAGATACTGTCTCTGTTGGGGCAGGATTGCACCTGGCTTTAATTTGACCATGACTGGCTGCACCCTTAATCTGCCCACATCTGTTTTATCTGAAGCCCAGAAATCATGCGGTATCACACCTTCTAACATTGAAGGAAATTAATTTGTCCTCTTCTGTAATTACTGAATTGTCTGCCCCCGTGTCCACTTGGAACTCAACCTCATGTCCCCCTGGTGTTCACCTGCACTGTGCATTTAGGAGTGGGGGGTAAGGAGACAAGGGGGTTCATGTGCAAGCTACCTCTTTTTGCCTGCGCTAAATCATGTTGTGCCCCTGTGCTATTCTCGCTAGATCCTCTGCTTTAACTGATCTCCAATCTGGTCTACTTACTTTCTCTGCCTGTCTATCTTTCTTCTCACATACTCTGACCTTCTATTCACATGCCTAGCCCTTCGATTCTTACGTACTGTGTCTATTCCAAAAACATATTCAACAGAAGTGATTAGAAATCTGAAACTTACTGCACTCTGGCTCTGCGTCTCTATGCTGAATGCCTGATGGGAGGGGGTAAGTCGGGTCGCTGCGCAGTTTGTGTGTCCTCTCTCCCTCAGCCTTCAGCTTCCTTATCTGTAGAATGACCTTGGTCTAAAGGAAAATGCCATCTCGCTGCTGCCAGCACTTATCTCTGCTTGCTGTCACTGACTTCTGCATTGTCAGGTGTGGTCCTACACACATAGCACTTGTATGTCTCATCTATCAGTCTATCGTATCTAGCTTCATCTGCCAATTTCCCTTTTATAAGTGCTTGCAAATCCTGTCTAGTTGCTTTATTAGAGCCGACTGCTCTGTAGGGCTCCATGGTCTGTACATTTCTACTGTCCGGGGGGGGGGGGAGCAGACAGGAGGGTAAATCAGTCATCCCTGTTTTTGTCCGTCTGTAACGTCCCCGTCTCCTAATTCTTCAGTCTTTTCTTCTAAGTAATCACACGCACTCATCCACATTTTCACTGTTTTCAACAGTCCTTTGTCTCTCAACCATCCATGATGTGAGCTAAAGAACCTTTTCCCATTTATCACTGTTCAATTCTCCGTTTTCATTCATGCCTGCTTTTCACAATCTCTGCGCACAACTAAATCTTTAGCAGAAATGCCTTCCTTGGCATTTTTGGTCCCCCATTTTTTTTTTTATCTCCTCACCTAGAAGAGATTCTCTTGTCACCAAGACAAGTTTGTCACCAAGACAATTGCGTCACTATGACTCCGTCACCAAGACTCTGTCACTTAGACAATGGGCCACAAAGGTTTCTGAACCATTTCACTGCTCGCTCTTCAATATTTGTACGCCAACCAAATGAACAATCCAATCACACAGACACCAAGACAAAACCACAACACAATCATTGGATCCATACTGTCATTATTCAAAGGAGGAAAGGCAGGACTGACAATTAATCTGAGGGTCTACTGGTTCAAAGGGACCTGAGCCAGGAATACCTGTGAATTACCTGGAAAGCCGACCGCTCGGGGAGGAGGGAGTCCACTATACAGTGATATAGATTTTAGGTAGAATATAATAAGTATTCTTACCCCAGCGCTGTATGTATATCACCAACAGAAGGCTCCGCTCATCCCACGTCTCCGGACCGGTCGGGCTTCCTCAGAGTAGATTAACTCAGGTCCCTGTTCGGGCGCCAGGCTGTCGTCGCTGTTATCTTGTTAACCCTTTCCTCCTCGGAATGTGGTACCAGAGAGAATAAGACACAAACCAAAGGGTGCGTCAATATACTCTACTCTTTATTGCTAATGAAGGGGCTTATATACACCCCTGAAGCAGGAAGCGGAATTACCATATATGGCAGTTAATACAACTTATCATTAAAGCACGTAACATACTGTTTTCTAACCAAACTTTCCATCTTTGCCTTTAGCTCCTGATTTTCGCTCCTAGTACAGAGTATCTCTTCATGTCAGGAGGAGTATTTATTAATGAAGGAACATTCCTTTCTTATCTTCCCTTCTGCTATGCCTCAGCTTTCCAAGGCCTTGAGAAGAAATACTGAATTTAACTCTGCTAGCCTTATCATAAATGAATGGAAAAGTATTCACATGAATTTAACTCTAACACCGGCAATAGAGGAGATGGGGAAATTACTCTCTCCATCTCCTCCACACCTGTGCTCCGATTCTCTCATGCGAGAGGATCGGAGCACAGAGCACTGACACACGGCTCAAACTCTGACAGAGTTTGAGCCGAGTGTCATTTGCACAATCGGCCATGATTCTGTCGTATGAGACAACATACACTCGTGTGACTCCAGCTTAACAGTACCTCCGCCTAACACGAAAGCTGAGAAGTTGATCAAGGATACAGGAGTAATCAAATGGGTATCAAGGATGATCTATTGGTGGTGCAGCACAGCAGTTCACAAACTTAACAAAAAATTTCCCTTTGCTCCCATCTCCACCTAAGAAATGTTCGATATGGCGGTGTACACTTTTCCACAGCTGTGGTCGCTTTTATATATGGTTAGCTCCAAGAGCTGATTATGCTGGGCACTAACGCAATCCAGTGCCTATAATTGCCTAAGTTTTGCACCAAACTATGTTTGTGTGCACACTAGCCAACACACCCGCCCTGATGACTGTGGTGGGTCTGAACTCAGGACATACTGGCCTGCATCTGGTCACTTAAATGATGCAAAATTTCATCTGTCCGGCTGACTGCGGCATGGTCGAGAGGACAGTAGGGATTCACCAACCGGTGCGTGATGCCACCGCTAACTTGTGAGAGGGCCCTCTAGATGTGTCGCTGGTGCCGGCGCCCCGGGCTTTCATCTCCGCTGCTTATTCTAAACAGGAGAAACTGCGGCCTCCTGTGGCCGGTGGTTGGTACTGCAGGCAACTATTGTTCTCAATGTCCATACAGTGCAATGCCATATACTGTATATTTGGAATATGTTTGGAACAACCTCCCTGCTTTCATAAACTGTGTGGCACAAGAACTGATGGTTTGATGCTGTTTTGAATACAAAGGGCGATCACACAAAATATTGATTTGATTCAGATTTCTAATTAGTTAATTTACTTTGCATTTTATTTTTTGATAAAAATAACCTATTAACCCTTCTATATTAGAAAGCATTCTTACTTTGCAGCATTATTTCCACATGTGCCTAAAACTTTTACACATTACTGTATATATAAAAGATAAATATCTATACTATATATTTGGTTTTATAAAATTGTATCCGATACACGTAGCATACGCAATGTTTATGGTATCTGTATTAATACTAAGTTGTCATTTTAGGGGAGTTTGGAGAGGTATGCAGCGGAAGATTGAAGACACCTGCAAAGAAAGAAATCCCTGTGGCTATTAAAACTTTAAAAGGAGGTTACATGGACAGGCAGCGACGAGATTTTCTCCGAGAAGCCAGTATCATGGGACAATTTGATCATCCAAATATTATCCGGCTCGAAGGTGTCGTTACAAAAAGTAAGTTTTCTTTTCCTTTTGTTGTGGTGCTAATGCCAAACTTCAATTTTCGGACAGGAGATCTGCTAAATTGGTCATCTATTACCAGCAAAGAAGCATGTTACAGTATCGCAGAGCTCTGCTTACCTAACTTATCAGTTTCTACGACATACAGTATATGTTTGATCTTGTCCACTTGCAAAGAATTACTTTTAGATGTGTTATATTAAGTATTGCAGAGAAGAAATGGCATAACATTCAAAGTCTTTATTTAAATAATACAAGTAACAAGTTGGTAGTGGATGGCATACTTCTTTGCTTGGAAACAGACGTTTCGCACCAAGCAGGTGCTTCTTGTGGGTTCCAAGTACTGCCCAGGTAGCACACCTTTTTATTCACTGGTCAGGGAAAACCACATCTATCCATATTAAAAGCAATAGTACAGACAAACAAAAATATATGGCTTGCTAACATGGGTGCTACCTGGGCAGTACTTGGGACCAGGAAGAAGCGCCTGCTCAGTGCGAAACAGCTGTTGTCCATACAAACAAGTATGCCATCCACTACCATGCTGTTATTTTTATGTACTTGGACTAGTGTTAATAATAAGATTATTAAGCAGCTACAAGGAACATTCCTGTCTCTTATTATTTCACACTTCTGTGGACATTACTTGAGGACGAGTGGGAGATTAAGATTATAGTTCAAAGGGTTGTCCTCTTTCAAAAAAAATAACTTACTAATATCCTTTAAATTTTAATTAAGCACATTATTAGTGGTGTGAAGGGGCAGGCTGACTGCTCATTTGTATAGCTAAACCAGCCTTCGTATTTTTCCATGCATCGGCTGAGATAAAAAAGGGGTCTGGCTTAGATATTAAGATGAGGAAGTCAGCAAGCCTCTTCACATATGGCCCTGATGATGTGCGGAAACAGGAAATGTCAACAGGGATACTCCCAATAATTTCATGAAAGGGCATTAAAATGTTTTTTTTTAATAACCTAAACCCAGGAAACCTTTTCCTGACATCCACCATCCAAGTACTACTTCATATACAGTGGATACCTACAGTGTTATACAGTCAGGATCGTCTCTAATAGCAGAGATCGGTGTGGGGGATATATTTACTTGCCTATCAGCCAACTGTGATGTAATTGTGCTGTGCCAATAGTGTTTCCAATTAGAGATGGGTGAACCTGAACAGCGAAGTTCGGCATCCGTACCAAACACCTACTTCACCTACTTCCTGGTGAAGTCCTTGTTACTGTTCGGGTTCGGCTGTCCGAATACCAGGTTTTTGTCACGCTGTCATTTGCATGACAGTGCGGCAAACACCGCTTCTGATCGACGGTGAAATCATCACTGCCGGTCAGAAAGCCGCAGTTCCCAGAAAGTCTCATGGTGCTATCGGGCATCTCACCGAAGTCACCGCAGTTCAGCCTGGCTGGGAACACAGACTCAGTGACCAGAAGTAACTTCGATGACATCACCGCCGGTCACTGCGGCTGCACTCGCAGCAGCTCATTCACCAGTGGTTCTCAGCCTGGATGGTCACATCTTGGCACCATCCATGGTGAAAACTATTTATCCCCCAGACATGGATTACGGCGTGGGACAGAATGACAGATAGGTGAGGGATATTGTTGTTTTTTATTTTTGTTTTCTTACAGGAGACGAGGGATTCAGTTAAATTAGGCATTAGGTGAGTATTACTGTGTGTATTTTAATAAAATACTTTATTCTGGCTGTGTCTTTATTTATTGTCCACAAGACACCTATCCATTGCTAATTCTATAGTTATAGGATTAGTAATGGATAGGTGTCTTGTGGACAATACAACATACAGGTGACATCAACCCCACAAATATCTATAGGGCAAGTGGTAAAAGCTGGGCAAAGTGTCAGAATTGGCACATCCCCTAGCTGTCTGCTTTTGCAAGGCTGGTTGTCAAAAATGGGGGTGAACCCCACGGCGGTTTTTTTTAAATTATTTATTTAAATAGTAATAAAATACAGCGTGAGGACCCCACTATTCTTGATAACCAGCCTTGCTGAAGCTGACAGCTGAGGATTGCGGCCCCCAGTTGTGAGTGCTGCCTGGCTGGTTATCAAAAATATGGGGGAACCCTTGCCATTTTTTTTTAAATTATTTATTTAGAACGCTGGAGTCGGCTGATGAATACTCCCATCTGCCGCTCCTGCTCTCACTGTTATTAGTGGCAGCAAGTGGCAGCTGATGGTAACAGTAGTACTCTATAACTTTGTATGTAACCCCTTCTCATGTACAGCACCATGGAATTAATGGCGCTATATAAATAAATAATAATAATAATACCATCAACCGACAACAGTGACCGGAGGTATACTTTATACCTCCGATCATAGCTGTGTCCTCACGCTGTCATTTGATAGTGTGGGAACTTCGGCTCTCTGACCGGCAGTGAAATCATCAGAAGCGGTGTTTGCCACATAGTCATGCACATGACATTGTGGCAAACACTGGATGTTCGAGCATCCCATTCAAGTGAATGGGGTCTGGGTTCGGGTCCAGGTACTGTTCTGATACCCGAACCCAAACTTTTTGTAACTGTAAGAAGCAAACAAAAAGTTGTACGTATGCCAAAATGATGGAATAAAAACTAAACATCACCCTACACAAGCAAATAAAATAATAAAAAGTTATGAGTCTCAGAAAATGACAAACCGATTTATTCTTTTATTAAAAGCCGTCACATCTAAAAAACAAGTTAATACATTTAGCGCCACTTTAATTGTACTGACCTGCAAAATTAAGGCTCAGGTAATTTTTACTGCACAGTGAACGCTGTGAAAATGCAACCCAAAAACAAATGTATATTTTTCACCATGTCACCTCACTTAGAATTTTTTTTTTACTTTTCTAGCACATTGTACGTTATAGTAAATGGGGTCATTCAAAACTGCAACTCATCAGGCAAAAAAACAACATCCCCTATATGACTGTGTTGAGTGACAAATAAAAAAGTTATGGCTCTTGGAAGAAGGGCATGGATGGGAGAGTGCTACATGAAAACTGGCCACTTCTTGAGGGGTTTAATATGAGTGTTACATATTTTGTACTATGACAAAAATTTGACAACATCAGCTGGAAATCCTCTTTATTTGCATCTATGTATGAGATACTCTATATACAGTGTTTTATGGCCTTTATCCCATCAATAGCTGCAATTTCCCAACTAGCACATGGCAGATAATGACCGTCTTAGTAAACACTAAATAATATATTATTATCTCTACACATTGCTGGAAATAATTATCAATACACCTCCAACACTTAATAAAGCAGAACACATCCTCTTTAACTTCTGCTAAGTTCCCTGAAGAATTCAGTAATCTGTGATGCTTGTGTGATATTTATCTTTCTGATCATTTAAACCAATTATACGCCCTCCGAGAGCAGACGTGAGCTCTAACACGGATTATCTGCACACACCTATAATGATGAGACTAATCACCATGGCTCTCAAGAAATGTAATGTAACTTCAGGTAATGTCTTGCAGATTTATGTTTAGTACCAGCTTCCCCCTCTTTTTCATAGGTTTTACTTTTTTAAAAAAACAACCCTTTCTCTCTTTACCGTACATGGGAGTCCTCAGTGTAGGGTTAGTCCTCAGATCACACCATAATTATCTAAGTTTTCCTCCTTTAGTTTGTTTGAGGGCAACAAATCGATCTCCTGGTGGGATGTTTAATGTGTCTCATATAACGCGCTCATTACCGCCATTATTACTGGTAATTCTGTAAGTGATGAGGAAAGGCATCCCGACTTACTCTCCTTTGCCTCAGCCTCTCTATCTCCTTTATACTGTCTCTCCTGCCGTCTTTCACTTGTCTGGCACCTAATGAGCCCTAAAACAATTTTACAATGGATTTAACGGCTCTCTTGACCGAAATCATCATTAATCACCTCCGGTGCAGAAGCTTTTCCCTTAGCCTGGCTGAGATACGAGCCACAACGTACCATTGTATCACCTGTCTCACCGCAACAATTACCGTAGTTGTCTTAGGAGAACTGGCTCATTGTATGGATTTATCATCTTCTAATATCTATAATCTATCTATTATCTATCATCTATCTATTATCTATCTATCTATCATCTATCTATGTATCTATCTATCCCATATCTATCTAACTATTCCATATCTATCTGTATCTATCTATCTATTTATCATCTATCCCATATATATCTATTATCATGTATCTATCATCTATCTATCTATCCATCTATCCCATATCTATGTAACTATTCCATATATATCTGTATCTATTAATCTATCTATCTATCTATCTATCTATCTATTATCTATAATCTATCTATCATCTATCTATTATCTATCATCTATCATCTATCTATGTATCTATTGATCTATCTAACTATTCCATATCTATCTGTATCTATCTATCTATCTATCTATCATCTATCTATCTGTGTAGCCCAGCTGCGCTTGGTGCCACATGTTACCCTGGAGGAGGCATGAAAGGTAAACCACAATCACTTGATATTCATTCACACTTCACATTTCCCTGGTGCCACCAGAGGGAGCCCTTGGAGAGTACGCAGGTATATAAGGGTGTGGAGATAGACAGCAGTAGCTCATTAGATCAGATTAGCCTGAGAGCTGAAGAGATCTTGTCAGAGTGTGTTGCAGAGCAGACAAGCTAGTTACCTCAGACGAGCTGAGAAGGAAAGACTAGCCAGAGAAAGACTTATCTGAAAGCCTGAGGACTTCAGCATTCTCTCAGCTTACATCGTGGAGTCCAGTATTAGTGGGACAGATTGCCACTTAGTCTGGTCAAAGTTGAGTCCACTGAGAGTGCTTCAGCGAGCGTTTCAGAAAGTAAGCGTGCCGACGCTTGGAGAGCGATGAAGACCAAGAAAGCTGACATCTACTGCTGATTGTGCTTATGTTAAAGGTGTGAGTAGGACGACAGGCAAGTGGAAAAAGGGAAAGAGAGAGCGACAGAGGTCGACAGCATTGATAGCTTACCTCAGCTCTGCACCGCCGGACACCGGGTCCGAGCTTGCTAGCTTCTTCAAGACTAGTAGGAGAAACCGGAGACCCTGCTGGATTCCAGATCGCAGGGGCCCAATAGTGCTGATACGTAACCGGGGTCAGGAAGAACAGGAGTCTGGCAGTGCACTGCAAATGGAGACTTAGTTCTGTCCAAAAGAAGGCTCCATCACAAGGTCAGCCGGGCGTAGCAAAGAGAACGGAGTTAAACTTTGTTTTATGCAAGTTAGAAACTCACACACATAAAGAAGAAAGGAGGCCCTACACCTACTCAGTGGTTTACTGGACATGCATCCTCCACCCTGACGGCTTCCCGGGTCGTACCTGCAACTTCACCACCAGTAAAGGTACAGAAAGAGACTGTCTTGTGTGTGTCTGGATTATTGCTCCTGCACCCCTACACCGCCATTCACCCTGAGGGATCAGTCTCGCCTGTGGAAGACTTAACACCTTGCTGCCCCAAACCCTCAGAGGATCTACACTGCAGCGCTGGTCATCCTGACCAGGAACCACAGGTGGCGTCACGAACATTTCCTATATACTACAATCCCCTGTAAATATCCCCTTTTAGTGAGCGCCCAGGGCCACGGACCGAGCTGCGCTACCCGTGACATTCCCCAGTGAAGTGAATGGGCTCGGTGCCGAGTACCCCACAGCCCTGGCTTTGTGCGACTCATATCTATCATCTTTCTATTTCTATCCTATATCTATCTATCTATCTATCTATCTATCTATCTATCTATCTATCTATCTATCTATGGCTCTTTCTAACTATTCCATATCTATATGTATCTATCAATCTATCTATCTTCTATCTATCTATTGATCTATCTAACTATTCCATATCTATCTGCTGTATCTATCAATCTATAAATCATTCTATCTATATCTCATCTATCTATTATCTAATATATCTATATCTCTGTCTAGTGACTGTCTTTGGCTCTAGTAATAATAAATCCCACTGACATCTGATAAAAATGATTTTATTTCCATGATTTCCATGTTTCCAGTTGTTAGACTTCATAAGATAAACAGGACAAAAACAAGAAAGAAATAAAGAAATACTATATTCATCAAATATAATAATAATAATAATCTTTATTTTTATATAGCACTAACATATTCCGCAGCGCTTTACAGTTTGCACACATTATCATCGCTGTCCCCGATGGGGCTCACAATCTAGATTCCCTATCAGTATGTTTTTGGAGTGTGGGAGGAAACCGGAGAACCTGGAAGGAAACCCACGCAAACACGAGGAGAACATACAAACTCCTTGCAGATGTTGTCCTTGTGGGATTTGAACCCAGGACTCCAGCGCTGCAATGCAACCCTTCCTAACCACTGAGCCACCATGCTACCCAAATATATTAAAATTAAATATTTAATAAAGGAAGAATAACATTTTATGTGATAAGCTGAAGCCAAATCATCATCTGTTGCTTTTGCCAAGTCTCAATAGCCGTACGGATTTCACAATAATCCCACAAGGTGAATTTAAAAAGATTTATTATTCTCGATAATTCCATCTGCTTTCATGTTGTGCTGATTAGTCAGGGCAAAGTGTCTCCCTGCAGGCTGCGTCCTGCTTCTGTCACCGAGAGGATGACTTTAGGGTGCACTCCTGCTGATGTTCACTAACACCGGACTAACGCAGGATTCTCACACATGGACTTGATTGGTGTCACCATTGGCTGTGGATTATATAATGCTATCCCCTGCGCAGAGGTGTGACACCATGGAGCATTCATATACCGCAATCCGTTCCTTAGTTTCATCCAAGTAGATACCTGTGGACCAGGTCATGTCCTTCCCTGTATAGCATCTTTACTCTACCTTTTACCAGCTATTTTCTAATGATCAAGCACTAGAAGCCCTAAAATATTTTACTTAAAGGAGTATTTCCATCTTAAAGAGCCAATCCTAATATGTAAAAATACAGCAGCAATAGGGGCAGGACTTTGAACAAATGCACTACAGGATGCAGCCAGCCCAAATAACAAAGATGTTGCAAAATATATGTGCAAAATACTAAAGAGACAGCCACTCACCACCATTCCATTCTTAGGGCACTGTTCACATGAAGGTGATGCATAGTGTCTGGTTCACAGCCTATTAGTCACGCCCATATTATTCGATTAGGCGGTCTGGCCAGCACTCTCTAAATGCATCCCAGTGTGAACACCCCTGTATACACAACCAGAAGTGCTGGGATTGGCTGCACCATGAAAAATAATAATTAGTCTTTAAGGCTATGTTCACACGTTGAGTTTTTGCTGCATTTTTTTTCTGCAGGCAAAACCTGCACTCTTAGCAGTAAAGAAGCTGCTTACAGAAAAGGTTTTGCTGCGTTTTTTGCTGTGTTTTTTAGGATCCCAAAGTTCAGCTTTGCTTCCTCCACAGAAGCATGAACACAGGTCACCAATTCAAGACATATGTAAAAGCATAAAACCGCTTTTGGAAAACAGGCAATTTGATCAAGTTATTATGTCTGAAAAAATAGTGACTACTCTGGACAAAAAAGATAATATGAGTTTATGAAAAAATACACAATTACAAATTTAATAGTAAGGGAAGGTGAATTGGTCAGGAATAGTTTACCTAAGATATTGGCCGAGCATTGAGTTTGTAGGACACTGTTTACTTTCACACTTTGGTTGGCCACAGGCAATGTTAACTCTCACACCTTGGTCATCCACAGGCAGTTTTCAATTTCACACCTTGGTCGGCCAATGTTTACTTTCTACACATTACTAATTTACTTAAATGGTACTAATCCCAACCATCATTCTCGGCTGCTCTAAACACCAAGACACTATGGTTTAAACTTGGGAAAATCACAAAAATAAATGGGTTTCACATACTACTGTACCTGCTTTTTTTTTTTTGCTAAAAACGCAGCTAAACCTGATACCTGCATTTTTACTGCCTTTTTGCACTTACTGAATGCTTTCAATGGGTTAAAAAATGCTGAAAGAAGTTACATGCTGCAGTTTTTAAAAAACGCAGTAGTTTTCCAAATCAGTCAGGAAAAAAATTAAAACAATTTGTGTTGCTGAGATTTCTGAAATCTTATAGACTTGGCTGGTACTGTAAAACGCAGCTAAAAATTTGCATTAAAAAACTCAACAGAAAAACGCAGCAAAAATGCAACTTGTGAACATAGCCTAAATGTCCAAAGCAGAATGTAAACATCAGCGCATTCCTCTACTACTTTGTCCAATTTAATCAGTCAATTACCTCTTTAGTTCACCCAAATTTGCCATAAATTGGAAATTTTTCAAGAAGTTGAAAAACATATTCCACCTTCCATACTGATCTTCATAAATGCATGATCAGGAAAAATCATTGCTATCCAAATAAAAAAAAGGTAATTAACCATCTCAGCTCTGCTGCATCTGCACAGTAAGTTAATTAATACATTTTTTAGGGTTTTTTTTCCCCCGAACAGATTTTTTTTTACTGCATTTCAGCGGCTATTCCAAATCTTTTCCTTGGTGATTTTACAGTTTTGTATGGGAGAATTATAATTGCTGAATTTAACTTCATGCCCCCTGCTGAATATCCCCATTGCTTCCAGGTTGCCAGAGAGCATGCATCTTTAAATAGCATGAGCATTAATTAAATTCTTAAACATAACCCGGGGTGGTTTAACATATTTAAAGTAACTACAGTGATAGCTCAATTGCAATAAATATTTTCTCAGTCCCCACATCGGCTTTTGTGTAGTGTTCTGGTACAGTGAAACATATTAATTATTTCTACATCAGATTAGAACGACAGAAGTGTGACTGAACTTTCCGTTCATTCCCCTCTCACAGCGATGTTTATTTTAATTAGGCAAAAATACACTGCGAAGCTTACCTAAACTAATTAGGAGATATTAATTATGTATGGGAGGTAGCGGCAGATTTTACTATTTGCTATCCGCGACGGTAAAATCCATTGTTAATACTAATCAAAGTCAACTGCATATCGAGAATGGCTTTTACATCAACCAGACATTGCACGTAAGAGAGAACGGAGAAGCTGACCTTAGAAAATGTGTCTGCAGAACTTCACCATGGACCCCAAAAATCATTAGGCAATCAATGTATCGTTACCGGCTTCTTTTTTAGAAGACGGAGGCCATCAGGATGTTTTCAGAACATAAGATTTTAGAGGGAACCTGTCATCAGGTTTTCCCAATATACGATGGCTGGCACCTTTTAGCCTTCTTTTATTGCATTCTTGTAAGCTGTATGTTAGCTCCCAATCCCCTCTGCGTTGCAGAAAAAAGACCTTTCATAACACCCCCAATATGGCACAGTCCAATCAAGTGGGCGTCTCTGTATAGAATAAAAAATACTGTCCGTCACTTCCAAACAGATAACAGGTCTGAACATGTGCATACTAAGAGTAGCCACTTCCAAAACACTTGTTTTATGTCTGAAAGTGACGGTCAGTTTGTGATATTGTATACTTAGGCTCTCTGACCGAGCACTCCACCCATCAGTCTATTGTGGTTTTAATCACAGCAGGATCCTACTACCTATATAATTGTAGGCTATTGTCCAGGAGAGGCATCACATTAGGTTAGGTACCCAGCAAAGAGGATCTCTTTGTTGATGGCTGCTGGGCTACATTAATTGGCCAATTTATGCAATGGGCGTCTCTGCTCTTGATCCAACTCCTCCTCTCTTTCTTCAAACTCCATCCTCCTGCTTTTTTCATGTGGGTGGCGCATCCTATGTCATAAACAGAGCTCCCCAAGGGCAGAGCAAAGTACTGTAGCATGCATGCACCAGCTTTATCTATGTGTCGTTGGTGCTGTTTGGCCTTTTCCGGCACATGTGCACTACAGTACTTTGCTCTGCCCTTGGTAGGGCAAAGAGAAGTGCACCTGCATAGGAGCGCGATGGGGACACTGAGTGGATGCGTCATCCATATGAAGCAGGGAAGGAGTACAGCGACTGTGGGAAGAGAGGAGGTGCCAGATTAAGACCAACGCGCCCATCGGAACGGACAGCACTGTATTTGGGTATAAAAGGCTTTTTTTGGGCTATGCAAAGGGAATTGGGGACTTACTGTACATACAGCTTACTAGAATACTAAAAAAGAGGTCTTAAAGGCGGTGGCCATATTTTACATTGGGAAAACCTGGTGACGGGTTCCCTTTAAGCTATAAAAAGTATTGAATGGAAGTTTATTAACCCCTTCACGACATATGACATATACATATATGTCATATGTCATGTCTCCCTCTTTGATGCGGGTTCCGGCGCTGAGCCTACATATTTTCCGGCACAAGACAGCTGATTTGATCAGCTGTAATGTGCCCCTAACAACCATGGGTGGAATTGCGATCCCCGCAGCTGTTAACACTTAAATGTTACTGTCAATCTTTGACAGCGGCACTTAACATGATCGCGCCGGAAGCACGTCACTATATCTGCCCATCAGTACCCCTGTAACATGATCGTGGGGCACCGATTGATGGGCATGACAACCCAGTGTCTGCCAGAGACCCCTGTGGTTGTCACTGCCAATCTGCCATGAGTGCAGCATTGTGGCCGGCGTTCATAGCAATGAGCATTTCTGCTACATATAGCAGGGCTGAAGCAGCTGATCGCAGATTCAAGTCTCCTATGGAGACTATTGAAGCAAGTAAAAAGTGTAAAAAAAAAGTTTTTAAAAGTATTAAATAAATATAAACGTTCAAATCACCCTCCTTTTTCCCCATTCAAAATAAAACAATCGAAAAATACACATATTTGGTATCACCCCACTTAGAAACATCCGATCAAAATGTAAAAAGAATTAATCTGATCGGTAAACGGCTAGCGAGAAAAAAAATTAAAAACTCCAGAATTACATTTTTTTGGTTGCTGCTACATTGCAATAAAATGCAATAGCGGGCGATCAAAAGGTCATATCTACCCCAAAATGTTACCGATAAAAACGTCAGCTCCGCAAAAAACACCAAAAGTCTCAGACATGGGCTCCATTTTTGTTTTGGTAGCACATTTTTGTTGTTGTTTCACCAGTTAAATAAAAAACTACAAATACATGTTTAGTATCTGCAAACTCGTAATGACCTGGAGAATCATAATGGCAGGTCAGTTTTAGCATTTAGTGAACATGTTAAAAACAATGAAGGGTGAAGGGTTTAATATTTAGTTGTATAGACTTTCAGTAGTGCACATAAGGGATAATTGGATGGACTAGTGTCCTATATCCTGGGTTCTAACTGGGGTGCCAAAAAGTGAAATTAGATTTTTGCAAAAGAAGGTGGTGTATAAAGGGCACCAGTCAACCCAAAATATAATATACAATCCAAATATAAAGTACTTTATTACACAATCAGAGAAAACTAAAACTTAAAAGCTATTAAAAGCTAATAATTGCCATATAAACACTAGATCCCCACATGGAAATGAATGTGAAGATGCAAACCAACTCCCTATAAACTGATGGTCAACTTGAGTAATATAGTAAACAGCCAGAAATAGGGCAATACAAATATATATGGATAAATAGATAATCAATGCCTGTAGTTAGCAATAGAAGACAGAAATGCAAGAAAAACACATAAAAATAATAGGCTCATATACTAGCTATCAGACACGAGTCAGGATTCTGTTGTCCTTCTGCGGATAGGTCACTAGTGGCTGCTATTATTCCCTTTGACAAATTGTGCTGCGTTTCCACTGCTTACCACTGGAGGCTGGTATTGTGTTTCTGCAATCACCCTTTACTAAGATGGCCAATGAATAACTTGTGGAAGCCATCTTGTTGTCTGTTTGGGCCTACTTAACCCCTTAAGGTACTGCCACACTGAGCTATCCCGCTAGCGATCTCGTTAGCGTTGCATACTAATGAGATCGCTAGCGGGATTGTTTCTATATCGCTAAATGCTGCCGCATTTAGCGATATAGTTAACGACGCTATTGCCGTTAGCGATCTTCTTAACGACTTTAGCGGTACAAAAGTACCGCTAAATCGCTAAGAAAAGGTGCCACACAGCGATAAGATACTTACCCAGCGGGAGCGCCAGCGATGAAATAGGGTCCGGAACGATTCCAGCGACGAGCGAGATCACAGCAGGAAGCTCGTCGCTGGAAGCTGCCGCACTGAACAATATCGCTAACGGATCGCTAAATAGTGACATTTTTTAGCGATCCCGTTAGCGATATTGTTTAGTGTGGCATACCCTTTAGTGACAGAGCCAATTTGCAGCTTAATGACCGGCCAATTTTTACAATTCTGACCACTGTCATTTTATGAGATTATAACTCTGGAACACTTTAACAGATCCCGCTTATTCTGAGACTGTTTTTTCATGACATATTGTAATTCATGTTAGTGGTAAAATTTCTTTGATATGACTTGCGTTTGTTTATAAAATAAAATGGAAATATGGCAAAAATTTTGAAAATTTTGCAATTTTCAAACTTTTAATTTTTATGCCCTTAAATCAGAGAGGTATGTCACACAAAATACTTAATAAATAACATTTCCTACACGTCTACTTTACATAAGCACAATTTTGGAAACAAAATTTTTTTTGTTAGTAAGTTATAAGGCTTAAAAGTTGACCAGCGATTTCTCATTTTTACAACAAAATTTACAAAACCATTTTTTTTAGGGATCACATATCATTTAAAGTCACTTTGAGGGGTGTAAATGACAGAAAATACCCAAAAGTGACACCATTCTAAAAACTGCACCCCTCAAGGTGCTCAAAACCACATTCAAGGAGTTGATTAACTCTTTACGTGCTTCACAGGAACTGAAGCAATGTAGAAGGAAAGAATTAGCATTTAACTTTTTTTTACAAACATTTTACTTCAGAACCATTTTTTTTTATTTTCACAAGTGTAAAAAGAGAAAATGAATCATAAAATTTGTTGTAAAATTTCTCCTGAATGCGCCGATAACCCATATGTGGGGGTAAACCACTGTTTGGGCGCACAGCAGAGCTTGGAAGGGAAGGAGCGCCGTTTGACTTTTTCAATGCAGAATTGGCTGGAATTGAGAACGGATGCAATGTCGCGTTTGGAGAGCCCCTGATTTGCCTAAACAGTGGAAACCCCCCACAAGTGACACAATTTTGGAAACTAGACCCCTTAAGGAAATTATCTAGATGTGTGTTGAGCACTTTGAACCCCCAAGTGGTTCACAGAAGTTTATAAGATAGAGCCGTGAAAATAAAAAATCATATTTTTTCCACAAAAATGATCTTTTCGCCCCCAAATTTTTATTTTCACTGGCGAACAGCAGAAATTAGACCCCCAAAGTTGTTGTGCAATTTGTCCTGAGTGAGCTAATACCCCAGATGTGGGGTAAACCACTGTTTGGGTGCATGGCAGAGCTCGGAAGGGAAGGAGCGCTGTTTAACTTTTTCAGTGCAGAATGGGCTGGATGAGATCAGACGCCATGTCGTGTTTGGAGAGCCCCTGATGTGCCTAAACAGTGGAAACCTCCCAAAAGTGACACCATTTTGGAAACTAGACCCCTTAAGAAACTTATCTAGATGTGTGATGAGCACTTTGAAACCCCAAGTGCTTCACAGAAGTTTATAACGCAGAGCCGTGAAAATAAAAAATCATTTTTTTCCACAAAAATTATCTTTTCACCCCCAAATTGTTGCTTTCTCAAGGGTAACAGGAGAAATTGGACCTCAAAAGTTGTTGTCCAGTTTGTCCTGAGTATGCTGGTACCCCATATGTGGGGGGAAACCACTGTTTGGGTGCATGGCAGAGCTCGGAAGGGAAGGAGTGCCGTTTTGGAATGCAGATTTTGATGGAATGGTCTGCGGGCATTGTTCTGTCCTCACTGAATGAGGCAGACGTCATTGCAGTTATACAGACAGCTAAACCGCTATACCGGGGTCCAATAAGGAGATTGATTGAATCTGTGCTTTTATTGAACTTGATATATTGGCGCGGTGAAACTATAATACAAACATAATATACATACAATCAGTACACGGGCATAGTGGAAATACATATACATAGTACACTGAATAAACATTTGCAGACTAATACCTAACCAGGGGCAGGACTGATTAGACAGGGCTAATATAAGACAAGAATTAACTAGAGAGACATAAGTACCTACCAGCGATGCTATCGCAAGAGGAGAGGAAAAAGATGAGCTGCTTCCTGGATGCAGGCTGAAGGAAAATGGAATAAAATGGAGGGAAAGCTCCCAGAATACATTGCTAAGCTACCATCATGCATTGCTTAAGCTACCATCATGCATTGCATAGGGAGGGAAAAGGATTTTGCTGAAAGTGAAAGAAAACATTATGACTGCGAATATGACACTGGTCACTAGAGGGAGCCAAACACTAGATTTTTAAACTCCTACATAAACAGTAGAAAAAACAACAATTAGATGTCGGAGACAGAACAGGCATCATGTTGCGTTTGCAGAACTCCTGATGTGCCTAAACAGTAGAAACCCCCCACAAGTAACCCCATTTTGGAAACTAGACCCCCAAGGAGCTTATCTAGATGTGTTGTGAGCACTTTGAACCCCCAAGTGCTTCACAGAAGTTCATAACGCAGAGCTGTGAAAATAAAAACTCATTTTTTTTTCCACAAAAATGATTTTTTAGCCCCCAATTTTTTTATTTTTCCAAGGGTAACAGGAGAAATTAGACCACAAAAGTTGTTCTGCAATGTGTCCTGAGTACGCTGATACCTAAAAAGTGGGGGGAACCACTGTTTGGGTGCATGGCAGAGCTCGGAAGGGAAGGAGCGCCATTTTGGAATGCAGACTTTGATGGAATTATCTGCGGGCATCATGTTGCGTTTGCAGAGCCCCTGATGTGCCTAAACAGTAGAAACCCCCACAAGTGACACCATTTTGGAAACTAGACCCCCCAAAGGGCTTATCTAGATGTGTGGTGAGCACTTTGAACCCCAAGTGCTTCATAGATGTTTATAACGCAGAGCCGTGAAAATAAAAAATAATTTTTTTCCCACAAAAATGATCTTTTCACCACCAAATTTTTACTTCCACAAGGGTACCAGGAGAAATTGTACCCCAAATGTTGTTTCCAAATATGTCCTGAGTACGCTGATACCCCATATGTGGGAGGAACCACTGTTTGGGTGCACAGCAGAGCTCGGAAAGGAAGGAGCGCCGTTTTGGAATGCAGACTTTGATGGAAAGGTCTGCGGGCGTCATGTTACGTTTGCAGAGCCCTTGATGTGCCTAAACAGTAGAAACCTCTCACAAGTGACCCCATTTTGGAAACTAGACCCCAAAGGGGCTTATTTAGATGTGTGGTGAGCACTTTGAACCCCCAAGTGCTTCACAGAAGTTTATAATGCAGAGCTGTGAAAAAAAATTTTTTTTTTTCCACAAAAATGATTTTTTTAGCCCCCACTATTTTCCCAAGGGTAACTGGAGAATGTAACGGGTCAGGTAGGTGGAACCTCTGAGCTTTATTTATACAAGAAGGTTATACTTGTAAGAGAGCGGGTGGCGCCCATGGAGACGGACAGGAAGTCACGGCAAGTGACGGGGCAGTCTCTGGTTATACGGGAAAGGATCACGGCAAGTGACCGGGGCAGTCTCTGGATTGACAGGCAGGTTGTCATGGCAAGTGACCGGGGCAGTCTCTGGATAGACAGGCAGGTTGTCACGGCAAGTGACCGGGGCAGTCTCTGGATTGACAGGCAGGTTGTCACGGCAAGTGACCGGGGTAGTCTCTGGATAGACAGGCAGGTTGTCACGGCAAGTGACCGGGGCAGTCTCTGGATTGACAGGCAGGTTGTCACAGCAAGTAACCGGGGCAGTCTCTAGATGGACAGGTATATACGACCTGAGATGGTGAAGCCTCCCGGTAGGCTAGCAGGCAGATGGCGGATGGACACTCCCAAGTGAGCAGGCGAGAGTCTCTGGAACAGCCGGGGATCACCGCTTGTGATGTCCGAACCTCCGGGTAGGGCTGCAGTCAGATGGCAGATGATCGCTCCCAAGTGAGCAGGCAAGAGTCTCTGGAATAGCCGGGGATCACCGCTTGTGACGTCCGAACCTCCGGGTAGGGCTGCAGTCAGATGGCAGATGATCGCTCCCAAGTGAGCAGGCAAGAGTCTCTGGAATAGCCGTGGATCACCACTTGTGACGTCCGAACCTCCGGGTAGACTTGCGGACAGGTAGCATACAGCAAACGGGCAGGAAACAGGCAGGTAACTGGTAACGGGACCTGAGGGCTGAAGCAGAGTGAAACAGTGCAACAACAACATTGCTCGGGCACCTCCATTAAGGAGGAAGCCCTTAATATAGGGTGGAGTCCTCCGGCATTGGCCGGGGACTTATTTGAAAAATGCGCGCGGCTCCTTTAAGAGCGGGGGAGGGCGCGGGCGCGCGCCCTAAGTCCAGCAGCAGGGAAGGAGCGCGCGGCCCCAGCAGGGCGGAAGGAGGCGATGTCCCTGCCTGGCAGAGGACGCTGCTGCAGGGGAACAGCGTCCCTGCCTGGCAGAAGGCAGGGACGCCGACGCTACAGAGAAATTAGACCCCCAATGTTGTTGTGCAACTTGTCCTGAGTACGCTGATGCCCCATATGTGGGGGTAAACCACTGTTTGGGTGCACGGCAGAGCACAGAAGGGAAGGAGCACCGTTTGACTTTTTGGACGCAAAATTGGCTGGAATCAGTGGTGGCACTATGTCGCATTTGGAGACCCCCTGATGTAAATAAACAGTGGAATCCCCCTAATTCTAACTTCAACCCTAACCCCAACACACCCCTAAACCTAATCCCAACCCAAATATAACCCTAATCCCAACCCTAACCCCAACACACCCTAACCGTAATCACAATCCTAACCACAACCCTAACACTAATCCCAACCCTAACTATAACCCTAACCACAAACCTAACCCCAACACACCTCTAACCCTAATCCCAATCCGAACCCTAGCCCAAACCTTAACACTAAAACTTTAGCCCAACTCACTTTAACCTAACCTTAACCGTAAAACTTTAGCCCAACTCATTTTCGCCTAACCCTAAAATTTTAGCCTAACTCACTTTAGCCTAACTCTAACCCTAACCCTAAAACTTTAGCCCAACTCACTTTACCCTATCTCTAACCCTAAGCCTAACACTAAAACTTTAGCCCAACTCACTTTAGCCCAAATCTAACCCTAACCATAAACCTAACACTAAAACTTTAGCCCAACTCATTTTAGCCTAGCGAAAAAATGGAAATAAATATATTTTCTTTTTCTTTATTTTATTATTTTTCCCTAACTAAGGGGGTGATAAAAGGGGGGGGGGTTATTTACTATTTTTTTTATTTTGATCACTGTGATACCATCTATCACAGTGACCAAAATGAACCTATAGGAAAAATCTTCCTATTGTTGCCGGGTGCCGGCCGGCAGATCGCGGCGGGCACCCTGTGCATGCGCTCGCCATTTCTGACCGGAAGAAGATGGCGGCGCCCACCGGAGGATGCAGGAGGGCCCGAGTACCACCGGGAGGTATGGGGGTATATGAGGGACCCTATTTCTCTCTCATCTGATGTGCGATCACATTAGAGGAGAAATTAAATGGCACATCTGATTTTTTTTTTTTGCAGTCACCGTGATACGGTTAATAACGGCGATCGCAACCCTGGGGTCGGTAAAAAACGACCCGAATCATGTTCTCTGGGGTATTGGCTACCCCCGGCAATCCGACTCTGGGGGGCTCTATACACTTTTTCCACAGTGATTATGTGGCAGTTTGATTTTCAATTGTTTTTAACTTTTTGTTTCTGTAATAAAGTAGTTTATATTTTTGTATTTGGATTGTCTATTACATTATGGATCGACTGGTGCATTTTTTACACCACCTTCTTTTGCCTAGTCTGTGTTCTTTTCTTAGGGGTGTATGGCACAGCATCCCTTTATTTAGGTTGTGCAAAGTCCATTTTATTTCTTAGAGCACCACTCCAGTGTTTTTTCTTTTTTATTGCATTCCTGGAGTGGTGCTTTTAATGTAATTCGCGATTATCATACTCGCCTGCCGCTGCCTTCACTGTTTTCCATCGTCACTCCCATTGGTCTCTGGCGAAAAGTGACCTGCTGGCAGCTTCAGTATTTCATGCAGCGCAGACGTCACTTTTCAATACAAGTCTATGAGAGCCTTGTTCTGTCTCATTCTAGCTCTCAGACTTGCATTGAGAGCTTGTGTCAAACCTTCTGACATCCGGCCAGTTAGAAGCTGCACTCACAAGATAATGCAGTGGGAAAGGATTGATGTCGAAAATAGTGAAGACGCCGGAGGGTGAGTATATGTCTGGGGGCAGGGGACTTACGCTTAAAGCGCCACTCCAGCGCTGATAAAAAAAAAAAAACACTGGAGTGGTGCTTTAGCTTATAAAATGCATGCTTGGAGGCGGAGCTGGAAAAATACGGCAGTGGAGCCTAGGGACCCCTGGTCTTCACTTAAGCTATTAATCCCTAAGAAGAGATCTGGCCTTCACTGCAGGGAATTCTCCGATCACAAATCCTGAGTAGTCACTGTGGTGAATGTGTTAATTGGCAAATCGGGGCCAAAGGCAGAACTGGATCATGCAAAGTAATTAGTACAAAGAGGTAGATTTCAATTAGGAGAATGCCGTGGATCAAAAATCAAAGAGATACACAAGCCTCAGATTGGCAGACAGAAGAAAAGGCAAAAACAGTTTAATTATTCTTGGGAAAATCTAATATCAAAGTCTGAGTAGGGTCATAACAGTAGGTACCACCAACATTCTCAATGCACAGGGTCGGACTGGCCCACCGGAGAACCGGAGAATTCTCCGGTGGGTCCTGGCATCTGGGGGGCCCTGGCACCTGCTGGCATACAGGGGCCAGTTGCCTAGGGCCCCCGCTGCTCCAGGGGCCCCCAGCCAGTGGCGTGTCGCTAATAGCGGCACACCACGCAGCTGCCATGGGGGCCCCGTGCCAGCGGAGCAGCAACGGGTGACAGGAGGCATGAGCCCCTGTCCCCGCTGCTAAAGAGAAATGAATATTCACTGCTTCCCACGCCCACATGGGCGTGGGAAGCAGTGAATATCATTACTTACCTGTCCCGTTCCACCGCCGTGTCCTCGGGTCCTCTTGCTGCGATGTTCAGGCAGAGGGCGCGATGACATCATTAGTGTGCGCCGCGCCCTCTGCCTGATCATTCACTGCCGGAGGACTCGAAGACAGCGGCGCTCAGCGGTGGAGCGGGTGACAGGTAAATCTCTCAGGTGCCGGGGCCCTGAGCCAGCGGTGACACCGGCACCTGTCCCCCATAGCGCGCCGGTGTCCCCGCCTGCTCAGGACACCGGCACCTGGCCCCCAGCGACGAGAGGTGAGTTTGTCTTTTTTTTGCAGCAGCAGCAGCTGCGGCAGCATAAAGGGGCCTATAAAATGCAGCATCTATGGAGGCACAGTCTGTGGAGCATCTATGGGGGCATAATCTATGGGGACATAATCTGTGGATCATCTATGGGGGCATAATCTATGGGGGCATAATCTGTGGAGCATCTATGGGGGCATAATCTATGGGGGCATAATCTATGGAGCATCTATTGGGGTATAATCTATGGAGCTTCTATGCGGGCATAATCTATGGGGGCATAATCTAAGGAGCATTTATGGGGGCATAAACTATGGAGCATCTATGGGGGCATAATCTATGGGGGAAAAATCTATGGAGCATCTATGGGGGCATAATCTGTGGAGCATCTATGGGGGCATAATCTATGGGGGCACAATCTATGGGGGCATAATCTATGGAGCATAATCTATGGGGGCATAATCTGTGGAGCATCTATGGGGGCATAATCTATGGGGCATAATCTATGGGGGCATAATCTATGGAGCATCTATGGGGGCATAATCTATGGGGGCATAATCTATGGAGCTTCTATGGGGGCATTATCTAAGGAGCATCTATGGGGGCACAATCTATGGAGCTTCTATGGGGGCATAATTTAAGGAGCATCTATGGGGGCACAATCTATGGAGCTTCTATGGGGGCATAATCTATGGGGGCATAATCTATGGAGCATCTATGGGGGCATAATCTATGGAGCATCTATGGGGGCACAATCTATGGAGCATTTTGTGGGGCATAATATATGGGGCAGCATATGGGGCATAATCTCATTTTCCACCCTAGGCTTATACTCGAGTCGATAAGTTTTCCCAGTTTTTTGTGGCAAAATTAGGGGGGTCGGCTTATACTCGAGTATATATGGTATCTATCTATTATCTATCTATATCTATATCTATATCTATATTATATATATATATATATATATATAGCATTATACCCTATGAGGGGGGGCAGCATTATCCTCTATGAGGGGGGCAGCATTATCCCCTATGGGGGGCAGCATTATCCCCTATGAGGGGGCTGCTTTATAATCTATGAGGGAGGCTACCCCAACTCCTGCTACATAATTAAGACATGTACTACCTTATATTATACCGGATATTAGCGTGTTTTACTGCACAATTGTTGGACTTGTATTTATTTCTATGTAGCTACATAGTGGGCCCCAAGAATGATTTTCTCTGGTGGGCCCAAGGTGTTCCAGTCCGACGCTGTCAATGCACCATAAAAATCCTAACCGAAGAGATTGCAGTAGTACAATTGTTTAAAGTCGAGTTCTGTGCACTCTGATTATTCTGCCACACCCCCCGAATACTTCCTATACAACATGCGCCCCCCCCCCCCGACATTCCTGCCAGCCTAATTGACAGTCCTATTGCAGCAGCAGCTGGTGACCATGGACAGCGCAGAAACAAGGTGAGAAAAGTAACTTACAATAGATCATGGTTAGAGATGTGCAAATCAACTAAAACATTTTCGGGCAGATTCGAGCTAAAACAAATCTGCCCTGAAAACTCAGGAAAACTCATAATACTCAGAAATTTTTCCTTGGAGAGACCAGTACTCTTTTGGCTTTATGTATGGATGAAGCTACTGGAATGTCTCTTCAGCACTTACACAATGCTCTTTGGAAATAATTGGATGGCCATATGGATTGACCATATGACAAATTAGAAACTGGGTAGCTAAGACCTAGTAAGTAGAGGAGGCCGACAGAAACAATCTCAATCCGCACAATTCATCAGCTTTCCTATTAGCTTGACATCCCAAGAAAAGTTGCACTAAAGAACTATAATATAGTAGATCTCCGATGCACATTTTTTTCTGAAATAATATATAAAATTGTATCCCAAGAAATTGAGAATTAAGTCCTCAAAGAAATCAAGGCAAGATAATGGTGGAGACATTAGTTGTGCCCCATCCATGAAGCAAAGTGAGAGCCAGACCTCAAGAGGCGGCATTTTTAGAAATACTGAGCGCTCTACTTGCACTGAATTGGGATTGGGTAAAGATTTCAATTATTACTTTTGTAGAATTACCGCTGATGGTAGAGGACATTTTTTCCTGTAGATAGCTGTGCCACATATAAAGTATGCTGCCACTGGATTGATTTTAACACCATGTAATGGGAATTTCAGGTGATGAAATGTAACTACAGCTTTCTACACGTGCTACGCAATATATTCATCTTCCTTCAGTTATTTGACCAGTGATGATGGCTTCTTTATTGTTATTTAATAGACACCTGGAAGCATTTTATTAGATTCTATTTACAGAATCCCTAAGCAAGCCCCAACTAGATATCACAATTCTTCATCTACCGCCCAGTACTGATAATAACAGAGCTCTGATGAGAAGGAAGGTGCACAGCCTGCAGAAAGGGATAGATATATTTCATGAATATGCTTGGGGCTGAAAAGGGCCATAATGTACATAGGACAAGGCATGGTTACATATGTCAGCCTTGCTCTCGAAAATATTAATTTTCACGAGATTATTAGTAACCCACAATACCATTTATTATGGAGAAAAGCTTTCAGGCCTTTTATAAATGCTGATTTAGAATCTTCCATTACTTCCTCTTCCTATCAGGCATTCTGACTGCTCTAACTGTAAAAAACCCTTTCCTACTTAGCTACTGAAATTACTTTTTCACCACACGTAATGGATGTCCCCATGTTCTTTGAAATGTCCTTGGAAGTAATTTATCAGTCCTTTGTATTGACAACACATGTATTTATTCATATGAATACGATTGCTTCTGAGGTCTCTTTTTTATTCTGAAGAAGCTCAACTTTTCAACCTCTTATTATAGGAGAGATCTTCCATCCCATGTTATAATCTAGATGTCTGTCTTTGAGCCAACTAGTTTTTTAATATCTTTTTTTAGATGTGGCTTTAAAAGTGATTCATAGAGAGGTAATAATAAATTTGGATCACAGGATTTTATTTTTTTTAGACACCTTAATATCTTGTTTGCTATTGCATCTGCTGCTTGACATTGAGTACTGCTGCTCAGCTTACTTGTAACCAGAAAACCCAAGTCCTTCTCCTGTTCCTACTCACAAGTATACTTCCAATTAATGTACCCTATTTTTCGGACTATAAGACGCACTTTTTCCCCAAAAAAATTGTGAGGAAAATGGGGGGTGCGTCTTATAGTCTGAACGCAGGCTTACCGGGGGGTTGCGGAAGTGGTGTGGCAGTGGTAGAGGTGCGGCGTTGCAGAGGCGCGATGGGCGGTGTGTACCTGAGCAGGGTCCCTTCCTCAGGTGAGGTGACGCCGTGGCACGGTGTCCATGGAGAGCAGAGAGGAGAGCAGAGCAGGGTTTGTCGGTGGTGGCGGCCATCTTCCTGAGGCGGCGTGTGCACAGATAGAGTACTCTGCTTCCTGGGGCTTCAGGAAAATGGCTTCGGGAGGCTGTGCATGCACAGATAGAGATCGCAGTGGCCATTATCCTGAAGCCGAGTTCACAGATTGAGCGCTCAGCTTCAGGAAAATGGCCGCCACGATCTCCATCTGCGCATGCGCTGCCTCCCGCGGCCATTTTCCTGAAGCCCAGGAAGCAGAGTACTCTATCTGCGCATGTGCCGCCTCGGGAAGATGGCCGCCACCACCGACAAACCCAGCTCTGCTCTCCTCTCTGCTCTCTGTGGACACCGTGCCGCGGCATCACCTCACCTGAGGAGGGGACCCTGTTATGTACGGTAGCTGAGGAGGACAGGAACAACAGCAGGGCAGCTGAACACCTGAGATGTTGGTAACTAATGGGTTGCAGAAACCTGAACTAACCACACAACTAGAGGTAGCCGTGGAGCGTTCCTACGTTGATCCTAGACGCCTCGTCACAGCCTGAGAGCTAGCTATACCTAAAGATAGAAACAGGAAAGCTAACTGCCCCGGAGTAGAGCCCCAAAGGAATAGGCAGCCCCCAAACATATAATGGCGGTTAGACAAGATGAAAACACCAACGCAGGCAGAAAACAGATTGAGCAAACGCTGGGGCCACAAACTGACTAAATAGGAACGGACAGGAGAGATTACTTTCTGCAACCCAGAAAACCCTACAAAAATCCAACAATTCTGATTACAAAAATACTGAGATCACACGATCTCGCCACCCACTAAATCAGATCTCAGTGTGAAAAAAGCCAAGCTTCAGCCACTGAAAAAGCAGGAAAAAGCAAATAAAAAACAACAGAGGCTACAGACAAACTGTGAGGAGCTCAGGCCCCAGGAGGGGACCCGGCTGTCCTCCACAAATGTGCAGAAAACAATGCAAATAGCAAGCACAAAAATAAAAGCAGAAAATATCTTATCTGATAGCAGAAGATGCAGGCAAGACTCAGCAAACTTCCAAATGAACCAGGAACCACAATTGAGACAAGAACAATTGATCACCGGCAACCATCATGGGAGGGAACCTCCCTTATATCAGACCAGTCCGTGATCCCAGATTGCCATTCCTCGCTGAAAGGTTCAGTACTGTCTGTAACCACCAGAGGGAGCCTCTGCACCATGTCATTTTGACACCGGACATCTGTACATCTGGCCTCCTGATGAGCCCATGGGGCGAAACGCGTTGAGGTGCTACTATTGATGGTGGTGGGGTGACCATGAGAAATGATGAGTATCGTTACGCATTTCTTATTAATAACATTTTATAATGGAGTTTCTCAGTGTATCTACATCATGATGAGGGGTGATTAGTATTATACGTACAGGAAGGCAATATATATACCTATTCCCCATTTAGCACCATACCTGTATGAATGTTATATCTGTACCTATTTCCTATTCGGTACATCGGGCATTGCTAGGGAAGGTATACATCAATTATATCTTGCTGCCTTATACATTTATCTTCAAATATTGCTATCCCCTAACACGACACTAATATCAAGTGTCAATGACCTTCTCATGACGCCGATGCGTCTTATTTATTCCAGTCATTATTTGCACTAGTCATTTTTTCAGTGTGTTTATAAGTTCAGACTAGACTTTTGGTCCAATAGCTGACAATTATAGATCGCATCTTAGCTTTTATTTGACTGTCTGGTATGCACACACATTTAGATTTCCTATACACTGGAGGAGCTTTGACTAGTGAGTGAACAAGTATGAGACTGTTCACATTCACTTTCATTAAGCTGTGGCACAAGAAGGCAGTTTTATCATAACTCCTGTTCATAAAAGGAGGCTGCTGTATACTAGCAGTGTTGTACAGCAGATCTGTGCCAATCTCCATTATACTTCCTACCACCCCGTGTGTTGTGAACTGTTTTTAATACTTTGGGGACTTAGGGTCACCTTTAATGTTAGCTGGTCTCTGTATTAATGTTAGGGGTCTCCCTACTATCTGGGTAGAGGTATCCCCTAAGGTGTAAGGGCCTAACAGGGACCCTAGGGTCAGCCATCGTGGAGCGGGGGCGCCACAACGCTTCCCCCTAGGGTGCCAACCTCCGCTGTTAGGCAGGTGACAGCCCAGACCTACATCAGGGACTCTAGGCTATCCCCATAGCTTTTAAGTTAGGAATACACTTTGTTTTTTGTTTTTTATCACGGTTGTTTTTGGGTGCTACCCATTGAGGTATTTTATCAATAAAGGATTGCCTATAGGGCATGATTCTATGATTTTAGAACTTGAAAAGCCTCATATACACAATTGAAGGGGTTTACATGACTATTAGATTTTCTTACTACGGTCCCAAGTAACAGGCAGATCATTAGCAACGATCTGCCTCTTTTGCCCAGTGCCGTCTCAGAATGGTCATAGAGAAAAAGGGAAGGCACCATCATACATATTATAAATGGGGTCAACCTGCAGCATGTCATAAAAGACAGCATCTATGCCATTTCTAATCACTTAGCAGTTGTTCTGTATTGGGTGCTAGTCATTATGATTCTTATATTTGCTCTTTGGACTAGTGATTCTATTATCAATTACAGAGTATATTTGGCAATATTATTTATAGGTGCTAGATGGTTGTTTAGGGCTCCTGCCGTCAATGGCTATGAATCATTTGTATCAGTGTATTTCATTTTTAAATGTTTTTATTTCATGTGTGGTTTTTGTATACATTAAATAAAAATTTGAGATTTTTTTAATGGTGGTCTCTGCCTTCACGCATGTTTTCTTGCTTTTGGACAGTTTCATGTGACTCAGAATGGTCACTGACTGCTCCTGTCAATGATTCTGCTGTTTCACATCAACAGAGCCGCTCCTTTCTTTTGAGATGCTCTGTCAATGGGGCTTGACTACCGACATGCTGATTAACAGCTGCATCAATGTAGATAGTCAATGGGGAGCCGGATGTCAATCAGCATGACATCGGCAGTCACACCCCATCAACAGAGCTGAGTGGAAGAGTAGCTGCTGCTGTGTCAACGCAACTTCAGTGGAAGCCGCATAAACGGCTGCAGAAGAGATCTATGACCGCTCTGTGGTGGCAGAGATCTGTGATGAGCAGAATAGGCAGGTAGTTAGCAAATACTTGACTTTTAGTTCTTAGGCCCATAGTAAAACAAATCAAATAGTCCTGGACAACCCCTTTAAGAATTTGATTTTGGTCAGGAGACTCATGGCCGATCTGTCCATCATCCCATGACACGTGTGAGTGCTGCCTTAAAGAGGACCTTTCACAAAATTTTTCATGTTGAATTGGATAATTTTAATAGTGGCTGCAGAGCAGAATAAAATGTTTATAGTTTTAAGTTTGCCTCTTCGTTACGGAGATATTAGCAATCAAAGTATATGACACTTTGTAAGTTAACTTTTTTTTAAGTCCAAGGGTGTGTTTTCTACTAGTGGCATGTACTTCTCTCAATATGAGTTTCCAAGTTGTAAGCATTGCAGCAACACAGCAGAAAAAGAAGTATGACTTAGGTTTCTCAATGTATGAGATGTAAGGAAACACCTTTCAGACAAGATCGATGTGGAGGAAAGAGCAGTGCCACTGAGTTTATCTGTGTCACATCACAAAGCTTTCTATCAGCTCTTCCACTCCCATAGCGCTGCCAGCTTTGCTGTACTGCTTTTTCCCTCTCACTTCCTGTCCGGAGATGAGTCACACTTATGTCAGTTGTGCTAAGGGCAATTTGTAATCTGTCTGCACTGAGAGCACATCAACTCCTGTGTGAGATGTGTTGACACACAGACCAGATCTCACTGCAGATTAATCACAAGATACAGTGAGCACAACAGACATAAGTGTGACTTATCTCTGAATAGGCAGAGTGGGGAGTGGCAGTACAGCAGAGTTGACAGTGCTATGAGGTGAGGAGAGCTGATAGAATGGTTTGTAATGTGACACAGCTAAACTCAGCTGCACGTTCTAATCATGCAGGAGTTTAGGCCAAGAGATCAGAACTGTATCATTACATTTCACACACTGAGAAACCTAAGCTATAGTGGGGGGTGTTCTTTTTCTGCTTTGTTACTGCCTGCTTATGATTAGTCAACTCATACAGAGAGAAGAAGTGCATGCCTGCAGTGAAAACTCTGATAACACCTACTTGGCCTTAACAAACGTTAACTGAATAGGTCCCAAATTATTTGATTTCTAATATTTCCGCACTAGAGAGGCAAAAAAAAAACCCCTTACATTCAGCTCTACAGCCACTATTACATCATGTGTCAAGTTCAACATGAAAAATTTGGTGAAAGGTCTTTTTCATCCAGTGTTTTTTATCCATGTCCTTTTATTGAGTTGTCATAAACTGGGGTGCTGATACTTGTTAGACATTTATTGTATGTAAGTTTCTAAGCCAGGACCCCGCAGCTCACTCCTTTCTTTACTTTAATTCTAGATATGATAGATAGTAATAGATAGATAGATAGATAGATATAGATAGATAGGATAGATAGATTAGATAGATAGATAGACAGAGCCACATCTACATGATTCTATTCTATCTATCTAGCTAGCTATCTCTCCGTTTTTTCACTTTTTATGTAGTATAGTTTTTATTCTGGCATATGTATCTATTCTAGTTCACTTTAGTCTTACAGTTTAATAGTTCCTGTATCAATGACTTATGTTCTACTTTTGTTTCATTGTATAGATGTCACAAAGAACAAGAAAAGTCATTTGAAAAATGCATTTATGGAAAGTTCTACACTGAAAAACACATTAAAATAGTTAATAATGTTTTTCAGATATAAATGCTATTATTTTAATTTCTTTACGGGGATTCAATTTGCTTGTACATGAAAGTTCTTTATAATTTTGTAGAAGATACTAAAACAATAGAATCTAGCTAATTGCAATTCCAGCAAACATCAACTGACACTATTAGAGGGGCTTCCTATCTAATGTGAATGGATGAATGACTATGTCTCGAGTCTTTTAACTGTTTGTGTGTTAAACTCTTACAACTGCGCCAAGTGTTGGAGAAATAATAAAAAGTAATGATAACCTCAGACAGAATATCAGATATATTATATATAAGCCACACCGACCACTTTATGAGAGCGTCCTGTAATACACAAGGCACGTTCCCATCAGAGCACATATTGTCTCCAACCACATGAAAACTTAGGGTTATCACCCCTTTTAGAGCAGACTGGATTTATGTATTTTTTTATTTATTTTCCATTTGCTCCATTACATTACATTACAATAATGTCTTTATTTCTCAGACTGCCCTGTCTAGGTTTATATCGAAGAATTTCTGGGAAAAAAACATTTTTTTATTATTATTATAAACATGCTAAAAATTAAAGTGGCATTCCATTGTTGAACACCCGTTAGATTTATTAATGTAAATAGGTCTAAAATTCTGTGCTGATTAATTTAATTAATGCTTAATCCCTTCCCTATGTTACAATTTTTGTTCTTGCACTTTAGTGTTTTTCCTCCTCTTCTTCCAGAGTTATAACTTTTGGAATGTTCTTTTGACCTAGCCGTACAAGGGTTTGTTTTTTGTGGGACTAGTTGTAGCTTTTACTGACATCAATCATTTAAAAATTAAAAAAAAAAGTACTAGAAAAGAAGCCTAGAAAGAAAAGTGCTAGGAAAAAAGGAAAAAAAATTCAAATGTGGTGAGATAGTAAAAATAAAACAAATTTGCCATTTCTTTTTGATATTTTCCAATGTAAATAATGATTATTACACAATAGTGTTTCATGTAATAGACAAAAATAAAATATAACAGCTTCCAGCAAGATGAGCCCAAGGCCATGACCCCGTTGTCATCCTGGCCTGTAATGAAGATAACCCACAATGGTGTTTGTCTTTTTTTATATTAGTTATTATAATATAATTGATGCCTAAGTTCACACTCGGTTTCTGTTTTCTCCGATCTTGTAGCAAAATGGCAGAATGATTAGGAGATGCACGGCTGCCGCGTCTGCTCCGATAAGAGTCTGAGCTATTTATTAGATAGGTATCGGGAAGATGTGAATGTAGAGTCGTAACTAGGGAAAAAAAAGTTTGATTAATAGAGTGCTAACATTAGTCTCATCGCATCGCTTTCCAATAGATGCCATTACTTATCAGCTGGAAGCTATTACTACTGCATACCGAAGTCATTTACAGGCATTTCTATTCATAACATTGTCACTGCATATCGAGCTTAAATATTTTACTGCTATCCCAAATTTTAAAGAATTTCTTGGAGGAAAGGTCGACTAATTCAGCAACACAAAACTAGTGCAATATAATTACAGTAACATTCTGTCTGCCGGCAGTGCCGGATGATTATTGCTCCATATTCTTCATATTTAAGATGTGTGTTCTTAGTAAACCAGTAAATGTGCCTATTAAGGCCATACTTTATGTTTAGTGGATTCTCACTTTCTGATAGAAGAGATGTGCCGCGGCTACACAAGGCATTTCCAAATGATTCCGCTGCTCTTATTTCACTGGTATCATTTTAGTACTCTGGATCAAAATGGTTCAGGATGAGTAGTCATAGGGGATGAAATCAGGAAGGCTGGACGTGGCTTGGGTCTAATTTCTGATATTAGGCCGGGGTCACATAAGCTTATAACACTGACGAGTTCTATGTGATAAAACTTTGATCTTCTGGTGAAGACATTCTTCATTGGAGTTGTGCTCAAGGCCATTATCATGCTGGCTTCATCTTCTTCTTTTTAGCAGAGGAGTGAAGGTTTTGTTGGAAAATTGACTGATATTTTAAACTGTTCATAATTCCCTCCACCTTGACTAAAGACCCAGTTCAAACTGCTAAAAAACAGCCCCCAAAGCATAATGTTGCCTCCACCATGCTTCTCTGTGGGTGTGGTGTACTTTTGGCAATGAGCAGGGTTGGCTTTGCGCCAAACATACCTTTTGTAATTCTGGCCAAAAAGTTTAACCTTAGTCTCATTTGATCATAACTCATTTTCCTACTGGCTTTCGGCAGACTTGATGTAGGTTTTTAGGCTTCAATGTTTTTCTTTGTAAGAAAAGGCTTCAATCTTGCCACCCCACCCCAACAGGCCAGACATATGAAGAATACGAGAGATTGTTATCACATGCAGTACAGAACCAGTACTTGCCAGAAACTCCTGAAACTCCCTTAATGTTGCTGTAGGTGTCTTAGCAGCCTTCCAGATCAATTTTCATCATTTTTTAAGGTAATTCCACTGTTGTGCCAAATTTAAGCCACTTCTTGATGATTTTCTTCAGTGTTCTATGGTATATCTATTGCCTTAGAAATGTTTTATACCCTTTTACTGACTGATAATTTTCAACAATCTGATGCCTTTGCTGTGTTGTAAGCTGTTTATAGACCACGACTTTTGCTGTAAAATGCAACTAAGAAAATGTCAGGAAAATCCTACTAGAACAGTTGAACTTTATCTGGAGTTAATCAAAATCACTATAAAAGATGTCTGATGTGTACTGACTGACTTTATACAGTATGTGATTGGCCAATTCTGAACACAACCATATCCCCAATTATAAGAGGGTGTTCACACTTATAAAACCAGATTTTTCAGCTTTTTCATTTTTATTTCTCCCATCAAGATGATTTCAGTTGGTTTCTCAATGGATTTGCACAGATTCCGAGTTAAATTTCAGGGTGTAAAAAGTTGTGAAATGATTCTTCTTGGTATGATTTTCGTACATGACAAAAATATGGCATTTTAACAGGCGTGTGTAGACTTTCCATATGCACTGTATATAGGTTTACTCAGGTTTAATGTTCTGTATTTACGATCTGGGTTTCAAGTGGAATCTGCCTATTAAAGATGTGAGCGCATGTCTTAAAACTTTATACCTGGATGCTACATGGCGCTTGTTATCTAGGGTTTTTTTTAGCGCTATTATATGGCATTTATTCAAAGCTGTTTTGGTTGCCGGCTTTGAGGGAATAATCTACCGGCTCCTCACTGCTACAAATACTTTGAGGGAACATTGATTTCCATCCTACTTAATCACATTCATGGAGAATGATCGTGTATTTGTGGCCACTTGTCTGCTGGGAACAGGGACTAGACACTTTCAGGAATATAATAGTTGATATGACATATAAACATTTTGTGGGGAAATGGACTTAAGGGACAGGGACAGTAGTGTCTCTATACAGATAACATTCAGCAGGATGTGAGATGTTTGAAAAACAAAATGATATTTTTAATAGATTTTAAGTCATAGAAAGATTATTATGGCTGCATACAGCACGACATTTTAGCCATTTCCATATGATTTCCTCTTTATTATATTGCTATTTCAGGCTGCAGACCGTTCACTATGGTTTTTTTGCGTCAAATCTTCTTGGAAGTCATATCTGAGTGAGTGTGTTACAGTAATAATAATAGCCACGGGAATTGTATTATTATTACATACCATCAAACACCCTCATATTCTTCCAGTCATTAAAATATGCATCCCTAGAAAATGTTATTTTATGCTTCCTCAAAGACAAAACTCATATATTAGTCTCATTAATCAAGACTTGACTAGGAAAAGGTGACCAGCGAGACTAGATATTAGCCATCCTTTGGAGACATATAGAGATGAAAAACGGTGAACTCTGATATTTATCACTCATTAGAAGAAATAAAAACATTACAATGTCGAGAGTGGATATCACCAGAATACCATCCTACTGGCGTGTAACATACCGGCACCCACAAACAAGGTAAAATGGCATTCTGCACATGTAGCTATGGAGAGGTTCCTGCACAGGGTTCTCTTATTAAACCATCATTATTTCTTATTTACTATGAGTTAATGTTAAAGCAATTAAATAAAATACAGAGTAAATAAATTAAATAAAATTAAAAATAATATTGTAAAATTTCTGTAGACCATCAGCAGTTACATGTAAGGTCATGCTCCAATGGCAGACTGCAATAAATGGGCGCTAAGGGCAGAGTTGGAGTGGCCAACCAGGGAACCCATGGATCCTCGTGAGCCCAGGTTGTGACACAGAATGGACCACAAAGTTCCTAGGCGCTGACGCCTAGTGGTGGAATTGTTGGATCATCTTAGGCATCAGTTCACAATTGCATCTATAACCAGTGCACACTGCAAAGAAATATTTATTCCGATTATGTTATAGAACCTGGAAGATGCACAAGAACAGCTAAAATATAATGAGGTCGCCATTTAGAAATTCACATATAAGGGTAATATCCGATCATTGAGATTAATGAGCAGAAAACTAGATGAGTTCACCGTTGTAGGAATCCACCATCACATATGTTTCGGAGATGCAGTAAGCCCCTCGGTCTGGGCAAATGAGTCCAGTCTAACAGAAAAACATACTGGCATCTTCAATAAAATCTTGGCAGCTTTAGGACATTTCCATTAAAATCATGTCACTAAGGCCTCTTTCACACATCCGTTGTGCGCCTGACGGCGCCCTCCGGCATTTTTTTGTCCAACCGCATCCGGCTAAATGTGATGCCGGATGCGTTTTTTTTGCATTGACTTTCATTAGCGCCGGATGGCGCCGCATGTCAGTGCGTTGTATGCGTTTTTGTCCGGATCCGGCGGAAATGTACATTCCGTCGGCCGGACACAACGCAGCATGTAACGTTTTTATTTTTTGCCGGTGCTGCCTGATGTGCCTGAAGCGGCGCATCAGGCAGCCGCGGCAAAATTCCGGGGGCGCCGTTAGGCGCACAACGGATATGTGAAAGAGGCCTAAGAGGACAGTGTTCTGGTGATGACGCCTTTCGACTTTACCAGACTTAATCGACTAAGATTCCTAAAGCCGAAACACGTCAACACTAGAACACTGTTCTCTTAGTGACCTGATTTTAATGGAAATGTCATAAAGCTGCCAAAATTATACCAGAGACATCAGGTTTTTTCTTTCTTTGAGATTAATGGTCCAAGTGAAATAACAGATGATGACCGATAGCCAGAGTGATGACGCAGTTCAGAGATGGTGCAGACAGGAATAACTGAGTGATGTCAGAGTGCATGAATGATCATTACTGTGAGGTCATAAGGAAGTGATGTCACATCGATAAACAGTAAGGTCTCAAATTTTAGCAAAGGATCACAGTGATGTCACATGACATTTCCTTATGTGATAACGTGGCCATTGGGCCTGCTCAGATACTGATCCTTTTTGCGGCTACCCCTAGAGTTACCCCTTTGTTGGACCACATTGAACCTCTAGAGTCCTGCAGACATAACCGCTGTTTGAAGGTGATTTTGAAAAATAATTTTTGGCACTCTGCACGCACTACATGCATCCACTTGTTGCACTGCAAGAGACTAGCGGATGAGACTAGCATTTGAAAGTGATATAGAACTGTCCCATTTGTGTCTGAACATGCTCCTACTACCTCTGCCTTTCTGCATGACCCCCATAAATATGTTAGTAAAATGTGATTCTTTTTCGAATTATTCAATATAACACTTTAAAATTTGGCATTTTGCTATCTCTTGAATCTTGCGCTCCCTTTCTTAAGGTACCTCTGCTTTTAGTAGCTTCAGCATTGTGAGTAATCATGGTCCGTGGTACATTTTTTCTTTCTTTCCTTCCTGCACATCACATACAGTACAGACCAAAAGTTTGGACACACCTTCTCATTCAACGATTTTTCTGTATTTTCACGACTATGAAAATTGTAGAATTACACTGAAGGCATCAAAACTATGAATTAACACATGTGGAATTATACATTACACTTTACAAAAAAGTGTGAAACAACTGAAAATGTGTCTTATATTCTAGGTTCTTCAAAGTAGCCACCTTTTGCTTTGATTACTGCTTTGCATGCAGAAAAGGTGAACGGATGGACTCTACATGCCTGGTTCCCACCGTGAAGCATGGAGGAGGTGGTGTGATGGTGTGGTGGTGCTTTGCTGGTGACACTGTTGGGGATTTATTCAAAATTGAAGGCATACTGAACCAGCATGGCTACCACAGCATCTTGCAGCAGCATGCTATTCCATCCGGTTTGCGTTTAGTTGGACCATCATTTATTTTTCAACAGGACAATGACCCCAAACACATCTCCAGGCTGTGTAAGGGCTATTTGACCAAGAAAGAGAGTGTTGGGGTGCTACGCCAGATGACCTGGCCTCCACAGTCACCAGACCTGAACCCAGTTGAAATGGTTTGGGGTGAGCTGGACCGCTCACTGCTTCAATTTTGAATAAATCCCCAACAGTGTCACCAGCAAAGCACCCCCACACCAATCACACCACCTCCTCCATGCTTCACGGTGGGAACCAGGCATGTAGAGTCCATCTGTTCAACTTTTCTGCGTGCAAAGCAGTAATCAAAGCAAAAGGTGGCTACTTTGAAGAACCTAGAATATAAGACATATTTTCAGCTGTTTCTCACTTTTTTGTAAAGTGTAATGTATAATTCCACATGTGTTAATTCATAGTTTTGATGCCTTCAGTGTGATTCTACAATTTTCATAGTCATGAAAATACAGAAAAATCTTTGAATAAGAAGGTGTGTCCAAACTTTTGGTCTGTACTGTATGTTTTTTTGCATTTTCCCATGTAATAGCAAATTGCTGATATGACAATATGAAAAAAATAAACATTTGCAAAGTCGCTACTAAAGAGTTTTGTATTTCCATGAAGTCAATTTACGCTAAATTATATTCCATTTTCCACCAGGCGTAAGCGGCTGCAGGGCGATGTAATGCCGCCGCTTGCTCTAAGCTCTATTGATTGTGCTTATATTTCAGCTAAGCCTATATATAAAATTAAGTTAACTTTCTGGACACATTGGCAGGTGAGTCTGAGTCACAAACTTTGCTGCCAATTTACAGTTTATAGATTCTCACCCCAGGTGTTCTGAAGAGAAGGTGGAAGACTAATACTTTCCTGTTAATAATAGATGACTTTAGAAAGTTTGATGTCTTTTCCACCCAGGGCATGTGGAACACAATTGTACATATTCTGGAGACTGAAAATCTGTAAAACGTGAGAGTGGTATTTTATGTTTTCTCCTATTAATTGTTTTTTTTTACAAACATGAGGTTCTTAAAGGGAACCTGTCAGGGATTTTTGGGGTTACAATGCGATAAGGGAAATAAAAGATAAGTTTACACATAGATTCCTGGCCACAAAGAGATTTTACTTATTGGAGAAAATCAACTCAATTTTTTTGTAAATGAGGCTGTGAGTGTGCTGAGTGGGCTGATTCCCGGGGTCGTGAGTCTGTTCACATGGCTGTTTTTTATTTGCGGACCATGTTCGATTTTAATCCGATTTGTGGATCAAAGTTTTTCACTGATAAGGGAAAAATTCAGAAAACGAATGACAAACAGATTGTAAAAACCAAGACACGGAGCAAACATATATCCAGCACACTGAAAAAAGCATTTTCTTTCACTAATTTAAAAATTAAAATAAATAGTGTCTGAATGGGACCTGAATAAATATGGCAGAATCAATTCACAGGACTCCTGTCCATTGGCCAAGCCAAGTCAGTAATCTGTGACCACTGGCTGGGATGCCAACCTCATCATTGTTGGGTGACGCTTATGCAACATCGCACCAAAAGAAGAGGCGGGAATGCCGGCAGATTACAGACCTGGCCGAAGGACCGGAATCCTTCAAATCGATTCTCACATTTCTAGACTTGATTCTTACTGAATCTTCCACTGAACAAAAGCTTTATTTTCCTTTATAGACTTTTTGGCTGATGACATTTGAGAAAATTGTAATTCTTAAGAACAAACAGGAAAAGTCATGGGTATCTGAAATATTCTGAATCTTACCGTTGAAAGACCACAATTTTGTTAAAGGGCTTTTCATATGAAAGCTCTCAGCCCTAAGAAGAAGCAAGTCTCTGCTTAAACAAAAAATATAGACTCAAATGATACAGCCTGTAACCTCAACGCCAAAGAATATTAGGGCCACTAATTCATCCTGCAGTCTTACAGTACTTTCTTCTTTCTGTCATAGTTCATACCAATCTATCAAATGCGTTAGATGGCAATAACCTGCGCAGTACTCCATGGAGAGAAAGTAGTGGACAAACATCAGGCCGTTAAGTCCTTGTTGACTAAGACAGATGCCATATTGCTAGGCTTGATCAGTATGAGCTTTGCTAGGGTGCCTGTGCGCTGATCGCTGTCCTTTGTCACCATTCGCTACTTTTAGTGCAAGATTGTAGGATGGGGACTGTAAGGAAAGGGACGTCGCCATTTTGTATACCAGCCTCCATCTTGTCTGTTCACAGAGCCACAAACTTTTAACTACACAGGGCCTATTAGCATATCCAGTACGACCGGTTTTGATGTCCACTAGGAATCAAAGGGGCTTTAGCATGCTAATTAGTTTAGGCCAGTGTCTGAATAAGATGGTCAGTCGTATGGTAAATAGCTCAAGCTCAAGCCATTGTTTCCTGCTCCATATGAATTGCAGGCCAGTTAATATGCGTGCTTCAAAGCAAAAGGGAAGGGCCTAGCAGGTTTAAGAATTGTAGCCATGTACAGGGTGTTCATTCCATTTTCTCACAGCAGCAAGAAACACAAGGGACAGACCTTGCCAAGGGTGCAGCAACACATGCTTTGGGGACTATCCAGCAACTGAAGACTGTACCTGGGGACGGCAGAGCGCCCCTGCCTTCCCATGAAAATACTACCCGGTAATATTGATCTATAGCTTATACCTTTAAGCCTTGTACATTATCGTTGTATTTTTACTCTGACTGCAATTCCATTGTAATTATGTTGTATAGCTCTACTGTATATTTCTGTAATTATTTAGTGCGCCCTTAAGGCAATTAAACCATAAAATTAATCTTGGGCTGATGCTTTTACTTTGATCACGAATCTTAGAATACCCAGTGGGTAACAGGACAACTTCCCCGGCGGCCATTTGCTCTAGGTGCAGTTCCCTTACTGACCTGAGAGACAAAGGGGGCGCCAGAGAGCTGTACCTGTGGAGTTACGTCACCATTGGTGACGTGGGAGGAAAGGGATTGTCCGTCACATTTGGTAGCGGCGGTGGTATCAGAAGCTGTGATACCCAGGCTACCATGTGGCGGTCGGCGTAGTTCCTCACAAATTGGTGGCAGCAGTGGGATCAGAGTAATAGTGTGCATGGGACCCCTACTCCCAGACACTAGAGACTACCAGCGGTACTTTCACTGCTGGGGTCTTAAGGTCAGCCCAGCACTAGACGGTCAGAGTGTAAATATAACAAGTTGTGTGCAAGGTCAGGGTTGCAGCTGTGTCAGTAACCAAAGGTTCCCAAGATGGCGGAAGGCACCAGGAGTAGGGCAAAGGGGGAGGCCAATGCTATGGTCTATGAGGAGTTCGACACGATGAGGGGGAGCTCAGCCAGGGCTCCCCAAGGAGCCAGATCCCCGTGCTCAGTCCCGCAGTGGACTGTCCACCCCCTGCCCGTCCCAGTGTATACAGATCGGAGGCCCTCTTCCAAGCGGCTATGGCACAGCTCGAGGCTGGTAATGACGCCGCCTATGACAGACTCCTGGTGGCGGCAGAGAAAGCAGCAGAGCGTGAGCAAGCAGCAGCAGAGCATGAGCATACAGAACGCCGTGAAGCTGCGGAGCGGGAGCAAGCAGCCGCAGAGAAAGCAGCAGAGCGGGAGCAAGCAGCGGCAGAGAGAGCAGCGGAGCGTGAGCATACAGAACGCCGTGAAGCTGCGGAGCGCCGGCACCGACTGGAGATGGCTCAGCACGGGCCCCCGCTGGACGCACCAGGCCCACCGGAGACAAGGGCTTCCAAGGTCCGGGCGGAGGACTTTCCCTTACTTGAAAAGGATGGAGACCTGGATTCCTTTCTGCTGGCTTTTGAGAGGACATGCCTCCAACATCATCTGGCCCCGGATCAGTGGGCAAGGTACCTGACCCCCCGTTTGAGGGGTAAGTCCCTGGAAGTTTTGGGGGACTTACCTGCCGGGGAGGAGCAGGACTACAACAGCATCAAGCGGGCCCTGATCCAGCACTACAACCTCACCCCGGAGTCGTACCGCAGGAAGTTCAGGAGCCTGCAGCGGGGTTCAAAGGACACCTGGACCGACCACATGCGGGCCCTGCTGAGAGCTGCGGAGCACTGGACCTCGGGTCTAGAGCTCACTACCCGCCAGGAGGTCCAGGAACTGTTTGTCGTGGAGCAATTCTTGTGGAACTGCCCAGAGGACCTCCAGCAGTTCCTCCGTGACCGGAAACCAAAGGGGGCTTCTGCTACAGCCGCCCTGGCAGACGAGTATGCCAACAACAGGGTGCCGGAGCCAAAGAAGTCTGCCAGCTGCACCTGGAGAGGGGGTAAGCCCAATCCTGCCCCAGCCCCATATCCAGCCCCCAGAGTGCAAGGGGTGTACCCCCTGGCTGCCCTCTCCAGGCCAGGAACAGAACCCAGACGTTGCCATAATTGCAATCAGCCAGGACACTTTAAGGCTGCGTGTCCCCAGTGCCAGAAGGCCCCATCCCTGTCCCAGAAACCGACCACTGTTTTGTGTGTGGGAGGGGGTGGTGGGAGGTCCCTAGACAATTACCAACCCGTCACCATTGGCCGCTCAGCGGTCATGGGACTGCGGGACACAGGCGCTGAACGAACCCTGGTACGTCATGATGTGGTGTCCCCTCAAGACTTGGTACCTGGGAAAACCCTTTCCGTCTCCGGAATTGGAGGCGTTGAACCGGCGCTGCCCGTTGCCAAGGTGTATTTGGACTGGGGCGCCGGGGGGGGATGCGGGAGGTGGGAGTAACGCCGAATATTCCTGCAAATGTGTTGCTTGGGACCGATTTGGGGCGGCTAGTGTCCCAGTATGTGGCCACTGAACCCCCAAGTTCGGCTCCCCAAGAATGTCATGACTCTACTGTGAATGCTACTGTTAATGTATTGAATGTGCCTCCAACAGTGGAGGAGGGAGTGAAACCTGATGGTAAGCCATGCACTGACACTACACACACAGGGCTCACAGTGAGGACAGGTGAGGAGGCTGCACGGGAGAGCTCAGAGGTGGGGGGAGGGACTGCTATGGGCAGTGTAGGGCCCCTAAGGGAACCCAGCCTGCTGAGTCTAGGGCCCCTGCAGGAAGAGGAACAGGCCATGGGGGGAGGGGGCGTCCCGGGAGAGGAGCCACCAGGTAAGACCCCAGGTCAGGAGTTCCCCACATCCGGGATGTCAGGAAGTCAGGGAAGTCTGCCTGACCCGGCGACTTGGTCAGGGGACGAGGGAAAGCGGGCGCTACCCGTGGTCCCAGCGGATCGCACATGAGATTCCAATGGCCGGACACCTAGGGATCACTAAAACCAGGGCCAGGCTAGCTCAGCATTTCTACTGGCCCGGTATGAGGACCGAGGTGATAGCCTACTGCCGTTCGTGTGACACCTGTCAGAGGGTGGGGAAGGCGGGGCCGCGCCCCAAAGCCCCACTGGTAACTCTGCCCATCATCGAAGAGCCTTTCTCGAGGGTGGCTGTGGATCTCATTGGACCTCTGTCCACTCCCAGCCGACTCCGGGAAATGCTTCATACTAACGGTAGTGGACTATGCCACCCGGTACCCGGAGGCGGTAGCTTTGTCGTCCATTCGGGCCGACAAAGTGGCCACTGCCTTACTGGAGATTTTCTCCAGAGTGGGGTTTCCCAAGGAAATGCTCACCGACCGAGGGACCCAGTTCATGTCGCAGCTGATGGAGTCTCTCTGTAAGCAGGTACAGGTGCAACATCTGGTGGCCAGCCCGTATCACCCACAGACCAATGGCTTGTGTGAGCGGTTCAATGGCACCTTAAAGCAGATGCTGAAGATGTTGGTCGACTCCCACGGGAGAGACTGGGAGCGGTATCTCCCACACCTGCTGTTTGCCTACCGGGAGGTCCCACAGGCCTCAACGGGGTTCTCCCCCTTTGAGCTCCTGTACGGGCGACGTGTACGGGGGCCCCTTGCTCTGGTGAAGGAAGCGTGGGAAGGGGATTTAGCCACCCCTGGAGTGTCGGTCATTGAGTATGTTGTGCGCTTCCGGGACCGAATGATGCCTTGACGCGGCTGGTGCATGACAATATGGCCCAAGCTCAGGCTGACCAGAAGCGATGGTACGACCAGAATGCTTGTGAACGGACCTACCAGGTGGATCAAAAGGTGTGGGTACTGGTCCCCGTACCACAAAACAAGCTTCAGGCGGCCTGGGAGGGTCCATACCTCGTGCACGAGCAGCTCAACGCCGTCACCTACCTGGTCACCCTGGACCACGCCCGTGGAAGGAGGAAGGCCTTCCATGTGAACATGATGAAGGCCCATCATGAGCGGGAGGCTTATGCTCACCCAGTGTGCAACCTTCCAGAGGAAGGAGAGGCAGAAACCCTCCTCGATCTGCTCACCCAAGCCAAGGCGGGTGGATCCATCGAGGATGTGGTGGTTGGCCACCAGCTCTCGGAGGACCAACGTTCCCAGCTGGGGGCCACCCTGCACCCCTTTCGGGAGCTGTTCAGCAGCCTGCCCGGAAGGACTGAGGCAGCAGTCCATGACGTGGACACTGGCAACCACCCCCCAATCCGGCGTTCAGCATATCGGGTCTCTCTTGAGGTGCAGCAGCAGATGCGCCAAGAGATAGACGAGATGCTGAGGCTGGGGGTGATCCAAGCGTCCAACAGCGCGTGGGCTTCGCCTGTAGTCCTCGTCCCTAAAAAGGACCGAACTACGCGGTTCTGCGTGGACTACAGGGGGCTCAACGCTGTGTCGGTCACCGATACGTACCCAATGCCGCGCATCGATGACCTGCTCGACCAGCTGGCCGGGGCCAAGTACCTGACCATCATGGATCTGAGCAGGGGGTATTGGCAGATTCCCCTGACCCCTAGGGCACGGGAACGCTCTGCCTTTATCACCCCATTTGGACTGTACGAGTCCACGGTGATGCCCTTCGGCATGAAGAATGCCCCTGCCACTTTTCAGCGGATGGTCAATACGCTGCTCGAGGGACTGGAAGGGTATGCGACCGCGTACCTGGATGACAGCCAAAGAGAGAGGTGCCCGAGTAGGTTCCCACACCGTAACTAAATATGAAATGAACTCGGCACTCAACTTATGTGTATGAGATATAAGGTTTTTATTCACAGTAGTAGCGAAATGTTTCGGTCCTATATCATGGACCATCATCAGTCACTACATTTATAACAAAAAAGGAAAAAGGATAATATTAACATCAAAAGTGAAAAAAAGTATATACATATAGCAACTTGGTCATTTCAGAGCGAGAAATAGGGAAAAATTATTTCAGATCCAATGCTAGAGAGATCAGGGAGAGGTCATAGATCAGAGTAAAATAGAGGTATCAGAAACAACGACAAGAGTGGGGACATACCACAAACTACTGCATAAAGGGTTAATCCACAATGGGAAAAGGAGAAGCTGGATGCAGCTGTAAAGTGAAAATAGGAATATAATGCGTGCTGTTGCAAGATACAAACGGTCTATGTGCATAAAGATATACATATGAAACATACCCAGTGGTGGTAGATAAGAATGAAGCCAAATGTCTCTATTTGAGCCGATATCCTGAAAAAATGGCCAGGTGTAAGTATCTGGATAATGGAAGAGCAGTGTGACCGCAGCATGTGTCAGAGACTGACCTGTGGGATAAAGTCCAGCGGTGAATGTGATCTCTGCATGGGACGCGGTGTCCACCGCAAGTCTGAGTGCAGGGATAGCTGAAATCAGCATGTATAAGAAAGGAAGAGGCGGGACTAAGCGTCAGTGAGAGCACAGAGCGTCAGACAGGAAGTGAGGTGGCAGGAAATCAATGGATGTGAGTTCCACCACTAATAGTTTGCGTTCCAGTGGGTGCTTAGGAACTGGAGGACGTCCCACAGATGGGAGGAGTAGAAAGGACGACGTGCTGAAGAAGTTGTTGTGGGATATAAACATCAGATTGGCGTGGCAGCATATTAGTATTAATACAGGCGGCTCTGAAGAGGAAAGAGAGACATATTAATAAAAGCACAACATGTTATAGCATTATATAATATAATCCTATATATTGATATGGGGAATAGCTTAAACTGTCATTTTACATAATATTAAACAGAATGGGAAAATTAAGGTATTCACGGGTGTGAGTATTGTGATGTTATATATTATAAAATGTCACATAGCTTGTGAAATAGCAAGGATGGTTATACAGTCAGGCATCTGATATTCAGAGTATATATGGACAGCGAATAATGTTCATATAAGAATGCAGAGTAAAAAGAGGCACCTGTAAATATCAAGAAAAAGTAAGCCGGGGTAAAACAAGGTTACATGAAAGAGAGTAAATCATATTCACGATTGAGGCCCCTGGGTGATAGAGTGTAAGGTTCTATGTATATATTCCTGAAACTCAGTTTGTTCGTCAGCCATTTTACTTTCTGTCTTGCTGCAGCTATCTTGCCCTCAGTCAAAATGGAGTTTCCAGCTTGCATGTTCCCGCCCTGATTCTCTCCTTTGCTTCTTAAGCAGCCACAGCTGAGCAATCAGTGCTTCAGAATCTAGCCTGCAGTGAACCTGTGACTTGACTCCTGTAAGCCTTGGACCTTGTACTCCAGCTATTCCTACTGAGGAACTCTGAAGCACTTGTGGACTCTGAACCCTGCTCTTTGAAAGACCCACGTTTGCATGGACTTACGGTAACAGAGAAGAAGATCCTGAATCTGTATTGGAGAGTGATTGCTGAGCTTGGATTACTCTGGCCTGCTGTGTCTCCTGTTTCTGTGTCTGCAAACTGTGTGACTATTTCTGCCAACTTGTATGAAGTAATACAGGACTTTTCTATATCAAACCTGTGACTCCTGTGTTTTCATCGCACCCAAGCACAAGACGCTATATGAACTGTACTACATACATTACAAGATTCTGAAGCCAAAACGTTAGTGTCTGCTGGGTCTGGAAGGCTGTGTCTGCTGTACTGTGGATATCAGACGTCCGGTTGTACTTTCTGTGATGACAGTGGTTGTGACTTCTCACAACCATTCCAGGTGAGCAATTCCCTTAAGTTTTTTCTTTTTGCAGTGTTACCACAGTGTTGCCACAGGTGAACACTATTGTTTTTTTTTCTCTCCTCTTCTTCCAGTAATCCTGTCTTAAAAGATCTGGAAAATGGAGGCCCGCATAAAGGAACTTTGCGGAGTGACTGATAATATCCTTGCAGATTTGCAGAATATAAAGACCCGTTTTACAAATCTACAGGACCTCAATAATCACAATTTGCAAGTGGTTGGACAGACTACCCAGGATTTGCGAGCCAGGATTGAGGTTCTAGAGGGGCGAGTCCAGGCTCCTGCCGTAGCCCCGAGTGCTGGGATTCCCAAGTTGCCCCCTTTTCGTTTTGGCGGTGAACGTGAGAAATTCAGGGGATTTATTAATCAATCCAATCTTTTTTTTTCTGCACATGCTTCACAATTTCCCACTGAACGATCTAAGGTGCTTACTATAATTATGTTGCTTACCAACAAGGCTTTAATGTGGGCAAACCCTCTGATTGAGACTGAGGATGATTGTTTGAATCACCTTGATGATTTTATTTCAGCCATGGGGCAGGTGTTTGATGACCCCAATCGAGGTGCAACAGCTGAAGCAGCCATGTTAGCTTTGCGCCAAGGTAAGCACTCGGTAGCTGAATATGCCTTGGATTTCAGGAGATGGGCCCTTGATACCACCTGGGACAGTTCCGCCAAAAAATCTATTTTTCGAAAGGGTTATCTCCACTGATTAAGGATGAACTTGCTCGTGCCGACCCTCCCACTGCGTTAGGTGACTTTATTAACTACTGCATCCGTATTGATACTCGTCTGACTGAACGCAGGCAAGAGAGATGGTTCGAAAGCAATCGTACTAACCTTTTCCTACCTTCCTCTCCAGCTAAGGAACCTTTGAGTAGGATTACACGGGAACCTGAACCTGAACCCATGCAGGTAGACTCTTTACAACGACGGGTTAGTGATGCACGCAAGGAACATCGTTTTAAGGAGAATCTATGTTTCTATTGTGGTAAGTCAGGGCACTTCATTATAAACTGCCCCAGCCGTTCTCGTAAGACTACTGCAGCACTCATTCATTGTGAGTGTTGCGAGAGGAGATCTGTCAGGTCCGAGCCTCAGGCTCCAGAGAGATCTGCAGCAACAGATCTTGATTTCTCGGACTTAAACTCCGTTACCTCTGAGGACGTTGACTGTGTAAACGCTGCCATTTTTCAAGTTTCCTCAGCGGTGTTCCCAGCTGAGTTGTAAGAAAAACAATTCTCATTGCTTTCTTTCCATCAAACTCTGGGTTGACTCAGCTTGGGTGTCTAGCTCTGCTATGATCGACTCAGGGGCAAGTGGAAATTTTATGGATGTCTCCTTTGCTCTGAAACAGGGAATACGTTCAGTGAAGAAGGCTACTCCAGTACAGATGGAAACTGTGGATGGTTCCCTGCTGACCTCTGGACCAGTGGATCAGGAAACAGAGCCTTTGAGGGTTCTTATGGGTAAAGATCATCAAGAGAAACTGTCCTTTATGCTTATCTCTTCTCCCCACTTTCCCATTATTCTAGGGCTACCATGGCTGCAGGCTCAGAATCCTACCATTAACTGGGAGACCAAGGAATTACACTTTCCAGAGAAACAGATGAGTCCAAAAGTTTCAGCTTGCTCTGTTCCTAAAGGAATCATGTCAGTCCCTGAACTACCAGCTGTATACCAGGACTATGTGGATTTATGTGACAAGAAGAACGCTGACCAGCTTCCTCCTCACCGTCCATATGATTGTCCAATTGAATTATTGCCTGGAGCAGAGATACCTTTTGGTAAGATCTACCCCCTGGCGGGGCCCGAGCTAAAGGCTTTAAAGGATTACATAGATGAAAATCTAGCCAAGGGCTTCATACGCCCCTCTTCATCTCCTGCAGGTGCACCCATCTTCTTTGTAAAGAAGAAAGATGGATCTCTGAGACCATGCGTAGACTATAGGGAACTCAATAAGGTTACTATTAGAAACCGTTATCCATTGCCTTTAATCCCTGAGTTATTGGAGAGAGTGCGACATGCCAAAATTTTTTCTAAACTAGATCTTCGTGGGGCCTATTACTTAGTCCGTATTAGACCTGGGGATGAATGGAAGACTGCATTCAGGTCACGCTATGGACACTTTGAATATCTAGTTATGCCTTTTGGTCTGAGTACCGCCCCAGCCACTTTCCAACACTTGGTGAATGACATCTTCAGGGATCTCCTAGATACATTCGTGGTAATTTATTTGGATGATATTCTAATTTTTTCTAACTCCACAGAGGAACATCATGGACATGTGAGAATGGTCTTGGAACGTCTAAGACAAAATCATCTTTACATCAAAATTGAAAAGTGTGAATTCCATAGGACCGAAATTCAATTTCTGGGGTATGTACTGTCTACACAAGGAATTAGTATGGATGGAAGCAAAACCCAAGCCATCAAGGATTGGCCAAGTCCTAGAAATGTGAAGGAGGTACAGCGCTTCATCGGGTTTGCCAACTTCTATAGATGTTTCATTAGAAATTTCTCTGAGGTAGTGTCACCTATCACTCAACTTACCGGAAAGAGTCTAGGTTTTCCTGGACTCCCCAAGCCCAGGAAGCATTTTCCCGTCTAAAATATAAATTTACCACTGCACCTATCCTAGTACATCCCAACCCCGAGCTTGCCTTCATAATAGAGGTGGATGCTTCAGACTGTGCCGTTGGAGCTATACTCTCTCAGAGAACAGGTGAGAAGAATGTCTTGCATCCCTGTGCCTTCTTTTCCCAGCAGTTGTCTTCGGCTGAGAGGAACTACGATGTGGGCAATAGAGAGTTGTTGGCCATTATTGCCGCCTTCAAAGAATGGAGACACCTTCTTCAGGGAACTGCACAGCAAATAGTCGTCCTGACAGACCATCGTAACCTTGAGTTTATCAGGTCGGCTAAGTGCCTGACTCCTCGCCAGGCTCGCTGGAATCTTTTCTTAAACCAATTTAATTTTATCATCTCTTATAGACCAGGATCGCGCAATGGAAAGGCTGATGCACTCTCTAGGATTTACTCAGCAGAGACACGTCCAATTACTCCTCCTAAGACTATTCTTCCTGACTCTAGATTCCTAGGAGTAATTCATAATCAAGACCTACTTAAGGACATCAAGGAAGCATACCATGCGGATTCCTTTTTGGCACAACCCCCAAGGGACGTAAGTCTTGTCTTTAAGAATGGTGTGTGGATTCAGGGACAACGTCTGTATATTCCTGAAACAGTCAGATTAAGAGTATTGCAACTCATTCACGATTCCAAGATAGCTGGGCATAGAGGAATTCTAAAGACACAGGAATTTCTTTCTCGTTTCTTTTGGTGGCCCACTTGCAGGAAGGATGTTTTGAATTATGTCACTTCATGTGAGGTCTGTGCAAGATGCAAAACACCTCGCTCCTCACCAACTGGTCTGTTACAGCCTCTTCCCACCCCGTCCTGCCCGTGGGGATCCATTTCTATGGACTTCATTGTGGAGTTACCAACCTCTCAGGGGAAGAACACCATTCTAGTGGTGGTTGACCGTCTAACAAAGGCAGCTCATTTTATCCCTTGTGTCGGCTTACCCACTGCAAAACAGACATCAGATTTGATGATTAAAGATGTGTTTCGCTTACATGGAGTACCGGATGAGGTTATTTCGGATCGAGGGGTGCAATTCACTTCTAGGTTTTGGCAAAATTTCTGTGCAGCATTGGACATTAAAGTAAACCTTTCTTCTGCTTTTCATCCCCAGACTAATGGACAGACCGAACGAACCAATCAAACCCTGGAGCAGTATCTCCGCTGCTTTATCTGCCACCTACAGGATGATTGGGTGGATCTACTTCCATTAGCTGAGTTCTCGTATAACAACTCTCAGAGTGCCTCCACTAAACAGTCTCCTTTTTACTCTAATCTAGGTTATCATCCTAACATTCTACCACGATTTCCCATAGAAACGCCTTTACCAGCAGTGGCTGAAAGAATCACGTCTTTACAGAAGAATATGGATCTTCTAAAGGAAAATCTGGAATCGGCTCAAGAAAGGTACAAGAAAGCAGCAGATAAATTTCGTAAACCTGCACCAGCTTTCAAGGTAGGAGACTTGGTCTGGCTGTCAACCAGAAATCTTAAGTTAAGGATTCCATCGTCTAAGTTGGGACATAAGTACATTGGACCCTATAAAATCAGTAAAATTATAAGTGCCGTTGCTTGTCGTCTTCAACTGCCCAGAACTATGAGAATCCACCCTGTCTTTCATGTATCCCTACTAAAGTCTGCGACACCCAATACGTTTCCTGGACGTTCCTCTCCTTGCCCTGACCCAGTGCTAGTCGATGGTCAGGAAGAATTTGTGGTGGAAAGGATTTTAGATTCCAGGTTGTATAGAAATCAGTTACAATATCTGATTAAATGGCAGGGCTACCCAGTGGAGGACAACTCATGGGAACCGGTCAATAACGTTAATGCTCCTCGCTTGCTCCGTCAGTTTCATCAGAGGTACCCACACAAGCCTGGTCTGAGGTCATCCGGAGGTTGTCCTTAAGGGGGGAGTAATGTAAGGTTCTATGTATATATTCCTGAAACTCAGTTTGTTCGTCAGCCATTTTACTTTCTGTCTTGCTGCAGCTATCTTGCCCTCAGTCAAAATGGAGTTTCCAGCTTGCATGTTCCCGCCCTGATTCTCTCCTTTGCTTCTTAAGCAGCCACAGCTGAGCAATCAGTGCTTCAGAATCTAGCCTGCAGTGAACCTGTGACTTGACTCCTGTAAGCCTTGGACCTTGTACTCCAGCTATTCCTACTGAGGAACTCTGAAGCACTTGTGGACTCTGAACCCTGCTCTTTGAAAGACCCACGTTTGCATGGACTTACGGTAACAGAGAAGAAGATCCTGAATCTGTATTGGAGAGTGATTGCTGAGCTTGGATTACTCTGGCCTGCTGTGTCTCCTGTTTCTGTGTCTGCAAACTGTGTGACTATTTCTGCCAACTTGTATGAAGTAATACAGGACTTTTCTATATCAAACCTGTGACTCCTGTGTTTTCATCGCACCCAAGCACAAGACGCTATATGAACTGTACTACATACATTACATAGAGTATCCAGGGTGTGTATCCAATAAGCCTCTCTTTTTTAATTGTCGTATGCGATCGCCACCTCGTCGTGAATGTGGTATCTGTTCCAGAATTTGAAATTTAAGTTGGGCTATAGTGTGTCCCATTGTGATGAAATGATATGGGATGGGGAGTAAAGTGTTTTTACACCTTATGGTCGATTTGTGTTTTGAAATGCTATGTTTCACTGGTTGGCTTGTCTCTCCCACATATAGTAGCCCGCACGGGCACTTTATCACGTATATCACGAAGGCGGTGTCACAGGTGAAAAAACCACGGACTTTGAACGTTTTTTCCCGTATGGGGATGATAAATGGTCTCACCCCTGAGTACAGTGTTACATTGGGTGCATCCCAAGCAAGGAAACGTGCCGATTTTAGGTCTTTTCAGAAATTGTTGTGAAGTTACAGGTTTTTTGGGGCCTAGATCGGCTCTAATCAGGGAATCTTTCAAGTTGGGAGCACGACGGAAACATGGGAGAAAAGGTTTAGAAAATTCTCTGATGTCAGGATGTGCTGTCTGTAGGAGTGGCCAATGTTGGCGAATAGATTTATGTAGGATATACGCGTAAGGATGGTAATGATGTACAAAAGCAATCCTACCCCCCGTATCTGGTTTAGTGCGAGTTGCAGTAGATTTAGAGCGGTCCAAAATTGCTTGTGGGTATCCCCTGTCGCGAAATTTGGAATTCATCTCTGAGAGACGAGTTTCTTGGATAGTGTGGTCTGAAACTATCCTTTTAACCCGGTGGAATTGGGATGTCGGGATGGATTTTTTCATAGCTGTCGGGTGGAAGCTATTAAAGTGAAGTAAACTGTTGCGATCTGTCTGTTTCACATAAAGATCGGTGGATAGATAGCCTCTCATCTTTTATCACCACTGTGTCCAGGAAGTTAATCCTGGAATTGTCATGAGAAATGGTGAAGCTAAGGCCGGGCCAGGAACAATTCAGGAACTGGTGAAAAGTTGCTAGGGACTCGAACGTGCCCCCCCATATGCAGAAGACATCGTCTATATAGCGTTTCCAAATGATCGCGTTGTCCTGAAAAAGGGAATTCGTGTAGATTGATGTCTCCTCAAAATGGGCCATATAGCAATTTGCATAGGGGGGTGCTACGTTCGAGCCCATCGCGGTCCCCCGTATCTGTAGGTAGAAATCATCCTGGAACATAAAATAATTATAATTAAATAATTATGTTTGAGTACAATGGTTAAGAGGTCCAGACAGAGAGCAGTCTCTGCTGGGTTGAGGTCAGACGTTTCTAGAAGACGTTGGACAGATCGTATACCATTCCCATGAGGTATAGAGGTGTAAAGATCTTTTACATCAAAGGTGACTAGTAAGAAGTTGACCGGAACTTGATCAATGGTATGGATCATGTCCAGAAAGGCCCCAGTATCCAAGATGTAGGATTTACTTGTTTTGATTAAAGGGGTAAGAATTTTTTCTAGGTAAATTGCTAGTGGCGAAAGAATGGAATCCGAGGCGGCTACAATGGGCCTACCAGGAGGTTGTTGTAGGTCCTTATGGATTTTGGGGAGTATGTAGAATACAGGAATGATGGGGTTATGAGAGATCAAAAACTCATGGGTTTTTTTGTCCAGGATGCCTGTACCACAATGTTGTAGAAGAGTGTCACTAATGTGTGCTCGTATGTCATTAGTGGGATCACGGGGTAGTTTCTGATAAATGGTGATGTCCTCAAGTTGGCGGAGGGCCTCAAAGATGTAGTATGAGCGGTCCATCACAACAATGGCACCACCCTTGTCGGCAGGCTTGATGATGATATTTTTATCATCTTGTAAGGATTTTAAAGCATGGTGGTCAGTTGCCGTGAGGTTATGTGGAAATGTAGTTTGCCTTTTTCCATGTCAGACTTGAGACTATGGAACGAGGAATAGATAAAGTCGATAAAGGTTTCGAGGGCATTCGAACCTAGGGGTGGCCTAAATAAACTTTTTGTCCTAAGACCCAAGGTGGTCACTGAGAGGCGTCCAGGTTCACTGGAAGATTGTGTAGGTGTAGGTGCGGGAGATTTAGAAAAGTATACACGCAATCTTAGGGAACGGAAAAACAGTTGTAAGTCCATCTCAAGTTCAAATGTCCTATATTTGTATGAGGGGCAGAAAGAAAGTCCTTTTTGTAGAACATGGTATTCTGCGATGCTCAAGGTCCTGGATGAGATGTTAATGACGAGAGGGCACATACCTGGGAACGAGTTGTCCGTATCTGATTCGCATTGTTCCTTCGGTCTGTGCCCCCGTCTGGTCCTCTTCGTCGTGTTTGCCGTCTTCGTGGGCCTAAAAAAGGAATGGAAGCAGAAGAGGGGCCACCTCTGTCCTGTTCTGAGCCGGAGGTGGAGGCATCTGTTGAGGATCTTTGGCCTGATCGGGAGGAGATGCGCCATGAAGAGGGTCTATCTCTCCACTTGTAAACACGGTTGAGGTTATAGTCTTCTAAGTCCCGGGCAAATTTCTGTCGTTTGCGATCCTCTATGTCCTTTCTGTGTTGGACTATGTTGGTATTTATCTGGGATTTTAGTGAAGAGATTTCCTCAGGTGTCCCCGTGGAGGATAATTGTGCCTCAATAGAACGTACTTGCTCGTTGCTGGTGATTAAAGCCTTCTGCAGATGTT
>JARQOD010000002.1:595072873-595152884 GCA_033576555.1 Oophaga sylvatica | reverse complement strand
AGGTGAGTATGTCTTCTTTTTTTTTTCGGTTGCAGCAGCAGCAGCGTATGAGGCCTATACTATGGGGCATCTATGGGGGCATAATCTATGGAGCATCTATAGGGGCATAATCTATGGGGGCACAATCTATGGATCATATATGGGGGCACAATCTATGGAGCATCTATGGGGGCACAATCTATGGATCATATATGGGGGCACAAACTATGGAGCATCTATGGGGGCACAATCTATGGATCATATATGGGGGCACAATCTATGGAGCATCTATGGGGCACAATACATGGATCATATATGGGGGCACAATCTATGGATCATATATGGGGGCACAATCTATGGAGCATCTATGGGGGCACAATCTATGGAGCATCTATGGGGGCACAATCTATGGAGCATCTATGGGGGCATAATCTATGGAGCATCTATGGGGGCACAATCTATGGATCATATATGGGGGCACAATCTATGGAGCATCTATGGGGGCACAATCTATGGAGCACCTATGGGGGCATAATCTATAGATCATCTATGGGGGCACAATCTATGGAGCATCTATGGGGGCATAATCTATGGATCATCTATGGGGGCACAATCTAAGGATCATCTATGGGGGCACAATCTATGGAGCATCTATGGGGGCACAATCTATGGAGCCTCTATGGAGGCATAATACATGGGGCAGCATATAGGGCATAATCTAATTTTCCACCCTAGGCTTATACTCGAGTCAGTAAGTTTTCCCAGTTTTTTGTGGCAAAATTAGGGGGTCGGCTTATACTCGGGTCGGCTTATACTCGAGTATATACGGTAAATATTTTGTGAAAAAAAGTTAAATGTTAATTTATTTTAAATATTCCAAAAATTCCTGTGAAGCACCTGAAGGGTTAATAAAATTCTTGAATGGGGTTTTGAGCACCTTGAAGGTTTTTTTTTTTAGAATGGTGTCACTTTTGGGTATTTTCTGCCATATAGACCCCTCAAAGTGACTTCAACTGTGATGTGGTCCCTAAAAACAAAATGATGTTGTAAAAATGAGAAATCGCTCTGGTTCCAAAATTGTACTGATGTAACGTAGACATGTGGGAAATGATATTTAGTAACTATTTTGTGCGATATAACTTTCTGATTTAAGGGCATAAAAATTCAAAGTTTTAAAATTGCAAAATTTTTAAAATTTTTGCCATATTTCCGTTTTTTTCATAAATAAATGCAAGTTATATTGAAGAAATTTTACCACTACCATGAAGTACAATATGTCCCGAGAAAACATTCTCATAATCAGCAAGATCCGTTGAAGCGTTCCAGAGTTATAACCTCATAAAGGGACAGTGGTAAGAATTGTAAAAAATTGGCCTGGTCATTAACATGCAAACAACCCTTGGGGGTAAAGGGGTTAAGGTCTTTCCTTGCATCCAAGCAGTGGAAATTTAGATGCTGAAATGGGATATTGACCTGCAGAAAAATTATGGTTTACTTGAAAGATGCACAGTTTTTCTTGTACCACAGATTGAAAAAATTGTCTACTAAAAACTGGCAGTAGGTCTTGGAGTTGAGTTTGAGTCCATCAGGTCCAACTAGCTCATCTTTAATAATACCAGCGAATAGCAGTACCCCACCTCCACCTTGCTGGTGTGTGAGTTGAAGTGGAGGTCTGTGCTCATTACTGATCCAGTCATGGGCCCATCCATCTAATCCATCAAGAGTCACTCTCATCATATCAGTCCATAAGACCTTTGAAAAATCTGGGATATTTCTTGTCCCAGTCTTGACATTACACCTTCTGTGTCTTGTTCAGTGGTGGATGGGTTTGAGACTTCTTTACCCTGGCTATGTCTCTGAGCACTGAACACCTTGTACTTCTGGGCACTACAGGGAGGTTGCAGTTCTGGAACATGACAGCACTGGAGGATAATGGCTTCCAGGACACTTCACGTTTGATTCTTCTCAGACCTTTGGTGAAAATGGCTTCCAGGACACTTCACGTTTGATTCTTCTCAGACCTTTGGTGATTAACCCCTTTATCCCATCTGACGTACTATTCCATCCATGTGACCTGGAACCTAATTCCCAAGGACAGAATAGTACGTCACATGCGATCAGCTGCACACTCGGGGGGAGCGCAGCTGATCGCGGCCGGGTATCAGCTGATTATCACAGATGACACCCGGCACTATGTGCCAGGAGCGGTCATGGACCGCTCCCAGCACATTAACCCCGGAACACTGCGATCAAAGATGATCGCAGTGTTCCGGCGGTACAGGGAAGCATCTACGTGCTTCCCTGAGACCCTCAGAACAGTGCGATGTATCGCGCTGTTCCGAGGGACCCTCCTCTCTGCAGGACCCCGGATCCAAGATGGCCACGGGGTCCTTCTGGGTCCTGCAGGGAGGCTGCTTCCTCAGTGCCTGCTGAAAGCAGGCGCTGAGAAAGCCTGCAGCGCTGCCAGTCAGATCGCTGGTCTGACAGAGTGCTGTGCACAGTGTCAGACCAGCGATCTGATATAATACAGTGATGTCCCACCCTGGGACAATGTAAAAAAGTAAAAAAAATAAAAATAACATGTGTAAACAAAATTCATAAATAAAGAAAAAAAAATTCCCCAATAAATTCCTTTCTTCATGTAAATAAAAAAAACAAACAATAAAAGTACACATATTTAGTATCGCCATGTCCGTAACGACCCACCCTATAAGACTGTCTCATTAGTTAACCCTTTAGTGAACCCCTTAAAAAAAAGGCAAAAAACAATGATTTATCATCATACCGCCGAACAAAAAGTGGATTAACATGCAATCAAAAAGACGGATATAAATAAACATGGTACCGCTGAAAACGTCATCTTGTCCCGCAAAAAACGAGCCACCATACAGCATCATCAGCGAAACAGTAAAAAAGTTATAGCTCGCAGAATAAAGCGATGCAAAAATAATTATTTTTTAAATATAATTGTTTTTATTGTATAAAAGCGCCAAAACATAAAAAAATGATACAAATGAGGCATCGCTGTAATCGCACTGACCCGGAGAATAAAACTGCATTATCAATTTTATCACACAAGGAACGGTATAAATGCCCCCCCAAACGAAATTCATGAATTGCTGGTTTTTGTTCATTCTGCCTCCCAAAAATCGTAATTCAAAGCGATCAAAAAATGTCATGTGCCCAAAAATGGTACCAATAAAAACGTCAACTCATCCCACAAAAAATAAAACCTCACATGACTCTGTGGGCCAAAATAAGAAAAAATTATAGCTCTCAAAATGTGATGATGCAAAAACTATTTTTAGCGTGTGACAGCTGCCAATCATAAAAACCCGATATAAAAAGTAAATCAAACCCCACTTTATCACCCCATTATTTAGGGAAAAATAATAAAATTAAAAAATGTATTTATTTCCATTTTTCCATTAGGGTTAGGGTTGGGGCTAAAGTTAGGGTTAGAGTTGGGACTAGGGTTACGGGTGTGTTAGGGTTAGGTTTGTGGTTAGGGTTATGATTAGGGTTGGGATTAGGGTTAGGGGTGTGTTGGGGTTAGGGTTGGAGTTAGAATTTTCGGGTTTCCACTGTTTAGGCACATCAGGGGCTCTCCAAACGTGACATGGTGTCTGATCTCAATTCCAGCCAATTAGGCGTTGAAAAAGTCAAACGGTGCTCCTTCCCTTCTGAGCTCTGCCATGCGCCCAAACAGTAGTTTACCCCCACATATGGGGTATCAGCGTACTCAGGACAAATTGCACAATAACTCTTGGGGTCCAATTTCTTCTGTTACCTTTGGGAAAATAAAAAATTGTGGGCAAAAATATCATTTTTGTGGAAAAAAATATGATTTTTTATTTTTATGGCTCTACGTTATAAACTTCTGTGAAGCACTTGGGGGTTCAAAGTTCTCACCACACATCTAGATAAGTTCCTTTGGGGGTCTAGTTTCCAAAATGGGGTCACTGGTGGGGGGTTTACACTGTTTAGGCACATCAGGGGCTCTCCAAATGCGACATGACACCTGCAGACCATTCCATCAAAGTCTGCAATGCAAAACGTCACTACTTCAATTCCGAGCCCCGACGTGTGCCCATACAGTAGTTTTCTCCCACATATAGGGTATCAGCGTACTCAAGACAAATTGGACAACAACTTTTGGGGTCCAATTTCTCCCGATACCCTTGGGAAAATAAAAAATTGGTGACTAAAAGATCATTTTTGTGGGAAAAAAATAGGATTTTTTATTTTCATGCCCGGGCATTATAAACTTCTGTGAAGCACTTGGGGGTTCAAAGTGCTCATCACAGATGTATATAAGTTCCTTAGGGGGTCTAGTTTCCAAAATGGGGTCACTTGTGGGGGGTTTACACATCAGGCGCTCTGCAAACTGAACATGACACCCATCAAAGTCTGCATTCCAAAATGTCATTACTTCCTTTCCAAGCCCTGCTGTGCGCCCAAACAGTATTTTCCCCCCACCATGTGGTATCAGCGTACTCAGGATAAATTGTACAACAACGTTTGGGGTCCAATTTCCTTGGGAAAAATAAAAAATTGGGGACTAAAAAATTATTTTTGTGGAATTTTTTTTTTGCATTAACATGCAATCAAAAAGACGGATATAAATAAACATGGTACCGCTGAAAACGTCATCTTGTCCCGCAAAAAACGAGCCACCATACAGCATCATCAGCAAAACAGTAAAAAAGTTATAGCTCGCAGAATAAAGCGATGCAAAAATAATTATTTTTTAAATATAATCGTTTTTATTGTATAAAAGCGCCAAAACATAAAAAATGATACAAATGAGGCATCGCTGTAATTGCACTGACCCGAAGAATAAAACTGCATTATCAATTTTATCACACAAGGAACGGTATAAATGCCCCCCCCAAACGAAATTCATGAATTGCTGGTTTTTGTTCATTCTGCCTCCCAAAAATCGTAATTCAAAGAGATCAAAAAATGTCATGTGCCCAAAAATGGTACCAATAAAAACGTCAACTCATCCCACAAGAAATAAAACCTCACATGACTCTGTGGGCCAAAATAAGAAAAAATTATAGCTCTCAAAATGTGATGATGCAAAAACTATTTTTAGCGTGTGACAGCTGCCAATCATAAAAACCCGATATAAAAAGTAAATCAAACCCCACTTTATCACCCCATTATTTAGGGAAAAATAATAAAATTAAAAAATGTATTTATTTCCATTTTTCCATTAGGGTTAGGGTTGGGGCTAAAGTTAGCATTAGAGTTGGGGCTAAAGTTAGGGTTAGGTTTGTGGTTAGGGTTATGATTAGGGTTGGGATTAGGGTTAGGGGTGTGTTGGGGTTAGGGTTGGGGTTAGGGTTGGAGTTAGAATTTTCGGGTTTCCACTGTTTAGGCACATCAGGGGCTCTCCAAACGTGACATGGTGTCTGATCTCAATTCCAGCCAATTAGGCGTTGAAAAAGTCAAACGGTGCTCCTTCCCTTCTGAGCTCTGCCATGCGCCCAAACAGTAGTTTACCCCCACATATGGGGTATCAGCGTACTCAGGACAAATTGCACAATAACTCTTGGGGTCCAATTTCTTCTGTTACCTTTGGGAAAATAAAAAATTGTGGGCAAAAATATCATTTTTGTGGAAAAAAATATGATTTTTTATTTTTATGGCTCTACGTTATAAACTTCTGTGAAGCACTTGGGGGTTCAAAGTTCTCACCACACATCTAGATAAGTTCCTTTGGGGGTCTAGTTTCCAAAATGGGGTCACTGGTGGGGGGGTTTCCACTGTTTAGGCACATCAGGGGCTCTCCAAATGCGACATGACACCTGCAGACCATTCCATCAAAGTCTGCAATGCAAAACGTCACTACTTCAATTCCGAGCCCCGACGTGTGCCCATACAGTAGTTTTCTCCCACATATAGGGTATCAGCGTACTCAAGACAAATTGGACAACAACTTTTGGGGTCCAATTTTTCCCCTTACCCTTGGGAAAATAAAAAATTGATGACTAAAAGATCATTTTTGTGGGAAAAAAAATAGGATTTTTTATTTTCATGCCCGGCATTATAAACTTCTGTGAAGCACTTGGGGGTTCAAAGTGCTCATAACAGATCTATATAAGTTCCTTAGGGGGTCTAGTTTCCAAAATGGGGTCACTTGTGGGGGGTTTACACATCAGGCGCTCTGCAAACTGAACATGACACCCATCAAAGTCTGAATTCCAAAATGTCATTACTTCCTTTCCAAGCCCTGCTGTGCGCCCAAACAGTATTTTCCCCCACACATGTGGTATCAGCGTACTCAGGATAAATTGTACAACAACGTTTTGGGTCCAATTTCCTTGGGAAAAATAAAAAATTGGGGACTAAAAAATTATTTTTGTGGAATTTTTTTTTTTTTACAACCAGGCATTATAAACTTTAGTGAAACACTTGGGAGTTAAACGTGCTCATAACAGATCTAGATAAGTTCCTTAAGGGGTCTAGTTTCCAAAATGGTGTCACTTGTGGGGGTTTCCACTGTTTAGGCACAGCAGGCGCTCTCCAAACGCGACATGGCATACAGCCAATTCTGCTTTGAAAAAGTCAAACTGCGCTCCTTCCCTTCCGAGCTCTGCCATGCACCCAAACAGTGGTTTACCCCCACATATTGGGTATCAGTGTACTCAGGACAAATTGTACAATAACTTTTGAGGTGTTGTTACCCTTGGGAAAATAACAATTGGGGTGAAAAGATAATTTTTGTGGAAAAAATATGATTTTTTAATTTTACGGCTCTACGTTATAAACTTGTGTGAAGCACTTGGGGGTTCAAAGTGCTCACCACAGATCTAGATAAGTTCCTTAGGGGGTCTAGTTTCTAAAATGGGGTCACTTGTGGGGGATTCCCACTGTTTAGGCACATCAGGGGCTATCCAAATGCGACATGGCGTCCAATCTCGATTCCAGCCAATTTTGGTTTGAAAAAGTCAAATGGCGCTCCTTCACTTCCGAGCTCTGCCATGCGCCCAAACAGTGGTTACCCCCCACATATGGGGTATCAGCGTACTCAGGACAAATTGGACAACAACTTTTATGGTCCAATTTCTCATGTTACCCTTGGGAAAATAAAAAATTGGTGACTTAAATAACATTTTTGTGTGAAAAAAAATAGGATTTTTTATTTTCATGCCTGGGCATTATAAACTTCTGTGAAGCACTTGGGGGTTCAAAGTGCTCACCACAGATCTATATAAGTTCCGTAGGGGGTCTAGTTTCCAAAATGGGGTCACTTGTGGGGTGTTTCCACTGTTTAGGCACATCAGGGACTCTGCAAACTGAACATGACACCCATCAAAGTCTGCATTCCAAAACTTCATTACTTCCTTTCTGAGCCCTAAAGTGCGCCCAAACAGTATATCTCCCCCACATATGGGGTACCTGTGTACTCAGGAAAATTGTACAACAACTTTTGGGGTCCAATTTCCTTCGGAAAAATCAATAATTGGGGACAAAAATTATTTATGTGGAAATTTTTTTTTTCACACCCAGGCATTATAAACTTTAGTGAAACACTTGGGGGTTCAAAGTGCTCACAACAGATCTAGATAAGTTCCTTAGGGGGTCTAGTTTCCAAAATAGTGTCACTTGTGGGGGGTTTTCACTGTTTAGGCACATCAGGGGCTCTCCAAACGCGACATGGCGTACAATCTCAATTCCAGCCAATTTTGGTTTGAAAAAGTCAAACGGCGCTCCTTCCCTTCCGAGCCCTGCCGTGTGCCCAGACAGTGGTTTTCCCCCGCATGTTGGGTATCGGCGTACTCAGGAGAAACTGCACAACAACTTTTTCTGTGGGGTTTCCACTGTTTAGGCACATCAGGTGCTATCCAAACGCGACATGGCGTACAATCTCAATTCCAGCCAACTTTGGTTTGAAAAAGTCAAACGGTGCTCCTTTCCTTTCCGAGCCCTGCCGTGCGCCCAGACAGTGGTTTTCCCCCACATGTTGAGTATCGGCGTACTCAGGAGAAATTGCACAACAACTTTTTCTGTCCATTTTCTCCTTTTACTCTTGTTAAAATAAAAAAATAGCTTGTAAAAGATCATTTTTGTGACTAAAAAGTTAAATGTTAATTTTTTCCTTCCACGTTGCTTCAGCTCCTGTGAAGCACGTGAAGGCTTAATAAACTTCTTGAATGTGGTTTTGAGTACCTTAAGGGGTGCAGTTTTTAGAATGGTGTCACTTTTGGGTATTTTCTGCCATATAGACACCTCAAAGTGACTTCAAATGTGAGGTGGTCCCAAAAAAATGGTTTTGCACAATTTGTGGTAAAAATGAGAAATCGCTGGTCAACTTTTAACCCTTATAACTTCGTAACAAAAAAAAAATTGTTTTCAAAATTGTGCTGATGTAAAGTAGGCATGTTGGAAATGTTATTTAGTAACTATTTTGTGTGACATATTTCTCTGTTTTAAGGGAATAAAAATTCAAAGTTTGAAAATAGCAACATTTTCAAAATTTTTGCCATATTTCCACTTTTTTCATAAATAACCGCAAGTTATATCAAAGAAATTTTACCACTATCATGAAGTACAATATGTCACGAGAAAACATTCTCAGAATCGCCAAGATCCGTTGAAGCGTTCCAGAGTTATAACCTCATAAAGAGACAGTGGTCAGAATTGTAAAAATTGGCCCGGTAATTAACGTGCAAACCACCCTCGGGGGTTAAGGGGTTAATGTGCATCTTATGTTCTTAACACGTTTTTGAGACCCTGTTGAGTGTTGACTATTTGCAACTAAACTTTTGATGGTTGTGTGAATAGACAAAAATCGATCCGGTTTTCTGGATTAAACTTGGATGATTTTTTTTTGTGTGAACCCAGCCTGAAAGTGGCTTTTATGTGTTTGAGAAAGAGAAATTAAACTGTAAACTGTCTTGGGAACTAAATGAAACAATATATAATGTTGCAGAAAATAGGTTCTGTATACATGTGGCAGAAGTATGAAATGTTTCTGAGCTCATGGCTATTATTCGCATTACTGCATGAATGACTCTAAAATAGTATTTTAAATCAGGCTAATGAACAGTTACATTTATCAGACTATACACAGCACTGAACAAATTCTGATACATTCCAATTTTAGTACTGGATCTCACATTATAAGCTAACAATTCTTATTTTCATCAGCTTACGTTTTAGCTTTGCTATGTAGACAGGGACAGAGCAAGCAGAGTCATCTCAATATGCCAAGATTTAATTAGCAATGTCTCTTCTTTGCATTTGGATAGGACTAAGTATAAAGCAGGATGACAATACTTTATATACCAGACTCCCATCGCTTCCAAGTCCCTAGGGAGGCTGCTCTTAATTTTTTCTTGGAGAATGTATTTGTTATTTGTATTGGTAAGATTAAAAATAAAAAGCTACACCATTTAAAGAAATTATAAGCACATTATTACTTTTCTTTTAATTAATTACATCACAATAATACAAGATACATTCCCTTTAGTAGTTATATTGCCTGCTAGAGAATACTGGGAACTGACTATTACAGGTTTTTATTTTCAGTCTCCTGATCTTCCACCCATTACATTTATTATTTGTAGATTATTTTGATATTTTATCAGTATAATTTAGCTTTGTTTACATTTTTTTAAAACACAAATCAATGATATGCGTTTTACTCCTATGAAATTTGAAATCTTCATCATTGTTAAAATCTGCTTTTTACAAATCTGCTCCTTTAAAACATTTATTTTGAGAAGCTATCCTGTCTGGTTTTCCATATTTGCAACTCAAAGTGTAAATTTGTGAGAGGATGCAGCTTGAATGATTTCATATGGCGCTATGATTCCCCAGGCGTCTTGTTAGATCATTATTATTCACTATACGGAATTTTACTCTTGTACTAGATCCTTAAATGCCGAATGAGGCCAGTTTGAATATACGGTACTTGACTATAAGCTGCTCTTTATGACTGATAGCGCTTCTAATGTCGCCTCAATATTTCCTAGAAATAACCAGTAAGCAGATTTGGCACCACCATTTCGCAAATCCTTAATTGTTGTCATCAAGAGCTTAACATTATCAACTAAAATCTGTCTAGAGCTGTGACCTGGGCTTCAGTGTCATATGCAGAACTTGTGTTTTATATACAGTAATCGACCTGACACCACTGAGCTTCAGTGTAAAGTATGTGGGAAAAACACTGCGGTAACTTGGGCCAATAACAAGGCAAAAGGTGCGTTTTACACTACCACAAGCTTCCTCTGAAGCCCTAATTACTTTGGCTAAACAGAAGTATAAAAAAATGGAAAAAGGTCAGCTCACCCACAAATGAAAGACTGATGCAGGGAAAACTGAAGGTGGCACAGGAAAAAAATGAGAATTAATAGTTCCAGCATCCAGATCTCTGTAAAAATACTTTTTATTAAAAAATAATTAAAAGTCACAGGTCCAGTACCGACGGTCACAAGCAAACGGGTTTCAGACTCCTATCTTTATTCATTGCCAGACAGAAGTCTGAAACGCGTTTGCTTGTGACAGTCGGTACTGGACTTGTGACTTAATTATTTTTTAATAAATAGTTACATATGAAATATAACTTTTTTTAAAATTAATCAGTACATGTCAAATGGTTATTCCCATCTTCATAAATGGGTACTGTCTCATAGTGCTTGGAAATACAAGTAAATTTAAAAAATTACAGCTTATTAAAATTTGCAGTTATTCTGGGATATTAAAACTTTTCTATTGTTTACTTCTCATTGCCTAGGAGATCGACCACTACTGCTTAATAGCAGACCATGTGCTTGCAAGCTCTTTTTTATTGAGCTGGTAAGCACTGTTTTGAAGCTGACCGTGATCACTTAAATGTGCTGCTATTTCCTAGCCCAGGACAGCTTCAGTTCAGTGCTTAGAAGCTAGACCGCAGCGGTGATCGGTCTCCTAGGCAACGAGCTGCAAATAAAAGTGGTTGCAAATTGTAATAAGCAGTAAAATGCAAAAGTGCTTATTTAAGTACTATGAAAATGGGAATAATCCTTGAATCTAATATAGTGTATACAGTTAGGTCCATATATATTTGGACAGAGACAACATTTATCTAATTTTGGTTCTAGACATTACCACAATGAATTGTAAACAAAACAATTCAGATGCAGTTGAAGTTCAGACTTTCAGCTTTCATTTGAGGGTATCCACATTAAAATTGGATGAAGGGTTTAGGAGTTTCAGCTCCTTAACATGTGCCACCCTGTTTTTAAAGGGACCAAAAGTAATTGGACAGATTAAATAATTGTAAATAAAATGTTCATTTCTAGTACTTGGTTGAAAACCCTTTGTTAGCAATGACTGCCTGAAGTCTTGAACTCATGGACATCACCAGACACTGTGTTTCCTTCTTTTTGATGCTCTGCCAGGCCTTCACTGCGGTGGTTTTCAGTTGCTGTTTGTTTGTGGCCTTTCTGTCTGAAGTTTAGTCTTTAACAAGTGAAATGCATGCTCAATTGGGTTGAGATCAGGTGACTGACTTGGCCATTCAAGAATATTCCACTTCTTTGCTTTAATAAACTCCTGGGTTGCTTTGGCTTTATGTTTTGGGTCATTGTCCATCTGTAGTATGAAACGACGACCAATCAGTTTGGCTGCATTTGGCTGGATCTGAGCACACAGTATGGCTCTGAATACCTCAGAATTCATTCGGCTGCTTCTGTCCTGTGTCACATCATCAATAAACACTAGTGACCCAGTGCCACTGGCAGCCATGCATGCCCAAGCCATCACACTGCTTCCGCCATGTTTTACAGATGATGTGGTATGCTTTGGATCATGAGCTGTACCACGCCTTCGCCATACTTTTCTCTTTCCATCATTCTGGTAGAGGTTGATCTTGGTTTCATCTGTCCACAGAATGTTCTTCCAGAACTGTGCTGACTTTTTTAGATGTTTTTTAGCAAAGTCCAGGCAAGCCTTTTTATTCTTGATGCTTATGAGTGGCTTGCACCGTGCAGTGAACCCTCTGTATTTACTTTCATGCAGCCTTCTCTTTATGGTAGATTTGGATATTGATACGCCTACCTCCTGGAGAGTGTTGTTCACTTGGTTGGCTGTTGTGAAGGGGTTTCTCTTCACTATGGAGAGTATTCTGCGATCATCCACCACTGTTGTCTTCTGTGGTTGCCCAGGTCTTTTTGCATTGATGAGTTCACCAGTGCTTTCTTTCTTTCCTTCTTTCTCAGGATGTACCAAACTGTAGATTTTGCCACTCCTAATGTTGTAGCAATTTCTCGGATGGGTTTTTTCTGTTTTTGCAGCTTAAGGGTGGCTTGTTTTACTTGCATGGAGAGCTCCTTTGACCGCATGTTTCCTTCACAGCAAAACCTTCCAAATGCAAACACCGCACCTCAAATCAACTCCAGCCGTTTTATCTGCTTAATTGAGAAAGACATAACAAAGGGATTGCCCACACCTGTCCATGAAATAGCCTTGGAGTCAATTGTCCAATTACTTTTGGTCCCTTTAAAAACAGGGTGGCACATGTTAAGGAGCTGAAACTCCTAAACCCTTCATCCAATTTTAATGTGGATACCCTCAAATGAAAGCTGAAAGTCTGAACTTCAACTGCATCTGAACTGTTTTGTTTAAAATTCATTGTGGTAATGTCTAGAACCAAAATTACATAAATGTTGTCTCTGTCCAAATATATATGGACCTAACTGTATTAGAAGAAGAATAAAGTATCATCTTCAGGACTTTCTCCTTTTCTAAAGTTCCTTCTTACCTTACATCAGACTCACTGTATGTTCCTTTTCAGTCACCAAAACAACCTGACAAGGTTTTCTGACATGTTCTAACTAGTGTTCTAGTTGTCAGTACTTCATAATCGGTATTTCTTCACTAATAAAAATGACTGCTTCATGTACTGACCTCTGTGACTGTTTATACAAATCAGCCAATCAGAAGAGGCACAGCTGTAGGAGGAGGGTGAGACAAGCAGTTTGGACCAATGATAAACCAGTGGGTGTGTCTCAGACTCGAGGTCACAGCAAACAACGAGGGAAGTAACGAGCAAGTAGATATCACCTTCGGTTACTGGCTTAAAAGGAACCTGTCCCGTAACAGATCTGTGGACAGCATGGTATAGAGAAGGAGAATCTGAGTGGGATGATAAAAGGTTTGTTAGAAACAAAGTGTATAAATTGTATTTTATTCATTGAAATCCTGCTTTTTGTATTACCAGTCCACTAGGTTGGCCTACTCAGTGATTGACAGCTATCTTTGCATGCACGGTCATACAGGAAATACTGTCAATCACTACTAGGACCACTCACAGTGCTCATATGCTACAAATACCAGGGATTTCATTAAATAAAATACAAGATATACTGAAACTTTCCCAACAAAAATGTATATTAGCCTGGTGCCATTCTCAACGTGACAGGTTCCCTTTTAATACATACAATATAGTGTTAACAACCTACAATGAAAATTGGAGCTGAATGTCCCCCAAAAAATCAGTTTTTAAAAGTGAGAAGAGAGACACCATATGTATATAACAATATTGAAAGTTTATTAATTTCTCACAATGTAAAATAAATAGAAAATATACATTATGTAAAAGATGAGTTAAATGGTGAAGACAAAAACAGGGGGACACTGCATAATTGTAGCTGAGGTCAGACAAAAAATCCTGGATGCCGTCTATTATAGACTCTGGCTGCACAGTCAGATAGTGAGGGTTTTTAGGGAGGGCATGAGTTGTACAACTCTGCATCACACTATGATGTCCCTCTACATGACATAAGGGAAAGTACTTCAAGAGTGAGAAAAACCACCCCCACCCATAGTCCTAGACCAAAGACAGATGCTATACATAAAGTTCTGTGGATAGTGCTGTCCTAAAGTGCTCACCCATGTGGTATGCAGAATGTGCTTTGTGTTATAGCCCCGACGCGCGTTTTGCGTGGTGGGCTTCCTCGGGAAGATAGTGTTATCAGCAGCACATGTCCTGTTTAGAGAAGATGATCTGCTGCCGATAAAGTTGATTTATAACACTTCTTGAACGTTATTACACGCAAAATTCGAGTGTTTTGATTGTTCATTTTGTGTTTGCTATTCTGCTTAGATAATCTTTCCCGGCTTTGGGTTGACTAAATGGACCATACATCAAATCCTAAGTTAACATTGGTAAATGGCTTGTGAAATATTACACTATCTTTGTAACACCAGCATCCCTGCATGGCTCCTCCCTCCTTCCGGCAGGGTCACCGACATGGTCATCGCTTTGGCTGCCCACCTATGTCATCTGCTCGGTTCCCATGTCCCAGGACCTGCGCATGCCACACAGGTTTCCTGTTAGCGCGCTTAGAGCATGCGTGTTCCAGGATGCGCACTGTCTGAACCTGCACCAGTGTCCATCCTTTCAAATGTTCCAGAATCCGCACCTGCATTCCTGACCTTTGGGGTCAGTTGCTGCAGTACCGGGGACTGCCCTGGAGTAGTACCTGGTGGCTACCTGCAGATCAAGCTTGACTCCACCCTCAGGGCTCTAGTGAAAACTAGGTAGCCACCTAGCCACCCTCCTCCAGGGTAAGCCTGGCCCGTGGTGCAGTGGGTTCATGATCCACCAGCATAACAATCTTAATCCTCCTAACCTTCTGTGACAAGTCAATAACTGGGTAGGACCGCCCAGTGGAATGATGCATACAAACACCATGGATTTCAATGAATAAAATGCAAATTTTACTGAAACTTTTCCTTTAAAAATGTATATATCAATCTGATAAGCTCCTCCTGCTTATAACATTCTGCCTACAGATCTGATACCATTTCCAACATGACAGGCTCCCTTTAAATATCTTTTTTTTTAGCTTAGGACAGGACTTGGGTATTCTGGTTACCAGAAAGCTGAGTAGCAGTACTCAATGTCAGGCAGCAGCCACAAAAGCAAACAAGATATTAAGGTGTATACCAAAAGATACAAATACCCCTGATCCTGGAGTAATATTACTCCCATAAATCCCTTGTAAGGCCAAATGTTGAATATCCAGTGCTTGTGAAAAAGTTATTGGAAAACTATAAATGTGTTCAAAGGCTGGCAACAAGATTAATAAATTATTGGACTTTCTTAGGGCTCAGTTAGGCAACCGTATTGCTGCATAAAAATACAGTCATGGCCAAAAGTTTTGAGAATGACACAAATATTATATTTTCACATGATCTGCTGCCCTCTGGTTTTTATGTGTGTTTGACAGATGTTTTTATCACAGACAGAAATATAATAATTGCAAACATATGAGTAACAAAAGCTTATATTGACAGTTAGAATGAGTTAATGCAGCAAGTCAATATTTGTAGTGTTGACCCTTCTTCTTCAGGACCTCTGCAATTCTCGCTGGCATGCTCTCAATCAACTTCTGGACCAAATCCTGACTGATAGCAGTCCATTCTTGCACAATCAATGCTTTCATTTTGTCAGAATTTTTAGGTTTTTGTTTGTCCACCCGTCTCTTGATGATTGACCACAATGTCACGTTTGGGGACTGCAGCCGCCCACCATGGCATGGCGCGGGCATCCCTCGGGTACGAAATCTGGACCCTCCATACCACAGAGGGGGACCCGTCCTACCCATACTAGGGAAGGGCAGAGACCGGGGTTCTGTGGCAGCTGAGCATGAGGACGAGGAAGAGACACGTAGGACTTGATTACACTGCACAACTTCAGGTATAGGGAAGTAAAGTTTACTAAAGAAAATACGTGAAGACACACAGTACATAATTCAAACATGACTAAGCAGGGCTCCCGATTCCACACCTTCCAGAAGGGTATCACCCAGAGGACTCCAAGGTACCAACGGATCACCGTGGCACACATAGGTGGGACATCAGGACACAGGCATAACATCAGGGTAGACGAGGTCATCAGAATCACGAACTCAGGAACACGAACTGAACTTCAGGAACACGGACTGGATCTCAGTAACACGAACACACGAACACGGACTCAGGAACACGAACTGGACATCAGGAACACGGACTGGATCTCAGTAACACGAACACACGAACATGGACTGGTCATCAGGAACACGAACACCGGAACATGGACTGGACATCAGGAACACAGAAAACACTGGCATCAGACTCCGGACATCTGGCAACGATCGACAGGTTCCGGATATCGGCCTGCGGACATCTGGAAGCGATCTGAAAAGGAACCCAAGCGGTCTGGTGCAAGCCCCACCAGGCTCTACTGGAGCCAGGCGGGGATTGCACCAAAAGCAAAACGAGCACAGAGTAACAGAAACTCAGCACACCCACACCGGACTCCTCCTTCCAAGATGATCCCAGGTTGTATCAAAGGATGTCAGTTAGCAAAGTATCACAGTCACTGGGCACAGGGTTCAGTACACAGAAGGATTCAGGAACATAGCACAGCAGACACAGTTCAGACAGTTAGGTACAGGACACGTACAGGATCAAGGATTCAAGCCTAGAATTACCGCCTCTAGGAAAGGCACAGGAACGAGTTCAGGATCAGGGATTCGAGCCTAGAATTACCGCCTCTAGGAAAGGCACAGGAACGAGTTCAGGATCAGGGATACGAGCCTAGAATTACCGCCTCTAGGAAAGGCACAGGAACGAGTTCAGGATCAGGGATTCGAGCCTAGAATTACCGCCTCTAGGAAAGGCACAGGAACGAGTTCAGCAACACAAGACAGGACAAGGAAATCAGCTCTCCAGAGCTGATCAAACTCAGAGCAGGAGCTGAACACACACACACACACACAAGGCTAGGTTCAGAAGCTATGTGAGTAGCTAAGGCCCCGCCCATAGGGCAGGGAGCCTTTATATATGAGCTGCCCCTCAGCAATTGGCTGGGGACAGCATTTCAAGTACACACACTAACCCTGATAAAAGCAGGGCAGGTGTGGCCTGCGCACCCTATGAGAGCCAGACATATCAGCACAGCAAGGGCACCTGGAAATGGCTGCAGCGCAAACACACGTAGCAAGTCATGCACCAGTGCAGAGGACCTTGCAACCTACGGGTAGCTTTCACAGCAGTAGCCAGGGACCGCACATGCAGGTGGTCATGCAACGCAGCGGAAACACCCACGCATGCACGGTTACGCAGCGGAGCTGGGAACTGAGCATAATCCATACAGGTAATCGGATATCAGTATCCCAGCTATATTAGGGGGAAAAGGAGCAAAGGGTTAAAGCACAAACATGCATGTCACAACGTGACACACAAGTTCTCAATGGGATTAAGATCTGGGGAGTTTCGAGGCCATGGACCCAAAATCTCTATGTTTTGTTCCCTGAGCCATTTAGTTATCACCTTTGCTTTATAGCAAGGTGCTCCATCATGCTGGAAAAGGCATTGTTGATCGCCAAACTGCTCTTGGAGGGTTGGGAGAAGTTGCTCTTGGAGGACATTCTGGTACCATTCTTTATTCATGGCTGTGTTTTTAGGCAAGACTGTGAGAGAGCCGATTCCCTTGGCTGAGAAGCAACCCCACACATGAATGGTTTCAGGATGCTTAACAGTTGGCATGAGACAAGACTGGTGGTAGCGCTCACCTTGTCTTCTCTGAATGAGGCGTTTTCCTGATGTCCCAAACAATCGAAAAGGGGATTCATCAGAGAAAATAACTTTACCCCAGTCCTCAGCAGTCCACTGCCTGTACCTTTTGCAGAATATCAGTCTGTCCATGATGTTTTTTTCTGGAGAGAAGTGGCTTCTTTGCTGCCCTCCTTGAGACCAGGCCTTGCTCCAAGAGTCTCCGCCTCACAGTGCGTGCAGATGCACTCACACCTGCCTGCTGCCATTCCTGAGCAAGCTCTGCACTGCTGGTAGCCCGATCCCGCAGCTGAAACACTTTTAAGAGACGGTCCTGGCGCTTGCTGGTCTTTCTTGGGCGCCCTGGAGCCTTTTTGGCAACAATGGAACCTCTCTCCTTGAAGTTCTTGATGATGCGATAGATTGTTGACTGAGGTGCAATCTTTCTAGCTGCGATACTCTTCCCTGTTAGGCCATTTTTGTGCATTGCAATGATGACTGCATGTGTTTCTTTAGAGATAACCATGGTTAACAGAAGAGAAACAATGATGCCAAGCACCAGCCTCCTTTTAAAGTGTCCAGTGGTGTCATTCTTACCTAATCATGACAGATTGATCTCCAGCCATGTCCTCATCAACACCCACACCTGTGTTAATGGAGCAATCACTGAAAAGAGGTTAGCTGGTCCTTTTAAGGCAGGGCTGCAATGATGTTGAAATGTGTTTTGGGGGATAAAGTTCATTTTCTAGCCAAATATTGACTTTGCAAGTAATTGCTGTTAAGCTGATCACTCTTTATAACATTCTGGAGTATATGCAAATTGCCATTAGAAAAAGTGAAGCAGTAGACTTTGTAAAAATTAATATTTGTGTCATTCTCAAAACTTTTGTCCATGACTGTACATGCTGTCACGCTCCAGTCAGGAGAGCCGCTGGCCAGTTTGACCATTGCGATACAATCATCGTCCATGGTATACGGCCGCCTGACTGCACCCATGAGAGGTTAGAAAAGTGGGCATGTTTAAAAAAAAGACGCCTCAGAGGCGTTCTCATTGTATAGAAGTACATATGTGGTCAATGCAAAGGAATGGCACATGAATTATTCTTTCTAAGGACCTTAGAAAGGACCGGGGAGCATTCATCATTACACGTGGAGGAAAGGCGATGATGACATTTAAAAAGGAAAGGGTTCTTTACAGTTAGAGCAGTCAGACTGTGGAATTCCTGACCACAAGAGGTAGTAATGGTAGACACTATAACAGCATCTAAAAAAGGGCTGGATGCTCTACTCACAGAAAATGGTATTGTGAATAATAAATAATTTCATTATAGAGGATATAATTGGTCGAGAAAGACTGAACATAACAGTCATGCGCATTTTTTGAACCTTCTGAACATATCAATCAATGTGAAAACCAATTAAATGCAGAATCGGGTAATCTTAGAGCGCAGGCATTACCCATGCACATTCACGTCTGTGCTAATCCAGGAGGCAGTGCTGTAAACCTGGCTGGTGAAATGACGCAGCTCAGGAAGAATAGGTTTAATCCCGGACATATTTCATGCAATTGTAAGAACACCTGCTATGTTCTGGCAAAAGAAATGGACGACTGCAGCCTTCTCTGAAATCAAAACTCCTTAATGACACCTCTCCTGCTTACAAGAGATGTCAGTGTGATGGGAGAGCTGTGCATAGTGTGTCATGTAATGGGCTGTAACTCATTGATGGGGATAGCAGAAGCTATTAGGCATTAGGAAAAGGACTGAAAATCCCATAAACGTACAAAAGATTTACATTTTATTCTGTGCTGCAGGTGTTAAAATGTTTAGAATAGAAACAGACATATTTTTATTTTAAAATATCTTTTTTTAATTTTTATAACACATTTTTTTGAGCAGTTCAAGAATATCCCACCCAAAAGTGTCTGGAGTATTCTCTAGCAGTGAAGGTATAATAAATGTGACGGGGCCTAAAGATAAGGTAAAAATGGCCAACTAGGGTTCAGGAGGATCCTCCGGTAGGCCTAGACATGCCACAATAATGGACCTCAAGGCTCAAGCAAAAAACAAGACTATTTGGAGCTGACTATGAAGCCAATCTTTTGGTTTCATAGTCAAGATCTATTTCTTATGGGTTGATCACAAATAACCTACTAGTACTTAATAATGATTATACTTGCCAACTCACTCAGAGGTGAGACCTTGAGCACTTCAGGAAGATTGGGCAAATCTCTAGTGTGCCATCAAAGGATGGTATCTTGTGCCTAAAACTTGGATGACATGATTCAGGGACAGGGAACGGATCATGTAGAGAGCTGGGATGGCCATGGAGGGAGCATGACCTTCCGAAGGAACTCAGTTTGACGCTGATCAACAGATCAATCTGTGGAGAATCAAATTCGATATCTGGTATCTGAAAATTCATGCAGTTGATGGTTAAATTTGTGTGGATTGTCTAAAAAAAATGTCCAGCACCATTGTAAACACTGTTTGAAGATTTACAGAGTGGTATAATGATAACGGATGTGGCCAGATGGGCTTCCCCATACTGCCCTGCATCTTTACATGATCTAGTGTAGTCAGTCAGGGGGTGCATAAAACATAGGGGAAGGCAAAGCTGAGCCATTTTAGCTAATTTTGGGAAAAGTTCTCCACTCTTGGCAAATTTGAATTTCAAATATTGATGATCAATAAATGTGACCCTTACAAATGGATATTCTTAACATATATTCTTAACATAACCCAACAATAAATCATTTTCAGTTGAGAGCAGGGTACTGGACAGCTATTGTGCAGATGCAGCAAGAGCGGACATTTGGAGAAAAGGGCCCCTCTGCAAGATGTGCGAATGCAATCCCACCCTCATGGAGGCAGACAAACTCTAACACTTATGTTATTCTTTACTGACATGTCATGCCACAAACATTCATTTGCAGAGACAAACATTGCAATGTAATTTGCATAATACGGCCGGACCACCACTAAATTAGCAGCCCCCCTATGGCTGTAGGGCATCGTGGCGCTTCATGTAAAGTTTGCAGCTTGGCAATGATTTATTTTGTGAAGAGAAGTTGACAACAAATACCAATTTCCACTTGTTGCTTTTCTTGCTTTTTACATTTTTTGTTACTTTTCATGCAGGTTTACAGATGTCTCAGATGTCATCAGCGAAGTAATAAAAATTGATGGCTGCATTGTTAAACTTTACGAATGTGCTGTGGGTGTAACAAAACAGTTCAACGGCAATGACTGACAAATCATTCTTCTGTGGAGCAGACGGCAAAAAATAACACAAGATTAATGGCTCTATAGCAGAACCTTTGCAGAGGAACAGCACCTGCGGACATAATAGCAGGTAACATTTACAGAAAAGTAATAATATTTCAACATATAATTACTTGCACATCTAAAGTAAACTCAGAGGAGTGATGCAGGCAGAACCACGAAGAAATCTATCGAAACTTCTATATAATGCTGAGAATCATTCATTATCGCCTTCCTCTACTTGTAATTAAATTGAAGTTCAAAATAGTTTGTCACAAACTTTATTGGACCAGGGCTCAGTATGAAAGGGCAGTTTGGGTGCCTTAGGAAGCCTGACAGGCCTGGTTGGTCTGGCATGAAAAATGTATTTTCTAAATATCTATCCATACACGCTAACCACTTATGTCTTTTGCTTTATTGCATAACACCCTACATTTTTCCCAATTTTGTTAATCCCTAAATGTGTTTTTTACTTCACTTCTTGTGATGTTTTGCTCGAGAGGGATCTCAAACATGAAATCACAGGAAGCTGGGGCTGCACTCACTTCATGAATAATCCATCATCCCCTCATGAAACAGGACATCACCAAGGGGCAGCACTGCAGTTACTCACTTACTTCATCACCTAAAACGATGTCTTGATTGACGCTGTGGGAGATGTGAGTGCAGAGCCAGCTCTCTGCTCCTATCCATCGCTGTAGTTTCTAACTGAAAGAAGACGTCAGGGAGCTGATATAGAAGCAGTGAGCAGCACCAGCTCCACCACACAGATCCTAGCACTGCCCTTAAAGAATCATCATCAGTAGATGGCCATGGCGTAACTCACTGCTTCTAGCACCACCCGCACTGATGATTCATTTGAGGGCAATGCTAGAAGCTGTGGGGCAGTGCTGATGTCACTCACTGCTTTTATCTCTGCCCCCTGATGATATCTTCTTTTAGTTGTAAGCTACGGCGATGGCGGAGATAGAAGCAGAGAGCTGGCGCTGCACTCACATCTCTCACAGCGTCCATCACACAGGATCCAGAATGTCTTGATAGAGGCTGGCGATGAAAGAAACTAGTGAGTAACTGCAGTGCTGCCCCCTGATTATGACTTTTTCCACGATGGGTGAAAGATGCAACGGAGAGTGAGTGTAGCTTCAGCCTCCTGTGACATCGAGATTGAGACTCTTCTCAAACAAAATGTCACCGGAAGTACACTAAAAAATACAAATTTAGTGATTATCTACATAAGGAAAATTTAGGGTATTGTGTAACAAAGCAAATTACAAAAGTGGTTAGGGTTTAGGGATAGATATTTAGAAAATAATTTTTAGGTGCCGGACCACCCTTTTAAGATTGAGCATAAACTTGTAATGTCTAAGTAGATTAACATTTCAACACTTTTTGTTAATTAAAGATATTTTGGGGCATTTTTGACAGAATATACAGTAGTCACTTGCTTTACCTAGGCCATGGTTACACTGACAGTATTATACCATCTGTAAATGTCCTGCTAGGAGCTGGATTCTACATCACTTTCAGAACAATAACTCTACAGGAGATTTTCCAATTTTACTAAATATATCTCATATGTTTTAGAATGAAAATTCAGATATTTACCTTGTTCACTCTATTGGATTTTTTTCCTGAATCAAAATGAGTAACATGAATTACTGTCCAAAGGGAGGGGTCCTTAGAAGATAATCACCTGCATGGAGAACCGCTAAAATGGTTTTCAAGTTATAGAATATCCCATTACCATGGCTGCCATCTGATTAACAAAAACACAAAACGTCCTTTACTCCTCATCCCCGGGTCCAGCCTGATTGTTTAAACAAATTGCAGAAGGTGCATAAGGTTTTCTGAAAGCGCAAAACTCATCTAAGTTTTATTACCATGCTGTTTGGTGAATCAACCTTAACTATACTCATATATTACTATTTATAGATGGCCATTGTGTAATATTATATTTCTTCTGCAGCGGATACTGAAGAGAAATTGTATTTAAAGTACAGTGGGAAAATAATTACCGTATATACTCGTGTATAAGTCGAGATTTTCAGCACCTTTTTTTGTGCTGAAAATGCCCCCTCGGCTTATACACGAGTCATAGGGCAGAAACCAGCGGGGGAGGGGATGCGGCGGCAGGAGCCAGTGGCTGGGACATCATACTCACCCTTCCCGTGCCATCGCTGAACGTCCCGGAGAGCACGGAGCAGGACGGGGGAGGACGGAGAGCACGGAGCAGAACGGGGAGAGGACGGAGAGCACGGAGCAGAACGGGGGAGGACGGAGAGCACGGAGCAGAACGGGGGAGGACGGAGAGCACGGAGCAGAACGGGGGAGGACGGAGAGCACGGAGCAGAACGGGGGGAGGACGGAGAGCACGGAGCAGAACGGGGGGAGACGGGGAGCACGGAGCAGAACCGGAGAGCACGGAGCAGAACGGGGGGAGGACGGAGAGCATGGAGCAGGACGGGGGAGGATGGAGAGCACGGAGCAGGACAGGATAATTGAGCAGGAGGAGGGGAGCACAGAGGAGAATGGGGGCGCACAGAGCTGGATGGGGAGCACAGAGCAGGACGGCAACTTATACACCCGGCTTATACGCGAGTCAATAAGTTTTCCAAGTTTTTTGTGGCAAAATTAGGGGGTCGGCTTATACACGGGTCGGCTTATACATGAGTATATACGGTATTTGATCCCTTGCTGATTTTGTAAGTTTGCCCACTGAGAAAGACATAAACAGTCTATAATTTTAAGGGTAGGTTAATTTTAACATTGAGAGACAGAATATCAAAAATATAATCCAGAAAATCACATTGTATAAATTATATACATTTATTTGTATTTTGCAGTGAGAAATAAGTATTTGATCCCGTACCAACCTTTAAGAGTTGTGGCGCCTACAGACCAGTTAGATGCTCCTAATCAACTCGTTACCTGCATTAAAGACAGCTGTCTTACATAGTCACCTTTACAAAAGACTCCTGTCCACAGACTCAATCAGCCAGACTCTAACCTCTACAACATGGGCAAGACCAAAGAGCTTTATAAAGATGTCAGAGACAAGATCATAGACCTGCACAAAGCTGGAATGGGCTACATAAGTAGGACGCTGGGTGAGAAGGAGAAAACTGTTGGTGCAATAGTAAGAAAATGGAAGAAATACAAAATGACTGTCAATCGACATCGATCTGGGGCACCATGCAAAATCTCATCTCGTGGGGTATCCTTGATCATAAGGAAGGTGAGAGATCAGCATAAAACTACACGGGGAACTTGTTAATGATCTCAAGGCAGCTGGGACCACAGTCACCAAGAAAACCACAACAACACATTACGCCGTAAAGGTTTAAAATACTGCAGTGCCCGCAAGGTACCCCTGCTCAAGAAGGCACATGTGGAGGCCCATCTGAAGTTTGCTAATGAACACCTGTATGATTCTGTAAGTCATTGAGAGAAGGTGCTGTGGTCAGATGAGACAAAAATTGAGGTCTTTGGCATTAACTCAGAAAAATGCTGCCTATGACCCAAAGAACACCTACCCACTGTCAAGCATGGAAGTGGAAACATTATGTTTTTGGGGTGTTTCTCTGCTAAAGGCACAAGACTACTTAACCGCATTAATGGGAGAATGGATGGAGCCATGTACTGTAAAATCCTGAGTGACAACCTCCTTACCTCACCAGAACATTAAAAGTAGATCGTGGCTGGGTCTTCCAGCAAGATAATGACCCAAAACATACAGCCAAGGCAACAAAGGAGTGGCTCAAAAAGATGATCAATAAGGTCATTGATTGGACTAGCCAGTCTCCAGACCTTAATCCCATAGAAAACTTATGGAGGGAGTTGAAGCTCCAAGTTGCCAAGCGACAACCTCAAAACCTTAAGGATTTAGAGATGATCGGCAAAGAGGAGTGGACCAAAATTCCCCCTGACATGTGGGCAAACTGAATATTCATTTCTTTTAAGTATTGACACACGTGACCGCTGGCAGCAATAGGAAGCTGGTGGCTGACACTTCGTGCTTCTGAAGAGCAATGAATACTCACCGCTCTCTGCGATGAACAGTCCCGGTGAGTATACCGGCAGCTGTGCTCTGCTTGTGAGCAGTGCATGACATCCCTGCCATGCGCTGCTTATAAGCATTAATCAGCTGCTGGCAATGGAGCAGGACACTGTGAGGGAGCGGAGGAAGGTAAGTGTAATGGTTTGTTTTTTTTAATCTTTTCTGATGGGACCATGCATACCAGAACTGGGACAGGGCCAATCATACCAGAATAAGGATGGGACCATGCATACCAGGACTGAGATGTGGGCCAATCATATCAGGTTAAGGATGAGGCCCTGCATACCAGGATAGGGATGGGGCCATGCATACTTGGACGAGACGGGGACCATGCATACCAGTATAGGGATGAGGGCGATCATTCATGCCAGGATAAGGATGAGGGGGACCATTCCTATCAGGATAGGGATGAGGAGGCAGGCATACCAGGATGAGGATGAGGGGCCATGTGTATCAGGATGGGGATGAGGGGACAATATTAACCACATTTTTTGCTTCAGTTTTTTTTCCTATTTTCCTACTCTACACCTAGGTGCGTCTTATGGTCGGGTGCGTCTTATAGTCCGAAAAATACGGTATTTGTCTTTTTCAGAATTTCTTTGTGCTAATTTATTACCTCAAAACACATCAAAAGCTGATCTTTGTGCTTAAAAATTTTTGCAGAATTTTTTTTTAGTTAAACATTCATGCAGTTTAAAGGTTGTCCACTACTTTAACAATGATATCCAATCCTTAGGATAGGTATTCAATGTCTGATTGGTGGGGGTGCGACACCGGGCACCCCTGTCGATCAACTGTTCTCGGCGCTGGCGGGGCCGAAACTGCCCAGATATGGAGCTGCACAGTGCAGCTCTGTCGACGGAATAGTTGCCACGGTCGGGAACTGCACATCTGCCCTATATTCAAATCAATAGGGGGCAGATGTACAGTTACGGCTTGTGGACACTATACAGTTGATGGAGCTGCGCTATGCATCTCCGTAATTGGTCAGTCTACGTCACCGCCGACATCGGAAACAGCTGATTGGTAGGGGTAAGAGGTGTCGCCCCTCCACAGATCAAACATTGATGACCTATCCTAAGGAAAGGCAATCAATGTTAAAGTAGTGTACAGCCTCTTTTAATAATAAAAATAATGACTTGAAAGTTGTCCTTATCTGTTAAGGTTGAAAAGCAGGACCTGTGATGAGAAATTAATTGCAGATCTGACTTGATTGGATAAAATTTGCTTTAGAATCTCATCCATTGCTGACTAACAAGGTAGAACAATACATACTATTATCACATCACTACAGCGCTGCCCTCATAGACAATTATACAGCAATAACTAGAAATTCCTATAAATTACAGACTAAAATAAAACTAAATAATATACAAAGTAGATCCAATGCAAAACAATCCCATCTCATTTCTACTACCTTCATTTAAAATATATATATATTTTTTGCAAATGCTTAGTGTATTTGGAGGAGAAATCAATTATATTCTTAAGTTCAAGTCTTCTTTATCTGGCAGTACTAAGGTAATGCAGCCTGGAGGGAAAAGCAGCTATTCTTCAGGCAAAAAAAAAATCTATGAATAACATTAGGCAAAAATTAATTTATAATAAATGATTTAAAATCCTAGTCCAGAATTGTTTCTTATTCAAATGTCACCAGAAAATGACACCTCACCCGCAGGAACGAGTCCAGGGATCCATTCTCCATGTATTCAACCACAATCATTACGGGTCTGCCTGCGAACACAGCAAAGAAATTCATTAGGGAGATTAAAGGTGTATTATGGGGTTGGTTATACATTTCCAGCTGTTATGGAAAGATTATCTGTATTGCTTTAATGAAGTTCATAAGTCTTATACCACAGGGTCCCCAAAAACATAAGCTAAAGTAAGTTATTTGTGTAGATGCTGGAGAATGCCGGTGCTGCACGTTACTCATGGGGTAGACCGCTGCTTCGCTTATTACCTGGCGCTCGGCAGTGGCGGGCGCAGGACTGTACATAATGACTTATGTCGGTGGTATTCATCAGCGCGACAATATGCATCTTTGTTAAGCATTTTCAATCACAAAATAGAATGCATCAGAAAAGTCATTAAGACAAAAGTAGGTCCGGCGATACATATGCTCATGTTTTTAAACATTGTTTCAAAACAAGTATAAACTGTTCTATTAAAATGCAATCTCGGTGATTGATTGTCCGCTTATACAAAAAAAAAAGCTGTTATGTTTTCATTACTTTCTCTATTTTTATTCAACTGATGTCACGTTTTTTAGAATTCGACAAACAGCACAGAAAATAAAAATGTCAAGAATTATCGAGTACAATAGATGGCTGTAAGTAGCGTTCTGTATGATTGAAGAAGTTCACGCGACCCCTTTAAGTGAACCTGTCGGCTCTCTAGACACGTCTGCTTTAGTAAATGTCTGTATTGCGTATTATGACAATTCTGGAGGACCTTTTTATAGAACTCTACGTTGTTCCTCTGTTATTCCTCCTCCTAAATTATCAAGTGGGTGCTAACATTACCTGTTGAGGCAATAAGGCATATCCCTATAGATTTAGAGACACTCTATGGTGAAACCCTGGAGAGCTCACAGGGACCAAGTATAAATGTCACATTTTTTGTGGATAAGACATTAGTTTTTTTTGATCCTGCGCCTCTCCATTTTTGAGAGATGACCCCTTCTTCCATGTATATAAATCTAGTCTTCATAGACTCTATGGAAAAACGGAGCAGAGAATAGCGGTTTTCTGAGCCTAGTTAGTGAGTATTAATGTGACGACTAGAAGAAAAAACTTCTCACCTGCTGAGATTGTGCAGGTAGGGCACAACTGTATAACCTGAAGGAACAATTGTGGATGGGTGCAGCCAACCAGGCTGCTGGGTAAAAGTCTTCCAAGGAGAACTCCAACAGAACGTAACCAAACAGAGAAAGTCTAAGAGACTGTCGCTCCCAAAGGCAAAGAATGGATCATTCACCAGATTTCATAAAAATAACATTTATTAAAAACACAACGCGTTTTGGCTGTACCCTGCCTTCCTCAGGTGTTTCTGTACAACGCATTTTTAATGCATTTTTTTTTAAATTCTCTTGAATGACCCATTTTTAACTTTTTGGTGCACCAGTTACATGGATTTTCTCCATCCCATAAATCTAGTCTTGTTAGCCTAAGTGCCATGATCTTCAAGAAGTCTTACAGAGAAGAGTTGATGACCACGTCTACTTGTCTATATGCACCTTCATGAGGATCACTCCCACTTGGCTAACGAGGCTAGAGAAATTTACAGGGAGGAAGAGGCCATATTTCAGAAACAGAGAGGATCAGAAGAAAAAAAAAAACAAGTAAAAAAAAAATTTCAAAGAACAATGGCATTTACACCAGGTAAAAAAATGATATATTTATGGAAAATGACAGTTCCTCCTTTAAAGGGTTGTCCAGGACTTTAACATTGATGGCCTATCTGATCGGCACAACGCTGTGTTATCGACGGCCGGAACTGCTCAGTTATAGAGCTACACAGCACAGCTCTGTTGACAGAATAGTGGCTGCTGCCGGGTAAAGCACATCTGCCCCCTACTGATTTAATTAGGGGGCAGATGTGCAGTACTCTGCTGTGGCCTCTATACAGTCAATGTAGCTGGGCAACTCCGCAACTGAACAGTTCCAGCTGCCAATGACACTGGGAATGGCAAACTGGTGAAGGTGTCAGGTAAAACCCCAGGAAACCCCTTTATGTAAGATGTGCTGTTTGAGGAGCTCTCCGAAAATAAGCAGGAGTGTTACACATTGCAAGCAACTAATCAGAATCCAGTATTAATATGTGAATCTGCATAGAGTTTCATAGTCACTAATGTAAGCGGTAAATGTAATGTATTGTGATTAATGTATAATGTTATTCATTCATAGTGCATAGGAAAAGTCTAAGGTTAAATTTAGAGTATATAAAGCATATCATAGAACTTAAAAATTAAGTTAGAAAGGGTGAAGATTTAGTTGGGGGGCACATTAGAAACAGGAAGTTCAGCTCATACTTTCAGAAGTTAGTGACTGAAGTTAAATAGGTGAAGTTTGCCCAGCAACCGACTGCTGGAGCAGAGAAAGGAGACATTTGGTAGTTAGTCCAGCCCAAAGTGGGAGGGGTTAGGGCCAGTAAAAGGCAACAACTTCCTGGCTTAGTTAGTGAAGGAGTTTGTTGGTGACAGTTACTAGGGTTACTCCAAGGTGTAGTGGGTTGAAGCACAGCGTGGGCAAATTAAGTTCTAGCAGTATGAGGTCGTACAAAGCTCCCTACGGACATTGCTGTAACGTCCGGAGCCTAAGGCTTGAGTCGGGGGCTATGGAGAGCACCAACAACCCTACCGTACAGTGGAAGATGGGCGTGGAACAGTGTGAGGGAAACATTGCGGATCTCGGGCACACTGCGGAGCCGGATTGGGAATCCCTGGGGCTGACGGGAAGATCATGCGGGGTAATCCGTGCTGAATGTGAGAACAGGAGTGAGATGTTCTGAGTGGAGGAAACAAGTTGTAAGGTTCTTTGTCTCTGTTGACATGTTCCTTGAAACTCAGTTTTCCGTCGGCCATTTTGCTTTCTGTTTTTCTGCAGCTCTTGCCCTCAGTTAATATGGAGTTTCCAGTTTTCATGTTCCCGCCCTGATTCTTCCCTCTTGCTTCTTAAGCAGCCTCAGCTGAACAATCAGTGCTCCTGAATCAAGCCTCAGTCAGTCTGTGACCTGACTCCTGGAAGCCTTGGACTTGTACTCCAGCTATTCCTACTGAGGAACCTTGGAACACTTTTGGACTCTGGAAACCTGCTGTTTGGTGAATCCATGTTTGCAGAGGAATTACGGTACAGAGAAGAGATCCTGAACCTGCTTTGGAGATTTATTGTAGTGCTTGAAGTTACTCTGGCCTGCTGTGTCTCCTGTCGCTGTTCCTGCAAACTGTGTGAACTTTTCAGCATGCTTGTATGAAGTAATACAAGTCATTTCATTTCAACCTATGTCTCCTGTGTTTTGCTCGCACCCAAGCACAAGACGCTATAGGAACTGTACACTATACATGACAAGATTCAGGAGCCAATGTTTAGTGTCTGCTGGGTCTGGGAAAGCCGTGTCTGCTGTGACTGTGGATATCAGATGTCCGTTTAATACCTTATGTGATGACAGTGGTTGTGACTTCTCACAACCATTCCAGGTGAGCGCATTCCCTTAAAATTTTACTCTGGAGTGTTACCACAGGTAAACACTATTGTTTTTTTTTTTTTTTTTCCTTTCCTCTTCTCCTTCCAGCACTTCTGCCTTAAAAGATCTGGAAGATGGAGGCCCGCATAAAGGAACTTTGCGGAGTGACTGATACAATCCTTTCAGATGTACAGACTTTAAAAACCCGTTTTGCAAGCCTACAGGACCTCACTAATCATAATTTGCAAGTGTTTGGACAGACTACCCAGGAATTGCGAGCCAGGATTGAGGCTCTAGAGGAACGAGCCCAGGCTCCTGCCATAACCCCAAGTTCTGGGATCCCCAAATTACCTCCTTTTCGTTTTGGCGGTGAACGTGAGAAATTCAGGGGATTTATTAATCAATGCAATTTATTTTTCTCTGCACATGCTTCACAATTTCCCACTGAACGATCCAAAGTGCTTACTATAATCATGTTGCTTACCAATAAGGCTTTGATGTGGGCAAACCCTGATTGAGACTGAGGATGATTGTTTGAATCACTTGATGCTTTTATTTCAGCCATGGGGCAGGTGTTTGATGACCCAATCGAGGTGCAACAGCTGAAGCAGCCATGTTAACTTTGCGCCAAGGTAAGCGTTCAGTAGCCGAATATGCCCTGGATTTCAGGAGATGGGCTCTTGATACCACTTGGGACACTTCCGCTAAAAAATCTATTTTTCGGAAAGGGTTGTCTCCACTGATTAAGGATGAACTTGCTCGTGCCGACCCTCCCACTGCGTTAGGTGACTTTATTAACTATTGTATCCGTATTGATGCTCGTCTGACTGAACGCAGACAAGAGAGATGGTTCGAAAATAATCGCACTAACCTTTTACTACCTCCCTCCTCAGCTAAGGAACCTTTGAGTAGGATCACAAGGGAACCAGAACCTGAACTCATGCAGGTGGACTCTTTACAAAGACGGGTTAGTGATGCACGCAAAGAACATCGTATAAAGGAAAATCTATGTTTCTACTGTGGTAAGTCAGGGCACTTCATTATAAACTGCCCCAGCCGTTCTCGTAAGACTACTGCAGCAGTCATTCACTGTGAGTGTTGCGAGAGGAGCTCTGTCATGTCCGAGCCTCAGGCTCCAGAGAGATCTGCTGCAAGAGATCTTGATTTCTCGGACTTAAACTCTGTTAGTTCTGGGGACGATGACGGTATAAACGCTGCAATTTTTCAAGTTTCCTCAGCGGTGTCCCAGCTGAGTTGTAAAAGAAACAATTCTCATTGCTTCCTTTCCATCAAACTCTGGGTTGACTCAGTCTGGGTGTCTAGCTCTGCTATGATCGACTCAGGAGCAAGTGGAAATTTTATGGATATCTCCTTTGCTCTGAAACAGGGGATACGTTCAGTGAAGAAGGCTACTCAAGTACAGATGGAGACTGTGGATGGCTCTCTACTGACTTCTGGACCAGTGGATCAAGAAACAGAGCCTTTGAGGGTCCTTATGGGTAAAGATCATCAGGAGAAAATGTCTTTTATGCTTATCTCTTCTCCCCACTTTCCCACTATTCTAGGGCTACCATGGCTGCAGGCGCAGAATCCTACGATTAACTGGGAGACCAAGGAATTACACTTTCCGGAGAAACAGATGAGTCAAGGAGTTTCAGCTTGCTCTGTTCCTAAAGGAACCATGTCAGTCCCTGAACTACCAGGTGTATACCAGGACTATGTGGATTTATGTGACAAGAAGAACGCTGATCAGCTTCCTCCTCACCGTCCATATGATTGTCCAATTGAATTATTGCCTGGAGCCGAGATACCTTTTGGTAACATCTACCCCCTAGCGGGGCCCGAGCTAAAAGCTTTGAAGGATTATATAGACGAAAATTTAGCCAAGGGCTTCATACGCCCCTCTTCATCTCCCGCAGGTGCACCCATCTTCTTTGTGAAGAAGAAAGATGGATCTCTGAGACCCTGCATAGACTATAGGGAACTCAATAAGGTTACTATTAGAAACCGTTATCCATTGCCTTTAATCCCTGAATTGTTGGAGAGAGTGCGGCATGCCAAAATTTTCTCTAAACTGGATCTCCGTGGGGCCTATAACTTGGTCCGTATTAGACCTGGGGATGAATGGAAGACTGCTTTCAGGTCACGCTATGGACACTTTGAATATCTAGTTATGCCTTTTGGTCTGAGTACCGCCCCAGCCACTTTCCAACACTTCGTGAATGATATCTTCAGGGATCTCCTAGATACATTTGTGGTGATTTATCTGGATGATATTCTAATTTTTTCTAACTCCACAGAGGAACATCATGGACATGTGAGAATGGTCTTAGAACGCCTAAGACAAAACCATCTCTACATCAAACTTGAAAAATGTGAATTCCATAGGACCGAAATTCAATTTCTGGGGTATGTACTATCTACGCAAGGGATTAGTATGGATGGAAGCAAGACCCAAGCCATCAAGGATTGGCCAATTCCTAGAAATGTGAAGGAGGTGCAGCGTTTCATCGGGTTTGCCAACTTCTATAGACGTTTCATTAAGAATTTTTCTGAGGTAGTGTCACCTATCACCCAACTTACCCGGAAACAATCTAGGTTCTCCTGGACCCCGCAAGCTCAGGAAGCATTTTCCTGTTTAAAGGATAAATTTACCACCGCACCTATCTTAGTACATCCCAACCCCGAGCTTGCCTTCATAATAGAGGTGGATGCTTCAGACTGTGCCGTTGGAGCTATACTCTCTCAGAGAACTGGTGAGAAGAATGTCTTGCATCCCTGTGCCTTCTTTTCCCAGCAGTTGTCTTCGGCTGAGAGGAACTACGATGTGGGCAATAGAGAATTGTTGGCCATTATTGCCGCCTTCAAGGAATGGAGACACCTTCTTCAGGGAGCTGCACAGCAAATAGTCGTCCTGACAGACCATCGTAACCTTGAATTTATCAGGTCGGCTAAGTGCCTGACTCCTCGCCAGGCTCGCTGGAATCTTTTCCTAAACCAATTTAATTTTGTCATTTCTTATAGACCAGGATCGCGCAATGGAAAGGCTGATGCACTCTCTAGGATTCATTCAGCAGAGACACGTCCACTTACTCCTCCTAAGAATATTCTTCCTGACTCTAGATTCCTGGGAGTGATTCATAATCAAGACCTACTTAAGGACATCAAGGAAGCATACCATGCGGATTCTTTGTTGGCTCAACCCCCAAGGGACGTAAGTCTTGTCTTTAAGAATGGTGTGTGGATTCAGGGACAACGTCTGTATATACCTGAAACAGTCAGATTGAGAGTATTGCAACTCATCCACGATTCCAAGATAGCCGGGCATAGGGGAATTCTAAAGACACAAGAATTTCTTTCTCGTTTCTTTTGGTGGCCCACTTACAGGAAAGATGTCTTAAACTATGTCACTTCATGTGAAGTCTGTGCAAGATGCAAAACACCTCGCTCCTCACCAACTGGTCTGTTGCAACCTCTTCCCACCCCGTCCCGCCCGTGGGGATCCATTTCTATGGACTTCATTGTGGAGTTACCAACCTCTCAAGGGAAGAACACCATTCTAGTGGTGGTTGACCGTCTAACAAAGGCAGCTCATTTTATCCCTTGTGTCGGCTTACCCACTGCAAAACAGACATCAGACTTGATGATTAAGAATGTGTTTCGCTTACATGGAGTACCGGATGAGGTCATTTCGGATCGAGGGGTGCAATTCACTTCAAGGTTTTGGCAAAATTTCTGTGCAGCATTGGACATTAAAGTAAACCTTTCTTCTGCTTTTCATTCCCAGACTAATGGACAGACAGAACGAACCAATCAGACCCTGGAGCAGTATCTCCGCTGTTTTATCTGCCACCTACAGGATGATTGGGTGGATCTACTTCCACTGGCTGAGTTCTCTTATAACAACTCTCAGAGCGCCTCCACTAAGCAGTCTCCTTTTTACTCCAATCTAGGTTATCATCCTAACATTCTTCCTCGATTTCCCATAGATACGCCCTTGCCGGCAGTGGCTGAAAGAATCACTTCTTTACAAAAGAATATGGATCTTCTAAAGGAAAATCTAGAATTGGCTCAGGAAAGGTACAAGAAAGCAGCAGATAAATTTCGTAAACCTGCACCAGCTTTCAAGGTAGGAGATTTGGTCTGGCTGTCAACCAGAAATTTAAATTAAAGATTCCATCGTCTAAATTGGGACATAAGTACATTGGACCATATAAGATCAATAAGATTATAAGTGCTGTTGCTTGTCGTCTTCAACTGCCCAGAACTATGAGAATCCACCCTGTCTTTCATGTATCCCTACTAAAGGCTGCAACACCCAATACGTTTCCTGGACGTTCTTCTCCTTGCCCTGACCCAGTGCTGGTCGATGGTCAGGAAGAATTTATGGTGGAAAGGATTCTAGATTCCAGGTTGTACAGAAATCAGTTGCAATATTTGATTAAATGGCAGGGCTACCCAGTGGAGGACAACTCATGGGAACCAGTCAATAATGTAAATGCTCCTCGCCTGCTCCGCCAGTTTCATCAGAGGGACCCTGACAAGCCTGGTCTGAGGTCATCCGGAGGTTGTCCCTAAGGGGGGAGTAATGTAAGGTTCTTTGTCTCTGTTGACATGTTCCTTGAAACTCAGTTTTCCGTCGGCCATTTTGCTTTCTGTCTTTCTGCAGCTCTTGCCCTCAGTTAATATGGAGTTTCCAGTTTTCATGTTCCCGCCCTGATTCTTCCCTCTTGCTTCTTAAGCAGCCTCAGCTGAACAATCAGTGCTCCTGAATCAAGCCTCAGTCAGTCTGTGACCTGACTCCTGGAAGCCTTGGACTTGTACTCCAGCTATTCCCTACTGAGGAACCTTGGAACACTTTTGGACTCTGGAAACCTGCTGTTTGGTGAATCCATGTTTGCAGAGGAATTACGGTACAGAGAAGAGATCCTGAACCTGCTTTGGAGATTTATTGTAGTGCTTGAAGTTACTCTGGCCTGCTGTGTCTCCTGTCGCTGTTCCTGCAAACTGTGTGAACTTTTCAGCATGCTTGTATGAAGTAATACAAGTCATTTCATTTCAACCTATGTCTCCTGTGTTTTGCTCGCACCCAAGCACAAGACGCTATAGGAACTGTACACTATACATGACACAAGTGATGGAGGGTGCTGTGCCCGATAATGCGTGTTAATGATCGCTGTAATTGAACTGTTCAGTAAAGACAAACTGCGTGTCCCCTATTGAATGTGTGGCTGTTCCTGGATCTGGGATCGTGGAGACAGAGGAGGCCTGCAGCCAAAACGCGCGTGAACTGCACTGCACTTACAGCACATGGGAACTGGGACACCGCTTATTTGTGGGGTGCTAGGGTGTGGGAGAACAATAGCCCCTCGACCTGCGCTACATTCATTCCCTGAAACAGAAGTCGGGCTATCTTGAAAAGGGGGATACAGGTTCCCTTTTGGGGAATAAAACAAGCCTTAGGATAGGTGATAACTTATTTTAATCAATCAATTAACTGCAGCAGCGCTGGGGTCCTGGGTTCAAATACCACCAAGGACAACATTTGTAAGAAGTTTGTTTCTTCTTCCAGTGTTTCCTCCACATGCCAAAGACTGTCTGATAGGGAATTTAGATAGTGAGGACAGTGATTATGTTTGTAAAGTGCTGAGGATATTAATGGCGCTATATAAAAGAATAAATAGTAAAATAAATAAAAATAAATTAACTGCAGCTGAGAATCTGCAGATCAATAAAAAGAATGTCAGGTGGCCACCGATTTACTGATAGTATTTTTATTTTTTACCATTTATTGTTAATCCCATGCTGTACCCGATCCATGTGCTCACGCAGACAGATGCTTTTTAAGAAGTTCAAGCAAAACACAGAATATTAAGTAGGAAAAGGGGAAAATATAAAGTTTTCGCCTGTCAGCTGTGACCTTGTGATTTTTCGAGCAGTGCATCTCTGCTATAACTGCTGTGCAATGAGCCCGCATGGAAAGCGCTTACAATCTCAAAGTTCAGAGACCCTTGCTGTGAATGTAATATATGTTGCTTAGAACCACAGAGGTTTGTCAACATCTTTAGGCCTGGCCTCGGGGTTACCAATTTAACAGACTGAAATGCCTGGAAACATTTTATCTGAAGTTTTATAAATCAGTGTTAAAACCCTGGAGCGAGTCTCCCAACAAAACAAGCAATTAATGGAGCGATATCTACACAGGGTCGAGCGGGCTCGTGCTGATTGCCACCTTTCAGTAATTTGCAGCCATTTAGATGCTCTGGAGTTGAAAGAAATTTCCTTTAATCACTATTTTCAAGTAGCCGCTCCAATCAATGTCTGACTTAAGTAACCCCCCAGAAACTTTGCCAGTCAGATCTGATAAATAATGGCTCTCTATGGTTTGTTTAGCTCTCTTCTGTCTCCATATAAGACGACACGGCGGCTGCTCACTCATCCTATGTAAGCCCATATTCCAGGATTTCCATTTACTCAAAAATAATCATGTTGAAAATTGAATTCTTGAAACGCAATCTGCATGTGAGAATTAATGTGAAGGGCTGAGAAAAGCACAACTTAATCCAATGTCTTTAAGCACATTTCCAAATGTAATACACATGACTTGAATCACTTTAGAAGGCGATTAAAATACTATTGAAGATGTGAAAATGTAAATGAAGGATTTAACTAAGAAGAAAGATTTAACATTTAAATGTCCAGGACTTCCGGCTCCAGGAATAAATGCAAGCGTCAAAGGTTCCTATACGGTGGGCACAGTGTCGCCAGGATCGGCTTCAGTTCTGATATGATGGGACATTTCCCGGCAGATGATGACTGAGATATTCAGCCATCATCTTCCGCTAACAGCCGAACATGGAGAGGAGCTCCATCCTTGACTGTTAAGCTTTTAAATTCCACTGTCAATATTTGACAGGAGCATTTACAGGGTGCTGGCGGGGGGATACGGCATTCCGTGTTCCCATTGGCACCCCTGTGACGCTGACTGCATGGAGCTGATGAGTTGCCATAACAATTTGGGGTCTGCTGAAGACCTCCGTGCCTGTCATTACAGTACTCCTGTGAATGTGTAATGCTGGTGATCTGAATGAAACAGCGGAGACAACAGGCGGGATCAACACTCTGCTTCTACTTTATTCATTTAAAAATCTTTCCCGCATTTACTCCTGTTATCACAGTTAAATCGCACAAGAACAATATTCACAGTATCATTTACAGGCAACAGGCCATTATATCCATAGAGATATATTGGTTAGTACATTACAAGAGCTATGTCCTTGATATCCGTTTGGTGTCTCCAGTACAACCTTGGTCTAACTGGGAAGAGGGCAAATGGTGTCTGTAGCAGTAACAGTCTCTAGGGCACCCTTACAGCTTTCTGGGCCCTGACAAAGTACCATAACACTTTCTGAACCGCTTTGAGGGTCAACCAGGCCCCGTCTCATCTGCAGCCTCCCCCTGCTCACACCCAATACTGTGAGTCTGTGCTGAAAGCAATGGCCCTGCTCACTCATGTCCTCCGATCACCAGCTGAGGTGAGAGTCTCTGGTCACGGATTCTTCGGGTACCTTTGGTGCTTGACCGCAGACAGGTGTCTATCCAACCTGGTAAAGTGGGGGTTGGTCCTCGACTCTTTACTGGCGATGTCTGGATTCCAGGTCTTAACCAGCGTTGCTCTGGTCTTCGGTACTTGACCAACGTAGTCTGGTGCCCAAGCCTCGACTGGAGTTGTCCCAATCTCGCTCACTGGCTCATGTCTCGACTGTCTGACCGCTCTCGGACTTTTCTCTGGTGATGATGGCTGCAAGCCCACCTCGCAGGCATACAACCTACCCTAGTGCAGGTTCTGGCACCAACTGCCCTTCTCAGCCTGGTCAGGCCTTTTATATTCAGGAAGTCCTTCCTGTGTGTCACCTGATCAGGTTCATCAGGCAAATTCACTCCCCCAGCAAATCTCACAGCACAATTTGGTTCCTGCTAACACAATTCTTTCTATTTTTACTTTCACATTCAGTTTGGTCCAGCAGATGGCGGTGTTCGCTTACAGTTACTCAGTCTTGTCTATCTCACTACATTTGACTGCCTCTGGCTGGTGCTCATAGGAGACTGTTATTTTTGCTATATACAGCAGGATTGTGGTATTGCTGTATACAACACAAACGATCGTTTGATTGAAGTCCCCTAAGTAAGTACAGTGAAAAGTAAAAAAAAAGTTTTTAACCCCTCTCTTCCATCTGACGTACTATTCCTTCCATGTGACCTGGGACTTAATTACCAAGGACGGAATAGTACGTTATATGCGATCAGCTGCACTCCCGGGGGGAGCACAGCTGATCGTGGCCAGGTGTCAGCTGATTATCACGGCTGACACCCGGCACTATGTGCCAGGAGCGGTAACGGACTGCTCCTGGCACATTAACCCCGACACACTGCGATTAAAGATGATCGCAGTGTTCCGGCGGTACAGGGAAGCATCGCGCAGGGAGGGGGCTCCCTGCATGCTTCCCTGAGAACCTCAGAACAGCGCGATGTGATCGTGATCGCACTGTTCTGAGGGCTTCCTCCCTGCAGGACCCCGGATCCAAGAAGGCTGCGGGGTCCTTCCGGGTCCTGCAGGGAGGCGGCTTCCTCAGTGCCTGTCAGATCGCTGGTCCGACAGAGTGCTGTGCACAGTGTCAGACCAGCGATCTGATATAATACAGTGATGTCCCACCCTGGGACAAAGTAAAAAAGTAAAAAAAATAAAAATGACATGTGGAAAAAAAAATTCCTAAATAAAGAAAAAAAATATTCCCCAATAAATTCATTTCTTCATGTAAATAAAAAAAAAAAAAACACTAAAAGTACACATATTTAATATCACCGCGTCCGTAACGACCTGCCCTATAAAACTGTCCCACTAGTTAACCCCTTTAGTAAGCCCCTTAAAAAATAACAAAACACGGCAAAAAAACCCAATGATTTATCATCATACCGCCAAACAAAAAGTGGAATACCACGCGATCAAAAAGACGGATATAAATAAGCATGGTACCACTGAAAACGTCATCTTGTCCCACAAAAAACGAGCCGCCATACAGCGTCATCAGCGAAAAAAATTAAAAAGTTATAGCACGCAGAATAAAGCGATGCAAAAATAATTATTTTTTATATATAATCGTTTTTATTGTATAAAAGTGCCAAAACATAAAAAAATATATAAATGAGGTATCGCTGTAATCGTACTGAACCGAAGAATAAAACTGCTTTATCAAATTTACCACACGCGGAACGGTATAAACGCCCCCCCAAAAGAAATTCCTGAATTGCTGGTTTTTGTTTATTCTGCCTCCCAAAAATCGTAATAAAAAGCGATCAAAAATGTCATCTGCATAAAATTGGTAACAATAAAAACGTCAACTCGTCCCGCAAAAAATAAGACCTTGCATGACTCTATGGGCCAAAATATGCAAAAATTATAGCTCTCAAAATGTGGTGATGCAAAAACTATTTTTTGCAATAAAAAGGTCTTTTAGCGTGTGACAGCTGCCAATCATAAAAATCCACTATAAATAGTAAATCAAAGCCACATTTATCATCCCCTTAGTTAGGAAAAATAATAAAATTGTATTTCTTTCCATTTTCCCATTAGGGTTAGGGTTGGGGCTAAAGTTAGGGTTAGAGTTGGGGTTAAAACTAGGTTAGGGTTAGGGATTAGGGTTAGGGGTGTGTTTGTGGTTAGGGTTAGGGTTGGGATTAGGGTTAGGGGTGTGTTGGGGTTAGGGTTGGAGTTAGAATTGGGGGGTTTCCACTGTTTAGGCACATCAGGGGCTCTCCAAACGTGACATGGCGTCTGATCTCAATTCCAGCCAATTCGGCGTTGAAAAAGTCAAGCGATGCTCCTTCCCTTCTGAGCTCTGCCATGTGTCCAAACAGTAGTTTACCCCCACATATGGGGTATCAGCTACTCAGGACAAATTGCACAATAATTCTCGGGTCCAATTTTTCTGTTACCTTGGCAAAATAAATTAGGGGTGAAAATATCATGTTTGTGGAAAAAAATATGATTTTTTATTTTTATGGCTCTACGTTATAAACTTCTGTGAAGCACTTGGGGGTTCAAAGTTCTCACCCTACATCTAGATAAGTTCCTTTGGGGTCTAGTTTCCAAAATGGGGTCACTTGTGGGGGTTTCCACTGTTTAGACACATCAGGGGCTCTCCAAATGTGACATGACGCCCGCAAACTATTCCATCAAAGTCTGCAATGAAAACGTCACTACTTCCCTTCCGAGCCCCGACGTGTGCCCATACAGTAGTTTTCTCCCACATATAAGGTATCAGCGTACTCAGGACAAATTGAGCAACAACTTTTGGGGTCCAATTTCTCCTGTTACCCTTGGGAAAATAAAAAACTGGGGACTAAAATATCATGTTTGTGGAAAAAATATGATTTTTTTTATTTTCTACGCCCAGGCGTTATAAACTTCTGTGAAGCACTTGGGGGTTCAAAGTGCTCACCACAGATCTAGATAAGTTCCTTAGGGGGTCTAGTTTCCAAAATGGGGTCACTTGTGGGGAGTTTACACTGCTTAGGCACATCAGGGGCTCTGCAAACTGAACATGACACCCATCAAAGTCTGCATTCCAAAATGTTATTACTTCATTTCCGAGCCCTGCCGTGCGCCCAAACAGTATTTCCCCCCCACATATGGGGTATCAGCGTACTCAGGACAAATTTAAAAACAACTTTTGGGGTCCAATTTTCTTGGGAAAAATCAAAAATTGGGACTAAAAAATCATTTTTGTGGAAATTTTTTTTTTCACACCCAGGCATTATAAACTTTAGTGATACACTTAGGGGTTGAATGTGCTCACAACAGATCTAGATAAGTTCCTTATGGGGTCTAGTTTCCAAAATGGTGTCACTTGTGGGGGGTTTCCACTGTTTAGGCACATCAGGTGCTCTCCAAACGCGACATGGCGTACAGCCAATTCTGAGTTGAAAAAGTCAAACTGCGCTCCTTCCCTTCTGAGCTCTACCATGCACCCAAACAGTGGTTTACCCCCACAAATTGGGTATCAGCGTACTCAGGACAATTGCACAATAACTTTTGGGGTCTTGTTACCCTTGGGAAAATAAAAATTAGGGTAAAAAGATCATTTTGTTGAAAAAATATGATTGTTTAATTTTACGGCTCTAACGTTATAAACTTGTGTGAAACACTTGGGGGATTCAAAGTGCTCACCACCGATCTAGATAAGTTCCTTAGGGGGTCTAGTTTCTAAAATGGGGTCACTTGTGGGGGGTTCCCATTGTTTAGGCACATCAGGGGCTATCCAAATGCGACATGGCTCCAATCTCGATTCTATCGAATTTTGGTTTGAAAAAGTCAAATGGCGCTCCTTCACTTCCGAGCTCTGCCGTGCGCCCAAACAGTGGTTCCCCCTCACATATGGGGTTTCAGCGTACTCAGGAGAAATTGGACAACAACTTTTATGGTCCCAATTTCTCCTGTTACCCTTGGGAAAATAAAAAATTGGTGACTTAAATATAATTTTTATGGGAAAAAAATAGGATTTTTTATTTTCATGCCTAGGCATTATAAACTTGTGTGAAGCACTTGGGGGTTCAAAGTGCTCACCACAGATCTAGATAAGTTCCTTAGGGGGTCTAGTTTCCAAAATGGGGTCACTTGTGGAGGGTTTCCACTGTTTAGGCACATCAGGGACTCTGCAAACTGAACATGATACCCATCCAAGTTTGCATTCCAAAACGTCATTATTTCCTTTCCGAGCCCTGCCATGTGCCCAAACAGTATTTTCCCTCTAACATATGGGGTATCAGCGTACTCAGGACAAATTGTACAACAACTTTTGAGGTCCAATTTCCTTGGGAAAAATCAAAAATTGGGGACTAAAAAATCATTTTTGTGGAATTTTTTTTTTTTCACACCCAGGCATTATAAACTTCAGTGAAACACTTGGGGGTTAAAAGTGCTCACAACAGATCTAGATAAGTTCCTTAGGGGTTCTAGTTTCCAAAATGTTGTCACTTGTGAGGGGTTTCCACTGTTTAGGCACATCAGGGGCTCTCCAAATGCGACATGGCATACAATCTCAATTCCAGCCAATTTTGGTTTGAAAAAGTCAAACGGCGCTCCTTTCCTTTCCGAGCCCTGCCGTGCGTCCAGACAGTGGTTTTCCCCCACATTTTGGGTTCTCGGCGTACTCAGGAGAAATTGCACAACAACTTTTTCTGTCCATTTTCTCCTTTTACTCTTGTTAAAATAAAAAAATTGTTTGTAAAAGATCATTTTTGTGACTAAAAAGTTAAATGTTAATTTTTTCCTTCCACGCTGCTTCAGCTCCTGTGAAGTACGTGAAGGGTTAATAAACTTCTTGAATGTGGTTTTGAGTACCTTGAGGGGTGCAGTTTTTAGAATGCTGTCACTTTTGGGTATTTTCTGCCATATAGACCCCTCAAAGTGAATTCAAATGTGAGGTGGTCCCTAAAAAAATGGTTTTGTACAATTTGTTGTAAAAATGAGAAATCACTGGTCAACTTTTAACCCTTATAATTAAAAAAATTGTTTTCAAAATTGTGCTGATGTAAAGTAAACATGTGGGAAATGTTATTTATTAACTATTTTGTGTGACATATTTCTCTGTTTTAAGGGAATAAAAATTAAAGTTTGAAAATAGCACAATTTTCAAAAATTTTGCCATATTTCCATTTTTTCATAAATAAACGCAAGCTATATCAAATAAATTTTACCACTATCATGAAGTACAATATGTCACAAGAAACCAGTCTCAGAATCGCGAAGATCCGTTGAAAGTTCCAGAGTTATAACCTCATAAAGAGACAGTGGTCAGAATTGTAAAAATTGGCCCTGTCATTAATGTGCAAACCACCCTTGGGGGTTAAGGGGTTAAAAATATAAAAGTTAAAATCACCTTCCTTTTGACCCATTAAAAATAAAGAAATAAAAATACATGCACTTCGATGATATTGTTACATTCATAAAAGTCTATCAAAATATGAAATTAATTAAACAGATTGGTGAACAGATTCTCCTCCACATTAAACAGTAAAAAGATGGACATCATCTCAGATAACACGTGGATGACATTAGTTTCTGTTTTTTTTGGAACATTGTTTTAAATCCATTTTTTGTGGACCCTCAGTCTGCAAATAAACATGGACATATGAATAACAATAAATAACACCATGATAAGGAGTAATTAATTGTTCTCGTACTGAAAACCATAGATAGAGCATATAGGTGGAACATGGACCAGACGTCCATGCTCTACCTATATATTCAGGCTTAAGGAATTTTTTTGAGGCATAGGATTAGCATCAAGGGTATGCTTGGAAGGGGTGTTTGGATAATTTTATTTATTATATTCATGTAGTATTTTCAATTTTTCTCTTGCATGCCATACTATAGTACCGCCAAAGCTAAAAATTATAAAATGTCCAAAATAAAATGGGAAATCCATTGAAACACTTTTATTTTAGTCTGATAATGTGAAAAGAAAGATAAATAAAAAAAAATTGTTTCTTTTTTAGTACACTTCCTATAATAAAACTAAAAAAGAAAAAAATATTGTATTAAAGGGATGAAAAAGTGCCAAGGCTAAGGAATGCAAAAAATAGTAGTAAAAAAGTTATGGCCATTAAACCTCTCTATAGTAAAAAGTGAAGAATCGTCTTGGGCCATTGTCGCTAAGGGATTAAAAGGGTTGTCAGAAATTAGGAAAAAAGAGTCAGTCTTTTTGTGCCCTTGTCCGTTCAGGGGCTGTACATGGTACAACAGATCAGTCTCATTCACTTCAATAGGGCTTGAACTCCAATACCATATGCAACCCATGGACAAGTGTAGTGCGGTTTCTGATGGAAAGAAAAAATATTTTTTATTTTAATCCTGAACTGCTTTTAAGGCCGGGGTCACACTAGCGATGAATACGGACTACTGCTGTGCGAGAAAACATCGCATAGCACTCGGACCACTGTTAATTATGGGGCAGCTCACATCACCGTTTTTTTTCTCAGCCGTATTCTACGTGAGAGTGAAATCGCGGCATGCTGCCATTGTCACCGACACTCGGCCGAGTCTCGGCGCACTCGCACCCATATAAGCCTATGGGTGCGAGTCATACAACGCAAATCACTCGGATATCATCCGAGTGCTGTGCGATATACGCTGACCCCGGCAATGAAGGAGATGGAGAAATTAGTTTATCTGCCTCCTCCGCAGCTGTGCTCTGATCCGCTCTGTGCGAGAGGCTCGAAGCACAGTAGCATGACACTCGGCTCCCGCACGCAGCAGAGCAGGAGCCGAAGGTCATTAGCATATTGCATCGGATACCATACGCAAGTGTGATCCCGGCCTAAGAGTTTTATCCAGGACCAAGACTTATTATTTTTGCATATGGGGCTAAGAAATAACAGGTACTTAATAACTAACTGCCTGCTCTGCTGGCCCAGAGCAGATATGGACCACTTGCCAGCAGTTGCCCTGCTTCCACTGATGTCATATCAGCTGAGCAGCATCTTCTCTTCTGCTCTGCTGACACATCTGCTGACATCTGCTGACATCATGCTGATTAACAGCCGGCCCCCTGCTACCTACTTGCTGGGAGCTGACTGTAAATCAGCATGATGTCGACAGTGATGGCCTGTTCACAAAACAGCCTGGAAAAGGAAGATCTGCCATTTTATCAAGATCTCTGGAGATGGACTTATAATCATGAGATTGTTGATATTTTTTAACAATTTTGATTCTCAAGTCCTCGGACAGTTCTCTTATCTTCTTTCAGTTCTCCTGTTTAGTGTGGCCCACACAGACACACAAAGCAAAGATCGAGTCAACGTCTCCCCTTTTTATCTGTCTCATGTGTGATTTTCATATTGCCTACACATGTTACTTGCCACGGGTGAGTTTTAACGAGCATCACATGCTTAAAACAAAGTTGTTTACCTACAATTTTGGAAAGGTGCCAACAATTTTGTCCTGGCCATTTACAGAGCTTTGTGTGAAATTCTGTCCAATTTGCCTATCTGTTTTTTTTGTATTGTTCAAATACACAACAAAGGAAAAAAATAGTGATGAGCTAGTATGCTCGTTGCTCGGGTTTTCCTGAGCATGCTCGGGTGATCTCCGAGTATTTGGGCGTGCTTGGAGATTTAGTGTTTGTCGCCACAGCTACATGATTTACGGCTGCTAGACAGCCTGATTAAATGTGGGGATTCCCTAACAAACAGGCAATCCCCACCTGTATTTAGGCTGTCTAGCAGCCACAAATCATGCTGCTGCGTCGACAAACACTAAAATCCGAGCACTCCCAATACTCGGAGATCACCCGACATGCTTGGAACCCGAGCAACGACATATTCGTCATCATACAAAAAACATGTTATAACAAAACATGAGTAGTGCATAAATACATAACAAAATGAGTACTAATGAATCCAAGTCTCCAGGTCCAGATGAATTACACCCAGAAGTAAGAAGGAGATAGCAAAGAAATTTTGAACCACTCCCCAATCTTGAAAATTCTTGAGACTGGAATCCCAGAAGCCCTGGAGAAGAGCAAATGTTGTGGATCAGAACATAGGCCGTTGAGTCTGACATCATAATGGAAAGACTTTGAACAATATAAACAAAGTGAAGTACTGACAAAATGAAGTGCTAAACCATAGTCAGCATGGGTTTGAACTAATAAACCTTCCAGACTATTAATTTCCTTCTATGACGAACTCCTGACTGGTTGATCAGGAAATGCTGTAGACAAAACTTAAACTCAGCAAAGCATTTGACAACGTATTCAACAATCTTATTGAAAAATGACTAAGTAGGATAACATGGCAACGTAGGTGATTGATACTGCTAGTGATCGGACCCAAGAGTGGTAGAAATGGCTGCACATCAGTTGGAAATGTATGAATGGTACCACAGCTCTGTCTTGCCCTTTGGGTCCACTAGCATTGTTCACATTTTTCAATGATTTAGATGAAGGAATTGAGGGTAAACATAAATTTGCTGATGACACAAAGCTAGAGGAACTAACTAGAGAGAGAGAGAGATTCAAAAAGATAAAATAAACTGAGCAGTGGCAGAACTAACAGACTGGTTTTAAAGGGAAAAATGCAAATAAGTACTACATCTAAGCATATACAGAATGTGAGGAATAGGGCTAAGCAACAGCACATGTGAAAAAGACTTGGGTATGCTAATAGATCACAGACTGAACATGAGTCAACAGTGTGATGCAGCAGCAAAAAAGGCAAATACAATTCTGGGATGTATTAACAGAAGCATACAGTCTAGATCACGTGAAGTCATTATTGCCCTCTACTCCTCTTTGGTCAGACCTCATCTGGAATACTGTGTCCAGTTTTGGGCACCACATTTTAAAAAAGACATCAACAAACTGGAGCAAGTTCAGAGAAGAGCGACCAGAATGGTGTCGGGTCTGAAAACTATGTCCTATGAAGAACGGTTACAGGATTTGGGAATGTTTAGCTTGCAAAAAAGAAGACTGAGAGGAGACTTAATAGCTGTCTACAAATATCTCGAGGGCTGTCACATTGTAGAAGGATCATCTTTATTCTCATTTGCACAAGGAAAGACTAGAAGCAATGGGATGAAACTGAACGGGAGGAGACACAGATTAGATATTAGAAAAAACTTTTTGACAGTTAAAGTGATCTGTTGAGTGGAACAGGCTGCCACGAGAGGTGGTGAGTTCTCCTTCAATGGAAGTCTTCAAACAGAGGCAGGACAGACATCTGTCTGGGATGATTTAGTGAATCCTGCTTTGGGCAGGGGTTTGACCAGATGACCCAGGTCCCTTCCAACTCTACCATTCTATATTCTAATTTTCTTGGACAAATACTTTATTTACTGAAACAATTTCTAGGGTGCCAAGACTTTGGGCCATGACTTTATATAATTTTGTCCAGCATGTGAAGTTATTAGACTTTTCAAATCACTTCATTAGGGATTTGTCTTCATTCTTGTAGAAAAAAATTTATTTAAATGGTTTACAAATGTCCGCTTTTCCTGATCCAATTTGGGGAAATTGGCTTTAACTGCTTGGTCAAGCCAACTTCTGCCCTAAAAGCATTGGCCCAGGCGGTAAGACATCTTTCCTCTTCTGTCTAGGCCCACTGCGAGACTATGCAGTGGCCGTGGATAACGTGGGTTGCTGCACTTAGAACGTTGCGTGGCTGCGGGTTATCCGGGCCTAAGCCCTTGTGGACACTTGGGCACGCTGGCCCCGTCTGAGCTAATCTTCCTAAAACCTTACACTACTACCCGGCAGCCCCTCCTACACTTAACCCTATGTGAACTATCTAGCAACTATACTTAACAATGCCCACTAGTATACCCCACCTAGTGGCCTGTAACAGTACCACACTTACCCAGATATAGAGACTATATGCTGAAGGGCCCTCCTCTAATGCCCCAACAGGATGCACTTAACTTTCCCTAAGCTACACATATGTAAAGAACATCAAACACATTATTATGCAAAGGAACATAAGACATAAACAAATATATATGTACATATACACAATGGTAACACATCATGAATGTGGCAGTACCATTACTATTAGCAGTAGTACATAGTATTATGTAGCAATACCGTTAAACATTTATACTCATACAATAACTATTTACATGATGAAACATTAAGTACACTTAAGGGGTGGGTAGAAACAGGAATACTCCTTCACCCCCTTACACATGTACTGCATGTAGGTGACCTTGTTGGCTCCCAGTTTCACATATCTGATATTCACGATCTGATCACAGATTGCGATGATGTCTCCTGACCAGAACTCTACAGCTCCAAAGGTTCCAGCGGCCAGTATAGACATTGTGGTCCATACTTACTGTATATAATGAATGTTGAACATGTGAAACTTTTGGGTAAGATCCTCTAGCTACCAGAGGAGTCTATGGGAGTTCACAGGTAAAATTAAATACTAGTTATCATTGTAACCAATATAGCATAACAGTCAATAATCTTCATTCTACCACAAAACAAGTACAGGAATTAATAAAATCTGGAAATTGTAACTGAGCCGTATTTTCATGATTGCTATATTTTTGTAAATGTTTTTAAGTTGCTTTCACAGATATTCAGGTTTTCCTAAGTTTTTACAGCATTATACAAAATTATTTGCTATTGTATGTCTCAAACAAGGCAATTATTCTATTTCCATGCTACTGAAAAAACCTACAAGTCAATGAATGGTGAAAGTAAGTAGTTCTATGATAAACAGCGAGAGGTAAAAGTCGTTTGTTTGGAATCAAGCTTTTGCAGTCAATGGATTAAGTGCATTTGGAAAATTGTATATTAACTATAATAAATGGAAAATAAAACCGCCCACAGGCAGCATTAGCTAATCTGCTTCTGGAGCTTTATTACAGACAATTGTACCTACAGACTTGAGAGGTCATTTCTTTATTGTGATTCGAGTACTAACAAAATATAATAATGTCTCACTGCCTAGAATTAGAGGAAAATACAGAAAAAAAAAGTTGGCGTCCAAAAATAAATAAGTAAAACAAATCATCTTCTGAATATAATAATGGACACCACAAAATGCCATAGATACATACACCAATCAGTCAATATTCTGTAGGTTGCTTTGTATCACCAAAACAGCTCTAAGTAGGAGGGTTGGAGGGTGAATAAGCGCAAGTAGGATGCAACGAGAGTGATGGAACCACTGTGCCATGGTCCAAGGAGAGCCTGGAATGGCATGATTAGGTGAGCACCTGACTTTTGACTAGAGTGGAGATAGGTTTGGCTCCCGATGGACACCAGGGTTACGCCAGGACAAACATCAGGCGCATGGCAGCTGACCCCCAAGGGACAGGGAGCTGGAATGGCACGTTAGGAGAGTATAGCTGATACAGGCAGGAACACAGGAACCTTAGATGCTGGTGTGTACGGCCTGTATACAGATAGGCACTGGCATGTGCGGGCTGGTATACAGATAGGCACTGGCAGGTGCAGGCTGGTTTGGCATGTGCACTGGCAGGTGCGGGCAAGTCCGATTGGTATACAGATAGGCACTGGCAGGTGCAGGCTTGTACGGCTGGAATACAGATAAGCACTGGCAGGTGCTGGATGGTACGGCTGATATATTGAGAGACAAGGCAAGTACAGGAAGACAAGTACTGGACAGGTAGAATGAAGGGCGGGTACTGAGGACCTGACAACAAGCAAGCGTGCAGGGGACTAACTATACACATTCAGGTGGAGGTGCCTTAAATAATAAGTGTCTACCAGCCATTGGTTGGGGAAACTTTAGGATGGTGCACATAGCCCCTTTAAGAAAGAGGGAGCACATGCGCTTGCGCCCTAAGCACAGTGCCAGGAGATCTGTGCATCATGCGCAGATCCTGGGCAGTAGCTAGAGAAGGAGGAGGAAGGGCGGGTACTGGGGTAATGGCGATGAGTGAGTTGGCGTCCCTGCTGGGGAGGAGAGAAGCATGCACGGTCGGTGACAGTACATAGGGCCTTATCCAACACTTAGTTTCTTTAAAAAACAGGATATGCTAACCTGATGTACACTGCTCAAAAAAATAAAGGGAACACGCAAATAACACATCCTAGATCTAAATGAATGAAATATTGTCATTGAATACTTTGTTCTGTACAAAGTTGAATGTGCTGTCAACATAATCACACAAAAATCATCAATGGAAATCAAAACAAAATTAAAGTGGAAACAAGTCAAAATGATGCTCAGTATTGTGTGTGGCCTCCACGTGCCGGTATGACCTCCCTACAACGCCTGGGCATGCTCCTGATGAGATTGCGGATGTTCTCCTGAGGGATCTTCCCACACCATTACTGACCCACTGCCAAACCGATCATGATGAAGGATGTTGCAGGCAGCAGATCGCTCTCCACTGCGTCTCCAGACTCTGTCACGTCTGTCACATGTGCTGAGTGTGAACCTGCTGCCTGCAACATCCTTCAGCATGACTGGTTTGGCAGTGGGTCAGTAATGGTGTGGGGTCGCATTTCTTTGGAGGGCCACACTTCCCTCCATGTGCTTGCCGGAGGTAGCCTGACTGCCATTAGGTACTGAGATGAGATCCTCAGACCCCTTGTGAGACCATATGCTGGTGTGGTTGGCCCTGGGTTCCTCCTAATGCAGGACAATGCCAGACCTCATGTGGCTGGAGTGTGTCCGCAGTTCTTGCAAGATGAAGTCATTGAAGCTATGGACTGGCCTGCCTGTTCCCCAGACCTGAATCCGATTGAGCACATCTGGGACAGCATGTCTCGGGCCATCCACCAACGTCACGTTGCACCACAGACTGTCCAGGAGTTGACGGATGCTTTAGTCCAGGTCTGGGAGGAGATCCCTCAGGAGAACATCCGCAACCTCATCAGGAGCATGCCCAGGCGTTGTAGGGAGATCATACAGGCACGTGGAGGCCACACACAATACTGAGCATCATTTTGACTTGTTTCCACTTTCATTTTGGGGGACTCTCCAAATCCAGGCCTCCATTGGTTCAAAAATTTGATTTCCATTGATGATTTTTGTGTGATTATGTTGACAGCACATTCAACTTTGTACAGAATAAAGTATTCAATGAGAATATTTCATTCATTTAGATCTAGGATGTGTTATTTGAGTGTTCCCTTTATTTTTGTGAGCAGTGTAGTAGAAAACACGCACATTAATGGGTATTCAGCTGTTGCAGATTCACGGGTCATCGGACAAATTGCAGGTTAAGAAGGAAAAAGTTTGTGGGTGTTTCTGCGCTGCTGAAGAATGAAGGAAATCCGGTGCCAGGAAATTGTATTAATGAGGTTTTTATTCAATGAGTTTTAAAGAATACTACGCTTCTTCTTTGGGAAATAACCACATGCTGCCACAGTCGCTGCAACATGTGCAAAGTGGAATTCCACTGTGTCGGCACATTGCATATTAACCGGTTAACCAGTAAGCCTCTGTAGTGATGCAAGTCGATGTACCGCAGGGTGCGAACGGCAGAAGTGAGCACACAGCGACTGTGCTTTCTGCAACAGTGCATCCAGGCTGGGATAGTGGTGGAAAAATTGCTGTACCACCAGGTTGAGGATGTGAGCCATGCAAGGCACTTGTGTGAGGTTGCCCCGGCGTAGGGCCGCCAGCAGGTTCGTACCTTTATCGCACATGGCCTTCCCTGGCTCCAGGTTCAGTGGAGACAGTCATTGCTCTAACTCGGCCTGAATAGCTGTCCACAACTCTTGAGTTGTGTAACTGTGATCTCCAAGGCATATTAATTTAAACTCTGTCTGATTGCGGTAAGCCCTGGCTGCACAGTACGGAGAAGGGGGGATTCTCTCTGCACTGTTTGAATGCGTCATTAAGGGAGAGGTTGAAGGTGTTTGTGGAGGCCCTAGAGGAGGTGGAGGAGGTACAAACAGTGGAGGAAGTGTTAGATAGTTTGGTTTGTCTCGAAAGCCTTGGGATTTCATGACTTGTGCAGCAGCCTCTTCCCTGCCTTCCCACGCAGCCACCAGAGGCACCCAGTGCCCAGTCAGCTAGATGTAACGCTCCTGGCCATGCTTGCTCATCCAGGTGTTAGTGGTGAAATGCACCCTGGCAGACATAGATTTTTTTCAAGGAATGAGCGATGTTGTCTGCGATATGCTGGTTCAGCACAGGCACAGCTTTCTTAGAGAACTAATGGCGCTGGGCAACTGGTACTGGGGGCTGCGACGAAAATCAACTTTTGGAAACTGTCTGTATCCACCAGGCGGAAAGGCAGCATTTCCGTGGTTAATAAATTGGAGATGGTGAAGCTCAAACTCTTAGCTTTGGCATGTGGAGGAGGAAACAATCTTTTACATTATCACATCTGTGGAGCAAGAGCTGGCTGCTCTACTGAGCATGGGTGGAGAAGGTTGTACACACCAAACTGCTGAACTGTGAGTAAGGTGCAGGCGGAGATGTTATGGTGGACTGAGAAAGATGTGTGCTGGGTGTTTGAGATCGATCAAAAACAGCAGGCATGTCGTCTTCTGTAACAGCTGCTGTCCACAGTCAGAGTTGTGGCTGAAGATGCAGTTCTTGTCGTGGTTGCATCATTCCGTGTCTGTGCGGAAAGCTGCAACATAACCTCCTTGTATTCCTCCTCCACCTCCTCTGCTGAGCTATTCAGTTGCATGCCTCTGGGTTCACACCAAGTGGAATCTACAATCTCATTGTCATCCACTCTGTTCTCCCACTCCTCGCTCTGAGAGTCACCCTCCTCCTCTTCCTGCCTTGACATCACAGAACAGTATACTTGTGCCTCAGGTATCTGAGTCTCATCAGGATCATCTCCACACCCGGGGGCTATTGCCTGGTGAAAAGGGTCTAGATTCTGCTTGGGCCCTACTTCGTCTGGCCCCAGATCCAACTGAAAGAAATTTTGGGTATCGGTGCAGATGCTTTCCTCCTCTTGAGTCTGTGAATCTTTGGAGCAGACCTCTGTTGCCCATGAAATAGAATGTGCGAACAGCTCTGCAGAATCACCCATCTGTGGTTCCCCACAGTCAGTTGGTTGGTTGGAGAGTTGTGATGCGGGGGGAAAAAGGGTTATTGGGTGCCACCTCTGTACTATGTGTGATGTTAAGGTGGAGGAAGAGGAGAAGAGGCCACTTGATGCAGCACTTGCCATCCACTGGAACACATGCTATCTCTGGTCCTCATCTACAAGGCGTTCCTCTGTGCGGCTGCCAAAGAAAGGGAGTTGAGTAGCCCGTCTAGTAACAGAAGTTGTCAATTGTCTTTGGATAGGACAAGCTGGTGTTTGTTCAGTAGAGTATTCAGTAACATTACCATCTAACGCACCTACAGCTCGAGCACAAAGCCTATTCTCGCTTCCACCATAACCTCGCTTTTTCCCAGTGTTGGATGTACCCTCTCCCTCTTTTAACCAGCTGTTTCACAACCCTAGGCCCAGACCTGTCAGTCATCTGTCCCTAAGTTAACAATATGTATTTATTTGCTGAAATAATGTGGCTGGACCACAGAATAAGCACAAAAGATTTATATGCTGAAATGTGGACAGGTGGCGGGACCACACAATTAGTACAAAGAATTTATATGCTGAAGTGGTGACTGGTCGCTGTAGCACAGAATCATCAGCACTATTGTTTTATATGCTGAAGTGACGAGTTTTGGCTGCATCACAGAATTAGCACTCCAGATTTATATGCTGAAAATTTGATTTGACACAGGCTCCTAACTATCTGAACTAGCTGAGAATAACCTGTCTAGCTAACTATCTGACTACTGCAGCCTCACTACACTTTTACACTCACAAAATGGCGCAGAAGTCACATGTCTGTTTTTTTATATGGAGAGGGTCATGTGACTTAAGAAGCCAATGACACAAGCCCTCGTGTCTGGACGTTTTGGATGGTTTCTGCACCCTGACTGGCTGCTGGAATCTCCACACATTAAGTAAAAAAAAAAAAGCACCACTATCCTAGCTAACGTCCTAACAAACACATTAAAGGAAATTCGATCATTTATCAAACTTTGGCCGAACTTTGCCAAATATGAGGAAAATGGTCGGGAATCCGAACACAAATCCGAATGTGCTAGGTTCATGCCGATTTTGACATTGGCAAACTTTTTCCAAACAAGTTCGCTCATCTCTAGTAACAAATAGCAGATCCTAGAAAAAAAAACCCAATACACACTAGATGGCTGTTGGCTGAATGATGGTTCAGCTGATTGTTTGTCCGGCAGCTATCTCATCCAACTCTCCCATACACAGGAGTGCTGGCTGTGCCGAGTGCTCCTGTGTTCTTTATGAGAAAGCTGACCAAAATATATAGCTCTATGGTGATGTCTTATCTTTAGGAGAATAAAAGAATCGGCAGTCCAAAATGAGGAGCAGGTGATGTCCATACAGGGCAGATGCGGGCTGTAATACACAGCATACATCTACCCGTAAAAGTAGCACAGTCATCATAGTGAATCTGACACCTGGGAAAATTTTACTTTATTTCTCCCTGTAGCAGGCTTTCAGACAAAAAGGCGGGTAAAGTCATTGTTCACTGTCAAGTCAAAGTGACGAGTTACCCGTGCCATGAGCGGTAACTGTAGCCAAGTTGGCAAGCCTGTATACCTGTGGCTCCTGGGAGAAATAAAGCTGGTTTTCTCCCATGAACTGCACTTTCAGTACGGCGGTCGGGCACCATCTTAACGCTATTAATCTGAAGATTTCCCCTTTATCTGTAGGTTAATAGTATTATCTGATCTGATTCATTTTTTTAAATGATGCTGTCAATCTCTGACAGAAGCACTTAAATAGCGCAAATGCCAATGTGCACCCCCAGCGGCACCCCTGCAACGCGATAGCATACAACCAACGTATTACCATACAATCAAAGGAGATTGTGATTTATACTCTATACAGCAATACTGTGGTTTGGCAGTATTTAGTGTAAGCAATAAAACAATTGCAGGTTAAAGTCACCTAGGGAGACTAAAAACAGCTGTTAAATTTTAAAAAAAGTTTTAAAAAATATTAAAATAATAATAAAATTATATAAATGTTTAAATCGCACCCCAGTTTTACCAGTTTTAAAATAAATAAAATAAATAAATTAACATGTTTGGTATCACCATGTCTACAAAAGTTTGATCTGTCAAAAAATAAAATAACTTATAACATACAGTACATTGAAAGACAAAAACATTCAGAGCAGTCTCCTCCCAAAAAATGCAATAAAACGACATCAGTTCAGCACACGAAAGACAAGAATTCACACAGCTCCATCGCTGAAAATAAAAATGTTACGACACAATGGTGACAAAAATTTGGGGTTTTATAAACGTTGATCGCAGGGATCCCACTGAATTGTTCATTGGTTTTAAAATACATATCAAATATTCCAGAATAGCGAGACTCTTCACAGCAGCTTTCTAATACTCTCCACTTATTTAGAAAGAGGTGTCAATACGGGAATACATAGAAATCTGGGGTGCATAGCACAAACTTGGGTCCCCGGCAGCGATTATATAGCCGATCAGGTTCCCACAACTATGTCAAGGGGTTTAAATAGGACTTCCTCCCTGACTAGCCCATTAGAGATCATCATTGCTGCTCACTACGGCATTGTCACGGCTTTACCATGACAGAGAGGAGTCAGAAGAACGCAGCGTCTGATTTCTCCTACTTCTGCACTGATTAGAAGCACTTCACCTTTAAAATTAAATGGTGTAAGTTTATTTTAACAGTACAAGGGTTAATCTGCTCAGTTGAGAGCTCCTGGAGCATTAAGGCTCTCAGCTGTGCACTGTTAGCTACTCCCATCTCATATATAATCTGGGTCCTGGCAAGCACTCATTGTAAGAGCGAGCTTATACTGCATGGCTGGAGGTTGTTGTTGGTTATTATTGGAGAAGGCGTCTGGTGGATTTACCTGTGACCGTTGCTAGGTTTTGAGTGTGTGATAATTCCCTTTCTTTGGTTTCACTCCATCCTCCACTCCTCAATGCATACCTCTGTTGTTTATGTGTGTGTATATTTGCATGATTGGTATTTTTTGTTATCTCTGTTCATATTAACTTGTTAGTCTGGTTGGTGTACTACAGTACACTACTTCTCAGCTCTTCCCTGGGTGGGGGAAGGGTACAGACTGAGTGCGGATTCAGGAGCTAAGGCAAGGTGAGTGGCCCCGGCGTTTTCACCATCATGAGTAATCCGGGGAGCAGGGCGAGGTAGGGCGCCCCTAGCATTAGGGACAGGAAAGGAGCTCCTGGTCCTGGGACACCAGACAACAGAGCCGTGACAGTCATCTAAGGAGTCAAATTGCTGCAATCAGAGCCAGCTCCTATTGCTGCAGTTACCGGCAGGTGTCTGCTGTATAAAACAGTTGGAACCCAAGTGAGACCTATCCATACAAATGCTGCCAAGTTTTGCTGTACATAAAGGGCAGATGTCAGGAGCAGTAGGTGGGCACCAAGCAGAAGGGAGGGTTATTCCACATTAGATCACCCAGCTCCAGGACCCCATAGAAGTTGAGTGGCCTGCCACCATTGGCGGTATGTTACTGAATGTAGAAGTAACCAGAAGAAGTCAATGTGGTTTCTTGCTCTTTTTTGAAGTCTGTGTTATTGATAGGTCTATCTCTTTGCATTAGATAGTTTATGTATTTCATAGTGGATTGACATTTTGACAAGTTTTTTTTATCAGTATGTTAGGATTATTTAATACTTTGATATGGGGTCTATGATATAAACCACTGGAAAATGGTAAACCTTCAGAATCCTGCATTTCACCCTGACAGATTAAAAAGACAGAACAAAACCTGGAGGCCTGTACCCGCTGACTACTTATACTGACTAATGTGCTCCATACAAAAATACAGTCCCACCGAGAGCCCTTGTCAGAGAACCGCTCACACGCTGTACGTCTTCTTTAGATAGAGCCGGCTGCATTGTGCAGGGTCTACCGGTGCATATAATAATTCACTATATATCTAGAAGCATGACACAGAGAAAACACATCCTTTGTCAAGACTGTAACTTATTCTTGTAAGAAATGAAGGTGATAGAACATATACAATGCTTTACATAACAGCCTGGTACCTCCACTGACTCCTGCAGGATTACAAGTCTAAATGATATTTTTTTTTAAGTCAGCTGTACATCTTTTTAGTCCAAAATTTCTATATTTCTTCATGTTCCATAGGAGACAAAGTAAAATATAAAAAGTAATAGCAACATTGACCTTGCAGGAAAGCACACAAGGTATGCATGACACTAATAGCGAGATCAAACAGGACACCTGTGCCCTTATAGTCTGGCCATACTAGGACAGAGGACGATGCCAAACGTCCTTTCCTTCGCATCCATGTTGAGTGTGATACACACCATGTCACCAAACAGCACAGTGAGTATCTGTAGCCCTCTATACGGGCCCCCACTCACTGATTCCAAGATTGTAGACATCTGTGATTATAATTAGTGACACACCTTGATTTAGCATGTCCCTTTTGTTACATTATTTCAGGGGTACCATCATTTCTGTCCAGGCCTATTTCATGAGTTATATTTTTTTAATCATTTTGTGGAAGCATGGTTGAAAAGCAATGTCTGACTTTCATTTGTTTATTTTCATAGATTTTGATTTATTATTACTTTTGTCAGGTTTAAGTTATTTCTGTCACCATTGTGGGTTTTTCTGCCATTAAATGAGGGGTAGCAACAATTTTGACCACATGTGCACCAACTAGGAAGAATTCTGGCTTTCACAGACCTGTTAGATTTTGATTAAGAAGGCCTCCTATTCTGCACTCATTACCTGTATTAATTGCACCTGTTTGAACTCGTTACCTGTATAAAAGGCACCTGTCCACACACTCAATCATTCACATACCAACCATCCCCACAAAGGCTAAGGCCAAAAAGCTGTCTAAGGGCACCAGGGACTTGTAGACTTGCACAAATCTGGGATGAGCTACAGGACAATAGGCAAACAGCTTGGTGAGAAGGCAACAACTGTTGGCACAATTATTAGAAAATGGAAGAAACACAAGTTCACTGTCAATCTTGCTCGGTCTGAGGCTCCATGTCTCGTGAGGTAAGGATGATTCTGAGAAAGGTCGGAATCAGCCCAGAACTACATGGAAGGACCTGGTCAATGAACTGAAGAGAGCTGGGACCAGTCTCAAACATTACCGTTAGTAACACACTACGACGTCATGGATTAAAATCCTGCAGGGCACGCAAGGTCACTCTGCTCATGACAGCCCATGTCCAGGCCTGTTTGAGGAATGTTTGAAGTTCACCAATGACCATCTGGAAAATCCAGAGGAAACATGGGAGAAGGTCATATGGTCAGATGAGACCACAATAGAACTTTCTGTGCTGGGAGGAAGAAGGAGGAGTATATTCCCAAGAACACCATCCCAACCATGAAGTATGGTGGTTGAAATACCATACTTTGGGGGTGCTTTTCGCAAAGGCGACAGGAAGACTGCACTGTATTGAAGGGAGGATGGAGTCATGAATTGCAAGATTTTACAATGACCTGAAACACACAGTCAAGGAGTGGCTCCAAAGAAGCATTTCAAGGTCCTGGAGTGGCCTAGCCAGTCTCCAGACCTGAACCCAATGGAAAATCTTTGGAGGAGCTGAAACTCAATGTTGCCCAGCGACAGCCCCGAAACCTGAAAGATCTGGAGAATATCTATATGGAGGAGTGGCCAAAATTCCTGCTGCAGTGTGTGCAAACTTGGTCAACAACTACAGGAAATATCTGACCTCTGTAATTGCAAATTAATTATGTAAAAATCATACAATATGATTTTGGGGATTTTTTTTAAGATTCTGACTCTCAGTCTCTCACAGTTGAATTGTACCTATGAGAAAAATTACAGACCTCTACATTCTTTGGAAGTGGGAAAACTTGAAAAATCGGCAGTACATCAAATACTATAGTCCACCTTAAACATGAGTATTTTTGACATGGGATTTTTGTCAGCAGATCTTTCAATTTCAGCCCTCAACATAGGCCAAGTGGAGAAGCAGGGTTCAGAGACTTAGGATTTTAAAAGGGAATCTGCCATCAGGATTTTGCCACTGTATTTCTGAGGAGCTTAATGTAGACGCAGAGACCGATGATTCCAGAGTCCATTACTGGGCAGTTGATGGGCAGTTACTGGTTGATTACTGGCAGTTACTGGTTGATGCTCAGTTCCAGTTACATTTTTATAGGCTTTTCTGGACCTGTGAATTCTCTATCTCCGCAAGTTAATTTTTATTATATAATAGATGGGCAGAGCTAAATTTAGCTGGTTTCGAGAAGATAAAAGGTATATCCCAATTCTTACTCAATCATAACAATCTCACGTCGATCCCCAAAGCCAAGCAGTGGCTTCTTCACTCTCCCCTCCTTTGGACAAATCAGACATCCGTGGGAGGTGAATGCTGCATCTGCTCTCACTTTCCCCAGATACCTGATTTGTCTGAAGCAGAGGAGAGTGAAGCCAATCCTGATAGACCGCGGAGCCCAGGGGGAGAAAGTGCCAACACTGTTGGAATGGCGCAGTCACTGAAGATGAGTATAAGTGATATTATTTTATGAGGGACGAACATAGAGATTGAGAAGGGGTTGTCAAGTAGTGGACAACCCTTTTAAGTGAAGTCTTTGCATCCCAGCCACTAACATTACTTTAAAGGACTAGTTAGCATTTACAATACCTTTCTACCTGAATTGGATAATTATATTTTTTGTACTCTCTGTACTGGTTTTGGATTCTGTCTACCCTGTTTTTTGCCTGACTTAGCTGCTGAAACCGATTTTGAATTTCCTTTTGGCACAGTTTCAGTGTGTACAGCTGCATTATATTCTGTGGTGGGCTACAATATTCTATATGAGGGGATTACATTATATTATATGAGGGGGGTTGCACTATACACTATGAAGGGGCTGCATTATATTCTATGGGGGGTTGTGTCGCACCGCTTTGTGAGATGCAGAGCCTAGTATCTAGGATGGTTCAGTCACGGTGACTCCGATGGCTCTAACAATCCCTAGGTTAGGTGGCAATTATAAAGGGGGAAGATGACTGATATATGAGACTGTGAGTGATGTTGATGCCTGCAAGGTGTGAGGCCGCGGACAAAAGAATCATACACCGAGGGTCCTGTGCAAACTTGAAAGCTAAACTTTACTGAAGATTGCTAACATTTCTTATATTTCCCAACATAACAGTCATGGGTAGCAGATATACTTTTTCTTACTCACTGCGACTATCAAAACCTTTTCTCGGTCCCGGCCTTGGGAGGATGGCAGTAAATTTCATTACACTAACGGTGCTGCGGGTAGGGGAAGGATCAACCTACCTTAATTTGATCAGAGTATCCGGGAAATCTGCTATATTACTAGTGGTAATACCAAAACAAGGCAGGAGAGGGCAGCATAATATTAAATAATTTACCTCCTCCCAAGGCAAAACAAGGAGCTGGTATCACAATTGTAATCATGTAAGGAATAGAGCACACTTACCATATAACATATAACATACATTAATAATGGTTTTTCTGGTCACTACAGTTGTATTATACTATATGAGGAGGATACATTAACCCCTTCCCGACCTTTGACACAGCGTATGGTCATGAAAGTCGGTGCCAATCCGACCTATGACGCATACCCTGTGTCATGAAAGGATCGCGTTCCTGCGGGCCGGGAGACCGGGGTCACTCAAAGGTCACCCGACCCGCAGTTACAGGACCCTTTGTGCTTCACCACAGGGGGTTGGCTTAACCCCCCCGTGGCCACGATCGCTCTGATTGGCTGTTAAAAGTGAAACAGCCAATCAGAGCAATCTGTAATATTTCACCAATTTAATTGGTGAAATATTACAATCCAGCCATGGCCGATGCTGCAATAGCATCTGCCATGGCTGGACACCGAGACCTGACCCCCCCACACGTAGTCACGGCAGCGATCGGCCGCCGCCACCGAAAGATGGCAGCGATCGGTCACCGCCGTCACTAACAGCTCCCCTCCTCCTTTGCTCCAGTGCCCCACCTTCCGATCCCCCCCCCTAACCTTCCGACCACCCTACTCACCTCTCCAGATCCACCGATGTCCCTGGATCGGTCCCGCCGGCCGGCGCATGCGCAGTGCGCCCCTCAGTGTCCAAAAATGTATTTTGATCACTGTGATAAACTGTCACAGTGATCAAAATAAAAAAAAAGTAAATGAACCCCCCCTTTATCATAGGTAGGGACAAATAAAAAAAATAAAGATTTTTTTTTTTTCCTATTAGGCCCTGTGCACACGTTGCGGATTTTGCTGCGGATCCGCGCGTATTTCGCTGCTGATCCGCGGCGGATCAGCAGCGAAATCAGCCGCGGATGTGCAGCGATATCCGCCGCGGATCAGCAGCGAAATCCGCCACGGATCCGCAGCAAAATACGCCGCGGATCCGCAGCAAAATCCGCAACGCGTGGCGGATATCGCTGCGGATCCGCGGCGGATTTCGCGCTGCGGATTTCGCTGCTGATCCGCGGCGATTTGCTGCTGATGCCGCGGCAGATTTCGCTGCGATCGCGGCTGATTTCGCTGCTGATCCGCGGCGGATTCGCTGCTGATCCGCGGGGATTTCGCTGCGTGATCCGCGGCTGATTTCGCTGCTGATCCGCGCGGATTTCGCTGCTGATCCCGACTGATCTGATTCGCTGCGGATCCCGACTGATTTCGCTGCGGATCCGCGACTGATTTCGCTGCTGATCCGCGCTGATTTCGCTGCGGATCCGCGTGATTTCGCTGCTGATCCGCGACGATTCGCTGCTGACGCTGCGGATTTCGCTGCGATCGCGGCGGATTTGCTGCTGATTCCGCGCTGATTTCGCTGCGTTGCTCAGATCCGCGCTGATTTCGCTGCTGATCCGCGACGGATTTGCTGCTGATCCGCGTCTGATTCGGCGATCCGCGACTGATTTCGCTGCGGATCCGCGACTAATTTTCCCGCGGATCCGCGACTGATTTCCTGGGATCGCGCGATTCGCTGCTGATCCGCGGCGGATTTTGCTGCGGATCCGCGGCTGATTATCTGCTGATTCATCTGCGCTAGCGGGTATAGCATAACGCGATCGCGTTATGCTATACCGTTACCAGCCGGTCAATGCTACGTGTTGAACGGGCTGGTAAAACGCAATATGAACCCAGCCTTAGGGTTAGAACTAGGGTTAGGGTTAGCATTAGGGTTAAGGTTAGAATTACGGTTAGGGTTGGAATTTGGGTTAGGGTTGGAATTAGTGGATTAGGGTTTGGAATTAGGGTTAGGCTTGTAGTTAGGTTTATGGTTAGAGTTGGGATTAGGGTTGGGGTGTGTTGGGGTTAGGGTTTGTATTAGGGTTAGGTGTGTGTAGGGGTTAGGGTTGGGGTTAGGGGTGTGTTGGGGTTAGGGTTGGAGTTAGAATTGAGGGGTTTCCACTATTTAGGCACATCAGGGGTCTCCATACGCGACATGGCACCAACATTGATTCCTGCAAATTTTGCAGTACGTTATTAGCCCACATAACAGTGGTTTATCCCCACATATGAGGTATCAGCGTACTCGGGAAAAATTGCACAACAACTTTGGGGGTTCTAATTTCTCCTGTTAACATTGGGAAAAAAAATTGGGGACTAAAAATTATTTTTGTGGAAAAAAAATGATTTTATATTTTCACGGCTCTGCGTTATAAACTTCTGTGAAGGACTTGGAGATTCAAAGTGCTTATCACACATCTATAGGAGTTCCTTGGGGGATCTAGTTTCCAAAATGGGGTCACTTGTGGGAGTTTCTACTGTTTAGGCACATCAGGGACTCTGCAAACGTAACATGACGCCCGAAGACCATTCCATCAAGTGGGCATTTCAAAACGTCACTACTTCCCATCCGAGCCCCGACGTGTGCCCATACAGTAGTTTTCTCCCACATATGGGATATCAGCATACTCAGGACAAATTGGACAACAACTTTTGGGGTATAATTTCTCATGTTACCCTTGGGAAAATAAAAAAATTGGGGACTAAAAGATCCTGATTGTGGAAAAAATATGATTTTTTTATTTTCATGCCCGGGCGTTATAAACTTCTGTGTAGCCCTTGGGGGTTCAAAGTGCTCACCACACATCTAGATAAGTTCTTTGCCGGGTCTAGTTTCCAAAATGGGGTCACTTGTGGGGAGTTTCTACTGTTTAGGCACATCTGGGGCTCTGCAAACGTAACAAGATGCCCGCAGACCATTCCATCAAGTCGGCATTTCAAAGCGTCACTATATCCCTTCCGAGCCCTGACGTGTGCCCAAACAGTGGTTCCCCCCCACATATGGGGTACTAGCGTACTCAGGAGAAACTGGACAACAACTTTTGGGGTCCAATTTCTCCTGTAACCATTGTGAAAATAAAAAACAGTGGGCTAAAAAATAATTTTTTGAGAAAAAAAAATGATTTTTTATTTTCACGGCTCTGCGTTATAAACTTCTGTGAAGCACCTGGGGTTCAAAGTGCTCACTATGCATCTAGATAAGTTCCTTAGGGCGTCTAGTTTCCAAAATGGGGTCACTTGTGGGGGAGCTCCAATGTTTAGGCACACAGGAACTCTCCAAATGCGACATGGCAACCGCTAAATATTCCAGCATATTTTCCATTCAAAAAGTCAAATGGCGCTCCTTCCCTTCTGAGCCCTGCAGTGCGCCCAAACAGTGGTTTATGACCACATATGAGGTATCTGTGTACTCAGGAGAAATTGCCCAACAAATTTTAGGATCCAATTTATACTGTTGCCCATGTGAAAATGAAAAAAACTGAGGCTAAAAGAAAATTTTTGTGAAAAAAAAGTACTTTCTTTTTTTTACGGATCAATTTGTGAAGCACCTGCGGGTTTAAAGTGCTCACTATGCATCTAGATAAGTTCCTTAGGGGTCTAGTTTCCAAAATGGGGTCACTTGTGGGGAGCTCCAATGTTTAGGCACACAGGGACTCTCCAAATGCGACATGGCAACCGCTAAATATTTCAGCATATTTTCCATTCAAAAAGTCAAATGGCGCTCCTTCCCTTCTGAGCCCTGCAGTGCGCCCAAACAGTGGTTTATGACCACATATGAGGTATCTGTGTACTCAGGAGAAATTGCCCAACAAATTTTAGGATCCAATTTATACTGTTGCCCATGTGAAAATGAAAAAACTGAGGCTAAAAGAAAATTTTTGTGAAAAAAAAGTACTTTCTTTTTTTTACAGATCAATTTGTGAAGCACCTGGGGGTTCAAAGTGATCACTATGCATCTAGATAAGTTCCTTAGGGGGTCTAGTTTCCAAAATGGGGTCACTTGTGGGGGAGCTCCAGTGTTTAGGCAACAGGAACTCTCCAAATGCGACATGGCAACCGCTAAATATTCCAGCATATTTTCCATTCAAAAAGTCAAATGGCGCTCCTTCCCTTCTGAGCCCTGCCGTGCGCCCAAACAGTGGTTTATGACTACATATGAGGATCGGTGTACTCAGGAGAAATTGCCCAACAAATTTTAGGATCCATTTTATCCTGATGCCCATGTAAAAATGAAAAAATTGATGCTAAAAGAAAATTTTTGTTGGAAAAATTAAAATGTCCATTTTTTCCTTCCACGTTGCTTTAGTTCCTGTGAAGCACCTGAAGGGTTAATAATCTTCTTGAATGTAGTTTTGAGTAGCTTGAGGGGTGCAGTTTTTATAAAGGTGTCACTTTTGGGTATTTTCTGCCATATAGACCCCTCAAAGTGACTTCAAATGTGAGGTGGTCCCTAAAAAAAATGGTTTTGTAAATTTTGCTGTAAAAATGAGAAATCGCTGGTCAACTTTTAACCCTTATAACTTCCTAACAAAAAAAAATGTTGTTCCCAAAATTGTGCTGATGTAAAGTAGACATGTGGGAAATGTTATTTATTAACTATTTTGTGCCACATAACTCTCTGGTTTAACAGAATAAAAATTAAAAATTTGAAAATTACAACATTTTCAGAATTTTCGCCAAATTTCCATTTTTTTCACAAATAAACGCAAAAATTATCAACCTAAATTTACCACTAACATGAAGCCCAATATGTCACGAAAAAAACACTCTCAGAATCGCTAGGATCCGTTGAAGCGTTCCTGAGTTATTACCTCATAAAGGGACACTGGTCAGAATTGCAAAAATGGCAAGGTCTTTAAGGTCAAAATAGGCTGGGTCTTGAAGGGTTAAATTCTATGGGGTGAATGCATTATACCCTATGAGGGGGCTACATTATATTCTATGGGGGCTGCATTGTACTATATGATGGGGTGGCTACATTATATTTCATGTGGGGGCTGCATTATACTCTGAGGGGGCTGCCTTATATTCTATGGGAGTCTGCATTATGCTATATGAGGGAGCTACATTATATTCTATAGGGGCTGCATTATACCCTATGGGGGCTGCATTATAGTCTATGGGGAGTTGCAATATACTCTATGAGGGGGCTACATTATATTCTATGAGGGGGCAGCATTATATTCTATGCGGGCTGCATTATACTATATGAGGGGCTACATTATATTCTATGGGGGGGCTGCATTATATCTATGGGGGCTGCATTATGCTATATGAAGGGGCTACATGATATTCTATGGGGGCTGCATTATACCCTATGAGGGGGCTGCATTACACTATATGAGAGGGCTGCATTATACCCTATGAGGGGGCTGTATTATAGTCTGGGGGGTTCCATTATACTATATGACGAGGCAACATTATATTCTATGAGGGGCTGCATTATACCCTATTAGGGGGCTACCTTATATTCTATGGGGAGCTGCATTATATCATATTAGAGGGCTACATTTTATTCTATGAGGGGAACTACATTATGCTATATGAGGGCTGCATTATATTCTATGAGGGTGCTATATTATATGCTATGAGGGAGCTATATTATATTCTATTAGGGGGTACATTATATTCTATGAGAGGGGCTACCCAAATCCTTGCTATATCATTAAGACACGTACTAAGTTATATTATACCCTGATATTAGCGTGTTTTACCACACAATTGGTGGTCTTGTATTTATTTCTATGTAGCTACATAGTGGGCTCCAAGAATGATTTTCTGTGGTGGGCCCAAGGTGCTCCAGTCCGACTCTACCAGCAAGTTTCACATTTTCTACAAGTCCAGGATAATCAATCTCGGTTCGGAGTGTTAAGATTACTTGTATATTATCATTATGTACAATGTAAATGTGCAGCTTAAGAGTATTTATAACAAAGGGCAAAGTCTACTGAAATGCTATCAGAGTCATTCATCACGCTCTTTTAGAAAATTATATTGAGCTTCTGCAGAACTGTGCAGTTCTATAAATTATTTAGCATCAGTTTCTACATAATTTCTTATGCCTAATTTGGTTTAAAAAAACATATTACTGATTTCAGCAGTACCGTTTTCAAATAATTACATCTCATGAATGGATTCTAAAATGCTGATGTTTCAAAAGATATACTTAGAAGAATAGTAGAGTATATCCAATGGTACATTCTGCACTACTCAACTCTTTCTGATTATATATATAACCAAGGAAAATGAATGACACAAGGGCCATTATACAGTATAATGACCCCACATAGTCCTGCATATAGTATAATAGCCCCATAAGTGCTTCATATGGTATAATGGGCCCCATATAGTGCTCCATACAGTATAATGGCCCCATATAGTGCTCCATACAGTAGAATATAATGGGCCCCGTATCTTGCTTCATATAGTATAGTGGCCTTACATAGTGCTATATACTATATAATGGCAAAAGAGATAGTCATATAGTACTCTATACAGAATAATGGGCCCCACATAGTGCTCCATACAGTATATTGGCATCACATATTGCTCCATACAGTATAATGGCATCACATATTGCTCCGTACAGTATAATGGCATCACAAAGCACTCCATGCAGTTTAATGGCCCCATATAGTGCTTCATACAGTATAATGGGCCCCATGTAGTGCTCCATACAGTATAATGGGCCAGCATGTAGTGCTCCATACAGTATAATGGGCCCCATATAGTGCTCCATACAGTATAATGGCCTCACATATTGCTACATAGAGTATAATGGACCCCCATAGTGGTCCATAGAATAGAACACATAAAAAAAATAAATCACCCCTGCCTGTCCCTTGCTGCTCCAGTCTCTTCATGGTGGCTCAAGATCCTTTGCACATCTCAGTACAGTGGGCACGTTGTAGTGACATCATCGGGACCACTGCGCTGAAACGGCAAATGCAGAGGGGGAATCATGGGACAGGGAAGGTCTACGTTGGCATCTAGAATGTAGATATAGTTGAAAGTGAGATGCCAGGTGGGGGGACCAAGGCAAAATATACTCAAGGGACCTGCCTTGCATCATGAGCCAAATAACGTCACCCTGCGGGCCAGATTTTTACATATAGTGCTCTAAGGCTGGTTTCACATTTGCGTCTGTTCGCGCAGTGTTTGATCCGCATGCGTGTTGTGTACCTATCTTTAACACGGTGTACGCAGGGACATGCGTTTGCATCAGTTCACATGCATCTGCGTAGGCATGCGTCATTTCTTGGTGTGCGGTGGGGTCCAGCGAACGCAATATTCTGCATTTTTTGAAGCGTCAAATATACGCAGTCATGTGCATGCGGATGAGTGCATAAAAAACGTATTACTGTCTAAGGGACCACATTGATACACAAGGACATGCGCATGGATGCGTTCAATACGCATGAGGACTTCAGACTGCGCATGTCCAGGAACTTATTACAGCACCTGGAAATATCAAACGCAACGCAAACGCATGCAAAAACGCATAGCAAACGTGGCGTTTTTTGGCGTCATGTGTAAAATAATGCGGATAAAAAACGCTGCGTAAAAATGCGTTTGCATGCGTTTTTGCATTCGTTAGCGTATGCAGATGATACACTGCGCACATATACGCAAATGTAAACCTAGCCTAAGATAAGCTTAGATTCAACTGATTACATTCAACTGAATAATGAAATAACGCACTGTGAGCTCATCTATCTATATACAGGGGACTTGGAACTCTTCATCTACATTGATAAACAGGTAAATTATAAATTTAAAATTGATGAACAATGCAGGGAACATAGATATCATTGAGAAAAAAAAAATGTTAAATAATAAATCATATTCCTACTAAGGAATTTCTTTCCCTCTTGACCTTCCAGAACTACTATAATTAAAGGGAATCTGTCAGCAGGTTTTTGCCATCTCACCTGAGAGGCAGCATAATGTAGGAAGAGAGCAAAAGTATTCACCCCTTGACATTTTTCATGTTTTGCTACCTCACAACCTCACTTATTTTTTGAGGGTTTGCATGAGTTCATGTAAAGAACATGTCTACAACTTTGAACATTTGGTTTTCTTTTTTATTGTGAAGCAAACAACAAATAGAACAAAACTATTGGAAACGTCAGTGTGCATAACTGTTCACCCTCTAAAGTCAGTACTTTGTAGAGCCATAGTGTTGTTTGGTTAGTGGTGCCTCTTGTAAATGGTGTTGCAGCCTCTGTGGCCTTTCAGAAAAGGTAAAGTGTATATACTGACAGACATGTGACACTTAGATTACACACAGGTGAATTTTTTAGGGGCTTCATAGCAAAACAGGTGAATACATATGCACATACCAATTTTTAGTTATTTGATTTAACTTCAATTTATGCCTATATTTTTCTCTCTTTACTTCACCAACTTAGACTGTTTAGTGTGATGCATCTCACACAAACCTGATTACAAAAATATTTAAACACAGATGTAATGTGACAAAATGGGTAAAAAGCCAAAAAGGCGAATACTTTCGCAAACCACTGTTTTCTGGGGGCTGCGGTTCTGTAACAATCAGAGTTCTTAGATTTAGCAATGGAGTAGAGCTGAGAAAACTGCCACTACCAACACCAGGCTCTGTATGTACATTGTCTACAGACAGTGAGCTGCTTATCACAGAAGAGGGCGGAGTCAGACTAGCATGCATGCACTGCTGTGACTCATGCAGTCCAGACAATGATAATCCAAGGTGAAAAAACCTTCACTGTAAGTAAACAACAGCACACAGCCTGACATGTGACAACACAGCTGAAATCTGTGTTTTAACTCCTACCTCATGCTGTCCTCAGGTAACATAGCAAAAACCTGATTCCCTTTAAGAGGTTGGATGAAAAAGCAGATAAGTCAGGTATAACAGAAGCAACAAATTCTGAGGGCCCCGTCTCACATAGCGACACACCAGCGATCCCGACAACGATCAGGATCGCTGGTGTGTCGCTACATGATCGCTGCTGAGCTGCCAAACAGGCAGCTCAGGCAGCGATCAGGACAGCGACACTGCGGGTAACAAGCGACGCACGTCGCCTAGTTACCCGCAGTGTACGTTGGATACCAGCGCACTGATGCAAGGAGCTAGTAACCAAGGTACATGTCGGGTTTCCAGGTGATGCGCGGTGCTTGGAAACCCGACGTGTACCTTGGTTACCAGCTCCCCTGCAGCAGCCCTGGTATCCAAGGTACACGTCGGGTTTCCAGGCACAGCCCAGCGCCTGGAAACCTGATGTTTACCTTGGTTACCAGCTGATCGCTGGTCTCCGCTGCACGCACGATACTGCTGGCAGCGGAAGGCAGCGATCAAAAAAAAGTCCAGGCATTTCTGACACGACCAGCGATTCACAGCAGGGGCCTGATCGCTGGTACGTGTCAGACATAGCGAGATCGCTGCTGAGATCGCTGTTTAGCATGCAGCGATCTCGCTAGGTAAGACGGGGCCCTAAGAACTGTTGAGCCAAAAATTATATCAATAATTACAGCCTAATAACTAGAGAGAGATATTAAAGTGAGTCATCCGTAAATTGCATTGCAAGCTAAATACATATCCTTATAGGTAACTAGCTCCTAAAAAAATCATATCTTTAGTTGATTTGAATTTTGTTTTTTCATCCCCCACCCAAATAAAAATCAATATTATTCTAATTTGCAAATTAGTGTGGCTTCTTTTTCCCAAAAATCTACTTTTGTTAATATGCAAATTAAGGTGCTTATTACACTCTTGGCTTGGCCAAGCGCCTCCGGCCACCGTAACACCCCTTGAATTTGATTCTGCCTCTCTCTCTTCTGATTGACAGCACTTGCATTGTCCAAGCGAGCTCTGTCTGTAATTGGAAGCACATTTATGCAAGTGAGCACTTGTACATGGTCATCTTTCCTGTCTCCACGTGTCACTTACTACACAATGGAGCGACGTCAAGAGATCAGAAAGAAATTGGAGTAATCTGAATTGGAGGTATAACTTGACACTCCAATGTAACGTCTTAGACGTACTCCACCATCACCATGTGTCTCAGTCACCAGGGCCGGGTGAAACATATACGTCTCCTTATAGTGACTCCTGTGATTAACATCATATTATAGGAAGTACAAAAGCTAATATGTTAGGTTAAAGGGATTGTCCACTACTTGAAACAACCCCTTCTCCATCCCTATGTTTCCCCCTTGTAAAATAATAACCCCTATACTCACTGGTGGTGGAGACTTTCCAGTGATGTCATCATTGGCTCTCCCAGGGATAGCGTGACATTATGTCACGTCATCCTGTGGCCAATGAGCTCTGGCTTCACCCTCCTCGCCTGCGGACAAATCACATACATCTAGAAGAAGTGAGAGTTGCGGGTAGTGGACAACCCCTCTAATATAGCTGTTAGTGATAAGCAACTAACACAAATCAGTTTTCCAAATATTTCAGGAAAAATGTAGAGAAATATTTAGGAAAATAAAGATTGTCTGGGATCAAACCACTAACACAACATGTAATTTAATTTTCATAATTTCAGCATATGTAAATATGACTTGTGTAGACCATTAACCTCGCCATTACATAATGTTTTCATTAAAGAACGGATCTCTAAATATGATCACATAATATATGGAAATTAGGATGAGAGTCTACCAATTAATTAAATGTAATTAACTTTGTTTTTGCTGAAATTTACATTGCCGCTGTCAACGCCATGGAGAAGTGGAAAATGACCGGAGATGAATGTGGCAGACAGGTTGTCTGTGCGCGGCCATGGAGGTGGGAGATGTACTGTAATTTGTCAGTAAATTTTAAGTCAAGTGGGAATCATTGTTTATTCTTACGAGTCTCCGGCCGTCTTATTATACAGAACACTGTGCAGCCGGCACTCTCCATCATCAATCACCCTGCACATTCACACCAAAATCAAGAATCCCACCTTCTCTGCCTGGGAAAGGGCATTGTATTTTTGGAGTAGTGTTTTTATTTTTACAACTTCAGTGCAATCACTACTGAGTATTGGCTTCCAGAACTGTTTTAGAGCATATCTCCAAAAAGGCAGAAAATCCACTGATTGTGCACGAGATATTAGTAAATTTGCAGTTTCACTCCAATACAAGTGACCGAGAACAGACAAGTAACCAATGTTAGGCCATGTACCCACAGCGGATATGTTTTTTTTACAATGCATTTTTTCTGTTGATGTCCACATCAAAATATGTAATGACAATCTGCTCTGAATATACTTTTTGCTGAATTTTTTTAAATGACATTTTTAACCATTTTTGTTGCTTTATTTGGAGCGGATTTGACACCGGGTTTTGATTGTTTTGATAAGGATATGTTTACATGTACCATTTTTTATGTAGTTTTTGAAAAATGCAGATTATGACCAGAAAACGACAGTGTAGATTACACAAGTTTTTGATGAATTTTGATTTTGAGGGTTTTTTTCTGCATTTTTTGGCACTTACTAATTTCGATGTCAATCACTACAAATCACAGTAAAAATTTTGATAGAACTGATGTGTTGCGTTTTTGAAGTGGGTAAAAAAAATTCAGGAAAAGAAAAAAGGTACTGTGTGAATGAGATTTTAAAATCTCATTTATTTTGCATTTACTGTAAAATGCTGCGTTTTTTCCGTATGAAAAAACAATCTTGAATAAGGCATCAAAACCACTAAGCGGACGATAAATCATAGCCTTTATGCCACGACAGTGGCGTAAAAAGCATTGACAAGTCGCAACATTTTTGCGTAACGCAAAGTTGCGCAAAGATTTTGTGACTTTTAGCATTTCACACCAGTTTGAATTAGCTGCGCCAAAATGTGCAGAGCTCGGGAGTAGCCATGGGGGACGGAATGTGGCTATGTCCGTTGTCTGTTTCATCAAAACTGACGGCGTTTTGCACAGCAGAAATCGTACTCTAATTCCTGACTTGAGAAGCATTTTTAGCGTGGCGCATGGAGGCATACCACATTTAGAAGAGGTGTCAAATTCATCAAGTGACGTGTACCTCTTACTGAATTAGGCATCTCTTGTACTCTGTCAGCACGAGTGGGCACTACACCAGTTTTGATGAATTGGCCCCTGTGTGTGAACAAGCCCTAATGCAATTTTTTTATGCAAAAAAAGCTACATGTAAAAAAGCAATTGTGTATTACATGCAGGAAAAAATCTTGGGAAAAAATCCACAGAAAAATGCACAAAATCTGCAGCATCTGAAAATGCACAAGGGGCAAGATTACTCATGAAATCACATCCATTTTGCCTGAGCTGTTAAATTCAACAGAATTTCTGCACAAAAAAAGCAGTGGAAAAAAATGCAGCGTTTACACTACATGGGAACATGACCTTCCAGTCTTCTTTAGGCCAGTCTCACACGTCCAGATATTTCTGGTAACGGAGATATCCGTGTGTATACGTGGTACATCCGTGTGGCACACGTGTGGCAACCATGCATCAGGACCACATGGACGGCCGCCCGGGAAGAAGCGCTACAGTAAGCGCTGTTCACCTGCCTGTGGTGCTGAAGCTGCCTGTCATTCTTCTCTCCTGGTCTGCCGGCAACAGCGAGTAGGAGAGAATGAATGAAAAAAAACCGACGTGGGGTCCCCCTTAGTTTTTGAACCAACCCGGCAAAACTATACAGGTGCGGGCTGCTATTCTTAGGCTGGTAAGGGGCCATGAATGTGGCCCCCCAAAGCCTAAAAGAGCAGCCCGCAGCTGCCAAAAAAGGTGCATTTATTAGGCGCGCCTATTCTGGAGCTTTGTCGGGTTCTTCCCACTTGCCCTGTAGCAGTGGCAATTGGGGTTAATAAGGAGTTAATGTCACCTTTCTATTGTAAGGTGACATTAAGCTAGGCTTAGTAATGAAGAGTGTTGTGAACGCTCTGGATCTGACTTCTGAGTTTGGGCTCCCATTGGTGGCTGGTGATTGTAATGAAGCTACTTTGGCTAACACAAGTCTATCAGCTGGGGCGATGAGTGGCAATCAGGTGTTACTGACTGGGGAGATATAAGTGAGCAACCTTCCCATGATCCTTGCCAGTGATTTTGTTTCTTCCTGGTCCTATTTGGAAGTCAGCTTGCTTCCTGCTTTGTCCTGCAACTTTTAGATAAGTTATTTGCTGTTTATTTCTGTGGCTTTTGTTTTTGTCTATCTCAGTTTTCTGCCCCTTCTGAAGTTAGTACAGCCAGGTTCCCCAGCAGAACTATTTATGTATTTTCAGTTCCCTGTTATTTCAGTATCTGCTGATTTGCTACCAGTTCACACCAGAGACAGTTTATGTATTTCCAGTTCCCTGTTATTTCAGTGTCTGCTGGTTTGCTACCAGTTCACCCAAGAGTTTGATCTAGCTTGATCTAGCTTGAGTGAGATCGTGTGGTCCCAGTATTTTTGTATATCAGACGTGTTGGAATTTTACTTAGCGTTTTTGCTGGATTGCAGACAGTATTCTTTCCTGTCCTGTTCTAGACAGTTTGGGCCCCAGCATTTGCTTACTCTATTTTGTGCCTGTGTTTGTAAATTCATCTTGCTCACCGCCAATATATGTTTGGGGGCTATCTATTCCTTTGGGGCTCTATTCCGGGCAGTTAGCCTTCCCTTTCTCTCTTTAGGCTTAGTTAGCTCTCCGGCTGTGTCAAGGCGACTAGGGCACCGTAGGCACGTCCCACGGCTGCTTCTAGTTGTGCTGTCAGTTTAGGGGTCTGCAATCTGTTACCAACCTCTCTGCATACTGGTTGCCTGGTCTATTTTTGCTGCTGTCCTCCTCGGCTACCAAATCATACAGAAGAGGTGTCAAAAGACACCTCTTCATTACTAATCCTAGAGTTATTCAAGGGTTAAATAAACAGAAAACGTCATTTTCCCATGGTGCTGAGTCACAGGACTTCAGCTGTCAGCGAGCACAGACTCAGTGACGTCACCAGTTGTCACTGAGCCTGTGCGCTGCTTCCATTCATTCCCCAGTAGTTTACAGTCGAAGCGGCTGCATTAGCAGCACTCCGCTGTAAACTGATTAACGCCCCGAGATGGATTACGCCGTGGGACTTGACAGGTATGGGTATATTATTGCTTTTTATTTTGTTTTTTTTTTTCAAGGAGAGCAATGGCTTCGATATGGGATTAGGAGTATAATAAAGATTTTAAAACTGTGTAGTGTATTATTTAATTAAAATACTTTCTTCTTTTTGTGTGTGTTTATTGAACCCTTGAATAACTCTAGGATTAGTAATGTAGAGGTGTCTTATTGACACCTCTTCATTACTAAGTCAGGCTTAATGTCACCTTACAATAGAAAGATGACATTAACCCCTTATTAACTCCACTTCCCACCACTACAGAGCAAGTGGGAAGAACCCGACAAAGCTCCAGAATAGGCGCATCTAATAGATGCACCTTTTCTGGGCACTGCGGGCTGCTGTTTTTAGGCTGGAGGGGCCATATTCATATTCCCCGCAGCTGTCCATGTACACAGAGGACAGTGTGTACTGTTCTCCGTGTGCCGTGTGCAGCACGTTTTGCGGACCGTGCGCTCCCAGAAACACTAACATGTCAGCGTGTTTTGCACACGGACACATGGTCCGTGAAAAACACGCTGACATGTGCATAGACCCATTCATTTTAATGGGTCTATGTGTGTCAGTGTCTCCGGTAAGTGAGAAAACTGTCACTACACGTATCGGAGCCACTGACGTGTGAAACCAGCCTTAGGGCGTGCACTTTCACCCCTGCTGAATTCTTGTAAATATGTACATATGATAAGAAAGACTATTCAGAAACAGGGCTGCAAACACATGAGCTTCTAAGATGGCTGATAGACAGTGAATGAGAAAGAAGGAAGGGGTTACTGACATCAGAGCTAGACATGAGAGAGGAAGGACAAACTTCTAAAAGGGCAAACATTATTGAATAGCAACAAAACAGTACAATATAACAAAACAATGATACTAAAATACTGTCTGTATGATTCCCAAATCATGGGACATGACAGTGAATGCGTAGAGGATCATTAGGTACCAGTCTGATTGACGGCACAAGTGCAAGGTCTAACTGGCACTTTGACATTATAGTGCAGTGTTTCTCAACTCCAGTCCTCAGGACCCACCAACAGGTCATGTTTTCAGGATTTCCTTAGTATTGCAAAGGTGATGGAATTAATGCTTGCGCAGGTGATAAAATTATCACCTGTGCAATACTAAGGAAATCCTGAAACATGATCTGTTGGTGGGTCCTGAGGACTGGAGTTGAGAAACACTGTTATGGCCGGCGTCACACTGGCGACAGAATCGGACGACTGCAATGCGATGAAAATCGCATTGCAGTCGGACCTATGTTAATCTATGGAGCAGCTCCCAGTATCAGATTTTTTGTGGTCCGTTTTAAACGTCCGTGTACAATCGCAGCATGCTGCGATTGTCACCGATTGTCGGTCGACTATCGCCAATGCAAGTCTATGGGAGCGATGAAAAATCTGATTACAAACGGACCACACTGTGTGACTTGCGATGAAATCGCATCGGTGTCCTTAGAAAAGCCGGCAATTCATCCCCGGCTATACTGTAAAATCACACTGACAGCTTTAATAAAGACTAGAAAGAATAGATATATACACATAGAACACATATATATAATATATATGTAATTGTGACATGTATATATATATATATATATTTATAGTTCCTAGACTTCTACATACTGTAATAGCCGCTAATTCAATTGCCGGGTTTTGTGAAATCACAGAAGCCGACATGAAATGATACATTGTTTCCACACATTTAACCATGTAATTTCATGTATTTTTATATATGTTTGAAACATACAATTACAGAGTGTATTTGTGCAAAATTTCAGACATGTAGGGGTTAATTAAAGGTGTAATTTCGTTGAAAAAAAATGCGTGGGCTCCGCTGTATTTTCTCCACCAGACAGACAAAGCAAAGCGAGTGGGGGCAGATAATAATAGCCTAGGGAGGGTACATTTTTTTTGTGCCCCCCCTGGCTACTAACATCTGCCCCCAGACACCCCAGAAAGGGCAAATCTATAATTAGATTCGCCCTTTCTGGCACTTTGCCCGTCTATTCCCATTGCCCTGTAGCGGTGGCGAATGGGTTAATCTCACCTTACTGTCACTGTTATGTTACGGTAGCTGAGGAGTGCAGGCAAAAAAGGAAATACACCAGAGCAGTTGGAATCTATGAGATTGCAGTACCCTGACTAACCACCGCAACTAGAGGCAGCCGTGGAGCGTTCCTACGTTGGTCCTAGACGCCTCGTCACAGCCTGAGAAACTAACTACACCTAAAGATAGAAATAGGAAAGCTATCTGCCCCGGAGCAGAACCCCAAAGATAATAGAAAGCCCCCAAACATGTAATGGCGGTTAGACAAGAGGAAATACTGACACAGAAAGAAAATAGTATGAGCAAACGCTGGGGCCCAAACTATCTAAATAGAAAAGGATAGGAAGGGCACTTACTGCAATCCCAGAAAACCCTGAAAAACACCAACTCTACTAATTTCAAAATCACTGAGATCACACGACCCTCACCACCTAAATTAGTTCTCTGGTGTAACAAAAACAGCAGCCACTGAAAAACTGGAAAAAGCAAAAGCACAAAACACAGTGGCTGGACTAAACTGAGAGGGCAAAAGCCCCCGGAGGGGACCCTGAAGGCCCCCACAGAATGCAGGACCAAATGCAAAAATATAGCAAAAACACAAAATAAGAAATTGTCTTATCTGAAAGCAGAGATGCAGACACGACACAGCAGGCTAAAGGGAAACTGGAAAGAAGGATTCAGACCAGAACAATTGATCACCGGCAACCCTGATGGGAAAATGATTCCTTAAATAAGACCAATCAGTAACACCTGATTCCCAGTCTTCACAATCCTCACTAGTACCGCTTGTAACACCAAAGGGAGGCTCTGCTCAGAATCATCTCAAAACCCATTCACAACAGTACCCCCCCCTTGAGGAGGGGTCACCGAACCCTCATTTGAGCAACCAGGTCGGTCAGGATGAGGTTCTATGATACGCACGGATAAGTCTCCTCATGGATGTCCGAAGCAAACACCCAAGAATTTTCTTCTGACCATAACCTCTCCATTTAACCAATACGGAGTCTTCGTCTAGAAAAACGAGAACCAATATTTTCTCAACCACATACTCCAGATTGCCCTCAACCAAAACAGGGTCAGGAGGCACAGCAGCCAGGAACCACTGGTCAACAAACCTCTTCAACAAGGACTTGTGGAACACGTTATGGACTTAATGTCCCTGGAAGAAGCAAACGAAAAGAACAGATTAATATCTCATGATCTTATAAGGTCCAATGAACCTAGGCTTAAATTTAGGAGATGCTACTCTCATAGGAATATTCTTTGAGGACAACCAGACCAAGTCCCCCACTTTAAACCGAGGACCTTCAGTCCCATGCCGGTTAGCAAACCGCTGGGCCCTCTCCTGAGAGAAGGACAACCTCTCCACATACCTGGTCCAATCTGCTGCATACGCTCAACAACAGAGTCAACACTGGACAGACAGAAAGCCTCCGTCTGTCCTGAAGAAATCGAGGGTGAAACCCGAATTACAGAAAAAAACGAAGGGACATCAAAGGGCAGAGCTAGCCCTATTATTAAGAGCAAACTCAGCCAAAGGCAAAAAAGAGACCCAGTCATCCTGATCAGCAGACACAAAAGCGATCTTAGATAATCTCCAATGTCTGGTTTGTTCTCTCAGTTTGACCATTGTCTGAGGATGAAATGCCGAGGAGAAGACAATTGAACACCAGTTAGAACAAAAAGTCCTCCAAAATCTGGAAAACAAAACTGGACTCCTCTGTCAGACACAATGTTCTCAGGAATGCCGTGTAAACGAAACCACGTGCTGAAGGAACAACGGCACCAATTCAGAGGAGGAAGGTAACTTAGGTAATGGCACAGATGTATCATTTTGGAAAAACCTATCACAAAATTACCCAGAGGTGGCATTCTCTGAGAAACAGGAAGATCGGAAATGAAATCCATAGAGATATGGGTCCATGGTCTCTTGGGCACAGGCAATGGCATCAACAAACCACTAGAGCGAGAGCAAGGCTTGGAGCGAGAGCAAGTCCGCAGGACTGCACAAATTCCCTGACATCGCGAGACAAGGTAGGCCACCAAAAGGACCGACTAACCAAGTCTCTGGTACCAAAAATTCCGGGGATGCCCAGCCAATGCGGAACAATGAATCTCAGACTCACACCTCTTTTTCCATTGGTCCGGGACAAACAATTTTCCAACAGGGCAGCGCTCGGGCCTATCCTCCTGACACCCCTCCCGAGCAAGTCTCAATATTGGGCGAGATGGCGGAAAGAACTACACCCTCCTTCAAAATAACAGAGGATCAGATAGCTCAGGAGAGTCCGCAAGGAAACTCCTCGAGAGGGCATCGCCTTAACATTCTTGTGCCAGGAAGAAAGGAAATCACAAAATTAAAACGTGTGAAAAACAAGGCCCACCTGGCCTGTCTAGGATTGAGTCGCTTGGCAGATTCCAGTAGCCAGATTCTTATGGGTCCGTAAGGACCACCACCTGATGTTTGGCTCCCTCCGCCAATGTCTCCACTCTTCAAAAGCCCACTTCATGGCCAATAACTCCCGATTACCCACGTCATAATTACGTTCAGTAGGGAAAATTTTCGAGAGAAAAAGGCACAAAGGGTTACTTTTAGAGGTCTCTGGATCTTTTTGGGACAAAACGGCACCTGCCCCAATTTCAGAGGCATCAACCTCCACCTGAAATGGCAGAGAACACAGGCTGCCGTAGAACAGGAGCAAAGTGAATCTTTGCTTAAGTTCCTGAACGCAGAGACTGCCTCAGGAGGCCAATTCACCACATCAGAACCCTTTTCTGGTCAAAGTTAAGGTTTAACAAAAAAAAAAAACCAATAAATTTTCAATAAAAAATTTGGGAAAACCCCCAAAAACTCTGAAGGCCTTTTTAATGAAGTAGGTTTTTGGCCCATTTTCAGATGGTGAACCTTTCCGGGTTCCCAAATTTCCAAAAAAAGTGGGGACAAATTTCCCAAAAAAGGGAACTTCTGTACCCAAAAAGACACTTTTTTTCCCTTACTTCGAGCTTCCTCTCAAAATTTTGGAAACGTTTTGAACATGTTTCCATGGAGTCCCAGTCATTAAAAAAACAAAAAACCCAAATAAACAATCGAAACTTGTCCCAAAATCCTGAAAAAAAGTCTTTTATAAGGTTTTGGAAGGGAAGGAGCATTAGTGACCCAAAGGGGAACGGTTTCCCAAAAACCCCTTAGGGGGTGTTAAATCCGTTTTCCCCTTTCCCCGTGTTTTAAAAGCAAAAAGGTTATACGCCCCCCCGGGGGCAAGCTTGTAAACAAGTGGTTTTTCCCCTGGAAAAAGGTCAGAAATCGGGGGACGGTTTGATTTTTCACGTAATATTGTTAAAAAAAAGATAATAAAAAAACCCGGGGCCTTAATAAAACCCATCTTTTTTGGCCAAAAAAAAAAACCGGGGCCCCAAGGGTGAAGAGGAGGGGCTGAATGCCCTTTCCAAATGTTCCTTGTATAAGCCCATAGGTATGTTCAGGTACAGACAAGTTAAAAAGGCGACCCTTGGGAAAATTTAACCCCGGCAAAATTCAAAGCGCAGTCTAGCCTATGGGGGAGGTAAGGGCGATTTTTCTTTCGTAAAAAAATCAGAAAAAACAAACAAAAAGTCAGGAACATCCTCCCTGGGGGGGGCAGAAAAAAACAGGAGTGTTGGCAAAAAATGGCAGCCCCAAGGTTTTTCAGACACGATTTCCAAACCAAAACGGATTTTGAACTGAACCCCAAAGGGGAACCCCGCACTTTTGTCATGAATTTTTATGAAAAAAATTTGCAGCACTCCCGGGATCAGGTTCAACCCTCTTTTCCCGAGTAGAAAACGGGGGGTTTTTCTCAGAAAAGGGGGGAAATCGATCCCCGAAAAGGGGAAAAGATTTTTGTAGGGGTATAAGGGGAAAAACCCCAAAAGCTTAGCAAAAACAAATCCTCAGGTTTTAATCGCTCCAGAATCAACGAAAGGGCAAAAAAATGAGGCGAGAGCATATCGGTGACAGTTAAAAAAATTAGTCTAACACTACC
>JARQOD010000002.1:594874917-595072773 GCA_033576555.1 Oophaga sylvatica | reverse complement strand
AAAATTTGGTTTTGGTGATTAAAAAATTTTAAGGGTTGTTTATTTGTTTTGATATTTAAAGATAATATTGAAAAATTGGGTATTTTTAAAGGTGTTTTTTAAAAATAAATTTTTGGGGGGAAAATAAAATAAATTGGGGGGGGTTGGTTTTTTTTTGGGGTTTGGTGTTTTAAAATTTATGAGAGAGGAAAAGGGGGGTTCTAAAAGATGTGGTTATTTTGTTTGAAGGGGGCTTTATTAAAAAAAAAAGGGAAATTTGGTTAAAATTTTTTTTAACCAAAGTGTTGGGGTTTCCCAGTCTTTGGTTTTGGGGGGAAAAATTCTAACCTAAAGAACCCCACTTTTTGATTTTTTGGGCTAAGTAAAAAGAGCGGAATTTCCTTTAGGTGGCTTTTTTTAATACATTTGGGAGGATTTTAAATAGAGGTGGTGCCCTTTCGGGTTTTTATTTTAGGGCCTTATGACTTTTTTGGTATTCTCTGTTTTTGTTTTCTACTTTAATAAAAGAATTTGGGATTGGGAAATAAAACAAAATCTTAAAACTTAAAAAACAATTTTTAAAAAATTTTTAAAGGTTTGTATTGGTTTGTTTTTTGGTTTTTAAAAAAAAACAGGCAGTGGCCTTTTTGTTAAAGCAAGACCTCCCCCACAATAAGAATTCCCCTCAGCAGAGTCCACTACCCCTTGGGCCCGGATCCCCTCAAAATATCCCCCCAATTTTCCCTCCAACAGGGGATACGTTTTAAAAAGGGATCGGGCACTGAACCTCAAATTATTTTTGGGTACAGTTGTGCCAAAAGTTTAATACAGAATTTTTGCTTTCTTGGCCTTTTTTTTAGGAATATGAAAGATACCCAAAGCTTTTTCTCCACTCATGGTTATGGTTGGGTAACCATTTTAGTCAAATACTGTGTTTTTTTTCCCTTTTTTAAAACATAAAAACAAAAAATCTGCTGGGGTCTGTAAACTTTTTTGGCAAACTGTTTTCCCATGGAGTTTTTTTAATATTGTTTTGGAACGGGTCCACCTCAAAAAAAAACCTTGAAAAAATTTGCTCAAAAAATGCTTGATAGGCTCATCCATTTAATACCTTACTGTTTATGTATTGACCTTTTGAGCATTTTTCTTCCTCTTCAGGTTTTCAAAAACCCTGGTGAGAGTAATTAACTTGTGTGCCATTTCTGTAAAGAGTCTCCTGATGGAAAACACAACAAACTTACACCTTTCAATTAAAAATCTACAAAAAACGCTTCTGGAAAAAAAAAACTTGAATGGTATGTGCACATGGCGTATTTAAGATGCTGACAAAACCCTCAAGGTTATCCTAGGCAAAACTGCTTCAGGAAAGAGCCTGCAGTCTTTTTTTTTTCTGAAGCAGTTTGCCATCATTTTTGCAACATTCTTTTTTACAATTTAAGCTATCACTAACGAGAGGACTCCTGGTGGAAACCGCCCCAAAGAATGAAATCACTTTTTAATAACTTCCGTGTTTCTGAACCCCGATTTGCTTAAAAAAAAGGTAACAAAGATTGAACGTGTTAAAAGCAATATTTTTTTACATTGCTGTGAATTATTGGGTTTTTTTTAGGTGAGTGCGCTTGTAAAGATTTGGGGGCGAATCATCAAGTCCGACTCTCCTCTCACCAGTCTTATGAATCGCCCTCAAGCCCGTTTTGGAGCAAATGGTCCTGATTCATTAAGAGGCTCACATCTCTTAATTTATCGCCACAATTCTTACATCTCCTTCAGCCCCTGCCAGAATAAGATTTGTGGCGTGAACTGCCACCGCTCATCATGAATTAGACAAGTGGGAGTTGCCACATCCCAGTTCCACCCAATTTGTCGGAGCTAGAGTGAGAATGGTGTGAAAACGCCAGAAATTGCATTTTTTGTGCCTCCGCCTTGAGCAAAAAAACTAACTTTTCAATGCTTTTTTCACCAGAAATATTGGGAAGTTTTGATGAATCACCTACTTTGTGAACTCATACCCCAACTCTTCAAAGACGAAAAGAACCTCTAACAATCCCTCAAAGAAGGTGAAATTCTTTTAGAGCGGTTTCCGCTGAAAGCTCATTATTTTTGACCGCCTCAAAATATCTGTGTGAAATACCCTAAAAAGCAAAGGTCAACAGATCTACACAGTACAAGGTTCTTTCTGCTGCACCTTTCGAAATGTATGAGAACGTAGTCAGTCATCCAATGTATGTCCTGATCTCTACGGAGGTATACGGAGATGCTTTCTTGTGTATTCATTAGGTGGTGACAGCAATGTTGGCAAGCTACGCATTTTATTCTAAGACATGTTAGCAATGCTTTATACTAATCATGTGATACGGTGCCATAACTAATACCCTTTGTATTTTATTTGCAGCATATTCACATATGATAAATAGAGTTCATTTCTGTATATTATTGGCATTGTAGTTGATGGCCACACTTCTTCCACGTTACACTGTATTCTCTGAGCGTTCTGTATACTGCTGGCCATACTGTATGTGTGGATGTACGAGGGGTTTGTGAGCTGGCACTTCACAATAACCTGATATGCATTCTGGGAATAATGTGCAATAGTCTACAGACAGGGGTCTACATATGGAATTTAACTCTTTTATACCATGATTATAATGAGTTGCATGTAGACTAGTGGGTCAGATGGTCAATTGTTCAGAATTATGCAGCATATTAAATTTCCTGTTTACTATACAGTTTACAAGTTGTGCATGTGTTATGCATATATACATATTCACTACACTCAATAAACTCTGTGTCCATTTTCTATCGGCTGATAGTCTCCTATTGTGTCTTCTTCCACAAAAATCGAATTTTGATACAGAGAACTAATACATGGTATAATGAGAACAGTGTGTATTCATCTGATAGTAAAGATAAAGTAAAATCCAGCGCACCGTGATTGGATCTTAAGGATGTTCAGACCCGGAAGCGCCTTGCCAAGGTATGGAAAATGCAAAATGAAGAGACTCCGGCTCCATGAACTGTGATTATTTATTCACATAAAGCAATTTCGGAGGGCATACATAGTCAGCGATACAAATTCACATGACCGCATCAACGCGTTCAGGTGTTGCACACCCCCGTTGTCTGGTAGTGTTTGTTTAGTTAATGGTGTTATCTGGGGCTCTTTTTTTCCCTCTGGGGTTAAGCACTTATGGCAGGTAGGGTGCCAATGCCTGCTGTTTTGCCTTGCGATGATCTCTCCCTGTGACGCCATGTAGCAGATTACCTCCTTCTGTCGCTTAGGATTGTCACTTGCCGATGTCATGTTAGTTGATAGCCAACTACTCCCTGCTCCCAGATCAGGGGCGGACATACCAATGGTGCAACACAGAGGGCCCGGGAGGTATTGGGCCCACATCTACCTCTAAAGCAGGTGGTATTGAGCATTTTGTGAGCTTTTGGTGTCACGCGGTCTTATGATATGTGTACGATGTCAGTAAACTATTCTTAAAAAGAACAACACTCTATAAACATATAGTTGCAACATCAGCATGTAAATATAATTAGATTACCTGACACGATATCCGTTGAATCAGGGTTAATCTTGAGGACTTGATACACTGTCACAGGAAAGAGGAGGACGGGGGTCTAACCTGACCCTAAACTGGGTTCCTAACTAATCCCACCCCTTGGAGGTACTGATAATGGTTCAGAGTCCAAGTCTCCGCCTAACCCTGTCTCCTATTCAGTCCCTGAACCCTGTAATCAGTCCTAAGAAGGATTGATTACCACCAAAGGGTTATGGGCTGATCTCTGCTAAATACACAATTAGACATATAGACAGACTGGAGAAAACACAGACTTGCATACACACCAAACACAGAAGGAACATAAATGATCTGGGATATTAAACTCTAAGCAAGGTGAGCTTAAACAACTAAGGAGCTCTTTAACTTAAGTCTATTACAGATACAATCCTATCTGTGGTCTGCTGAAGAATTCATGGCAACTCCCAACACAGACAACCAAGATTTAAAGGAAACCAATCAACAAATAATTAATTGCAGCTGGAGAAACTGCACCAGTCCCAGAACTGAGCACAGACAGAATTAAACTCCCTAACTCCCCAAACACAAGAAACAGCAACTCAGCTGTGAGAGTCAGAATGTGCAAACCGCGACGATCTTCGTGGCGATGCACACATGACAGTACCCCCCCTCTACGAGGGCCTCCGGACCCTCAGGGCCAGGTTTGCCGTGGTGAGTTCTGTGAAGGTCCACCAAAACGATCTGCGTAATGTCAGACGCAGGAACCCACGTCCTCTCCTCTGGACCATACCCCTTCCAATGCACCAAGTACTGAAGGGACCGGCGATTCAGACGTGAGTCAATGATTCTTTGACACTGAAACTCCAAGTTACCATTGACCACCACTGGAGGAGGGGTAGAGGTGATGGTATGACTGTGCCACGTACCTCTTAATAATGACTTGTGGAACACATTATGATTTTAAACGTAGGAGGGAGGTCCAGACGAAATGCCACAGGATTAATTATGGAACTGATCCTGTACGGCCCGATGAATCTGGGGCCCAGCTTAGGAGGGAACTTTAGTTTTTATATTCTGGTAGACAACCATACCAGATTCGTTTACATTAAGATCTGGACCAGAAACTTCCTCCTATCAGCCATACGTTTATAACGGTTCCCCATAGCACTCAGATTATTCAATACACCTCTCCACTGAAGCAAGTGACGACGAGAACGCTCCTCCTCAGGAACCCCAGAAGGGCCCCCCCCCATTGAATGTACAAAAACTGGGGATGAAAACCATATGCCCAAAAAACGGGGACTTACCAGTGGACTCGCTCCGCTGTTGTTAAGAGCAAACTCTGCCAGAGGCAAGAAAGAAGACCAGTCTCCTGGTTCTCTGAGACAAAAACCGAAGATAGTCTCTAGGCTTTGATTCAGACGCTCTGTCTGACCATTGGTCTGCGATGAAAAGCCGAGGAAAATGACAATTGCATCCCCCGACGTAAACAAAATGCCCTCCAAAACTTGGACACAAACTGAGACCCCTATCTGAAACCCACATCAGAAGGGCAACCCATGAAGTCTCACAATCTCCCCAATGAACACCTGCGCAGAGTTTTAGCTTAGGGAGGGCAGGAAGAGCAATGAAATGTGCCATCTTACTGACCTGTCAACAACCACCAGTATGACAGTCTCCCTGACGACTGAGGAGGTCCGTGATGAAGTCCATAGAAAAATGAGTCCATGGACGCTCCGGAAGTTTCAAGGGTAAGAGGGTCCCCGACGGACGGGTATGAGGGGTCTTAGAGCGAGCACAAACCCCACAGGACGCGACAAAAGTTAAAACTCTTTATTAACGTTAGGCCACCAAACGGCGAGAAAGGAGATCTAAAGTAGCCTTACTCCCTGGTTGTCCTGCATAAACAGAATTATGATGTGCCCAATAACCTTTTGTCTCAACTGATTTGGACAAACAGTCTCCCTGGAGGTCCTGCAGGGGCGTCCCCCTGAGCCTCTAACACCTCCTCCTCAAGCTCAGAACATACAGCCGACACTACCACCCCTCTGAAGGATAGGAATCGGGTCATCCATTTTCCCGGCCCCTGGGAAACTGCGAGACAAGGCATCCGCCCTTAACATTCTTAGTCCAGGGCGATAAGTGACAACAAAATTAAACCTGGTAAAAAACAACGACCATCGAGCTTATCTGGAATTCAGACGCTTAGCAGATTCCAAATACAGCAGGTTCTTGTGATCAGTAATGACGGTGACCGGGTGGACTGCCCCCTCCAAAAAGTGACGCCATTCTTCAAAAGCCAACTTAATGGCCAAAAGTTCCCTATTGCCGATATCATAATTCCTTTCGGGGACAACAATTTTTTAGAAAAAGAAAGCGCACGGATGCCTTTACCAGGGGACGGACCCTGGGGGCAATATTGCACCCACCCCTACGTTCAGACGCGTCCACCTCCACAACGAACGGCGTGATGCATTCTGGTTGGATGAGAACGGGGCCGAAGCAAAACATTTTTTCAAAGAGGAAAAAGCTTGGCAAGCTTTGTCCGACCATTTAGAAAAATCCGTCCCTTTTTCTTGTCTTGTCGTGAGAGGTTTGACACAGATGAGAAATTACAAATAAATTTCCGGTAGTAGTTAGCAAACCCCAGAAAACGCTGCAGAGCCTTAAGATCCTTGGTGTCCCATTCAGACTGCTTCACCTTTTCAGGGTCCATACGGAAACCGGAGGCTGACACCAAAACCCAAAAAATGAAGTTTCCTGTTGGCGAAACACACTTTTTCCAGTTGGCGTTTAAAATTTTTTGTCCGCAAGATCTGCAAACCTGTCTCACATGCTCCTGGTGGAACACAAGATTCTGGTGGTAAATTAAAATGTCTTTTCCAAATAACGACCACAAAACAGCCCACCAGATGACAAAAAAATGTCATTAACAAAATGTTGGAATAATGCTGGGGGCAGTAGTCAGACCCCAAAAAGGGATACAAGGTTTCAAATGCCCTCCGGCGTGTTAAAGCCGTTTTTCCCACTCATCCCCCTTTTTCCTAATCAATTATACGCCCCCCTAGATCCAATTTGAGAAACTTTGGCGCAAAAAATTTGATTGAAGAGACAGGAACAGGGGGGGATCGGATCTCGAACGTAATCCGATTAAGTTCGCGGGGAAATCCAAGCAAGGGCGTAGGCTCCATTTTTTTCTTCACAAAGAAGGAACCCCGCGGCCACTGGGGAAGATGAAGGTTAATATGCCCTTTGGCCAGACTTTCCGAAATAAATTTTCTTAGCCTGCCTTCAGGACCAGAAAGGTTATAAACAAGCTTTAGGTAACTTAGCATAGGAAGTAAATTTTGAGCGTATACCGCGATGAGGAGGCAACTCCGACACCCCCCTCAGAGAACAACCCAAAGTCCTCCAAAAAGGGGCCAAAGTACGGCCGACCGCACGATGACTGTGTTCAGCGTTATTTTTTGCAAAAAACTCCCCCTTGGCTTATATCTCTGGCTGCCAATTAATCACAGGGTTTGTTTAACCAACCAGGAAGTCCCAAAACAATAGGAGTAGGTAGACCCTCCAACACATAACAAGATAATAGTTCCCTATTATTGCCCCTACCGAAGGTCAATGTTATGACCCATGAACAAAGCACCTTGGCCGAGAGGCTGGGTCAATGGAGAATTAGGGTCGTTTGACCAATACACTCGATGCTACCTTGGCCTAGCAAACTGAGCGTCAACCGATTAGCCCCGGACCCACTATCAAAAGAACAAAAATCTTCCCTCTCGACCACCACCACCTCCATGGTACAAGGAATGGGAGAACTAGGGACGAAATACATACTCCCAGGTTGTCGTCCACCACACAACCTGGGATTAACATTTTTTCCGGCGACTTTTTGCTCAACAGGCACGGGATGGAATCCCCAACAAAATGTCCCTCTTTCCCGCAAAAAACACCTTCTAGTCCTGCGGGTACCCCAATCCCCTCCTACGAAATGATGTCCCTCCCAAACCTAGGGCCCTCCGAACAGACAAGGGGAACTCAAAAGGGGACTTTAGTAGTAGGTGGAGTAAAACAGGGGGCGGAGTTACCCGCACCTCCCGGGCCCGTTATCAGACGGAAGCTAGGGCCATAGCCCTCCAGTGTGGAGGAGAATCTACGAGCCAAAACGTCCTTTAATTTGTGAAAGCCCATGACAAAACTGGCTCCTAAGAGTGGGTCATTCCACTGGTTCTGTGGCCCCATCTCGGAACTCGAAGCAAATTCCTCCGCCGGAGATCTCCCTGCGTACTTCGTAATTTTGTCTAGCAAGAAACCCGATCGGGTCATCATTACCAAACCCAGGCAGTAAAAAAATCGATTACGCTGTGGCCGGGGATCCCGGAGGAAGGGAGAAGGCCCAGGATTGAGGGTCCCCTTGTAGGGCGAGATAACAATTCCCACTTCTGCTCTTACTCCCGATGATCGAGGCCGAAGCCGAAAAAATACAATTTCATGCTTCCCTGAAGGTAAAAAATTTGTCTCGCCCACCAGTGAACCTTCCGGGGGCTACTTTAGGTTCAAAGGTTTGCCCGAGGGGAAAAAAACTTTGGACTTAAGTCCGTCGTCCATGGATAATCCCTGCAACTGCAGAGCAGTGGGCTATGGATCCATGGCAACTGGGAATAATTTTATGGGCCAGTGAAAATTCACGCGGTCTTATGATTTGTGACATTCAGTAAACTATTCTTAAAAGAACAACACTTATACAACTATGTAGCAAAATCAGCAGTAAATATAGAAAGTTTACCTGACCATATCCTTTTAAATCGGGTTAATCTTGGGACTTGATACACTTCACAGGAAGAGGAGGACCGGGGTCTAACCTACCCTAAACTGGGGTCCTAACTAATCCCTCACCTTGGAGGTACTGTAATGTTCAGAGGTCCAAGTCTAGCCTAACCCTGTTCCTATCAGTCCCTGAAACCCGTAATCAGTCCTAAGAAGGATTCTGATTACCACCAAAGGGATATGGGTTGTCTTGCTAAAACACAGATTAGAATTAAGACCGATGGAGAAAACACAGACTTGCTTACCATCAAACACAGAAGGAACATAAATGATCTGGGATATTAAATCAACAAGGTGAGCTTTTAAAAAAACTAAGGGCCTTTAACTTAAGTCTTACAGATACAATCCCCATCTGTGGTCTGCATGAAGAATTTCACTGGCAACCCAACACAACAACCAGAGATTTAAAGGAACCAATCAACAAATAATTAATTGCACCGGAAGAAACTGACCCGCCCAGAACTGGCCCCAAAAAACGATTTAACTCCAACTGCCAAAACACAAAGAAACAGCAACTCACGTGGGAGAAGTCAATGTGCAACCGCGACGTCTTCGTGGCGATGCACAATGGACAATTGGGCTGCCTGGGCCCAATTTGTTTTTTGCCAGGGGCTCTTCTCACGTGTGGCCTGCTGCAATGACAAAGAACAACCAGGCGTTCTGTCCAACTACTTGTTGATAAGTACTTACCTCCATGGGAAAAAAAAGACCCGAAATCATTTTATTGTGTTCCAGATTGTAAATTAAAATTTGAATATCTACTTCTTGGAAAGATTTCTAAAAAGGTGTTAGTCAAGTGAATTAAATTCGGGCTATTAATAGGAATATTAAAATTCTTTTACCGGTAATTAGCCCCCTTATAATTATAAAATTGCATTTGAAAGTGCCCAATAAAATTTTTTTACAGACTTGGGCCAAAGGCTGGTTTGACCAGTGTGGACATACCAAAAGTGATAATTTAAGGGGTCGTTGAAGCGTCCGGTTTGTATCTGGAAACGGGATCACGAATGAACCGCAAATACTCATCGAAAATGGCCAAAGGGAGAGATTTTTGATATTAAATTGGATCTATCCCAGAAATCAACTGCGTATTATTAAAAGATCTGTTTAACTTGACGAGGGGGTTTATAGTTTAAAAAATCCTGTCGAATGGCTTCACCCTAAATAAAAAATGACATTTTATGTTTCCAGCATTCATAAAAGCTCATTTTTAATATTAAGATCAACGCCTTTGGACATTAATTTTAAAAGCATGTTCATCAGCCTCATAAGTATACAATTGTCTTTAAATAACCACCCTCCCAAGATATATAAAAATCCATTAGTTGTAGTTTCCAATTTTTGAAAACTATTCTCAGTACATCATAGTTAGTTCCAATACACAATAGTTTCAAGAGCATCTATCGGAACCCACTATGGCCTTGATTCAAAAAAGTAATTTGCAGAATTCTGGTGGAAATTTTTTATGAAAAGTCGCAAAATTCTGTGCAGCTTGGAGTTTCACTCCAGTTTCTCACAGCCATGCCAAAATAGGTGATGGTGGGGAGTGATGCCACGGCTCATCTAATTCATGGCGCCCTGTGGCGTAATTTACATCAAAAATCTTACAAGATTTCTGGCGTGGTGCAGAGTGGCGCATGACGCTCATTGGTTGCTCCTGATTTATGAAGAAGCATGCACATCTTCATGAATCAGGAGCTTCTGACTCCATCACACCCCCTCAATCAGGGCCAGCAAAAAAATCACATTTTTTATTTTTTTTAAATCTTGCTGGACTAACACGGCCGGTCACATATCCTAAGTTCCTCATATGCAAACATGTCTGGATTCTTTACTCATGTTGTTTTAAGAGGAGGGATTAAAAAATGCAAGACAACTGGGGCAGCACAGACTTGTCAGGACATCTTTATGACTCCAACCACCCATCTTCAAAGACAGAGAAGCATTATAAGGGTCTGTGCACCACGTTGCAGATTCTGCTGCGGATCCACAGCGGATTTGGCACTGCGATCCGCAGTGGATTTGGTGCTGCGGATCCGCAGCAGATTCTGTTGCGTTGTATAGTACCATGAAAACCTATGTGAAACAAAAAACGCTGTGCACATGCGCAGATTTTTCCGCGCAGATTTGCTGCGGATTTGAATCTGCAGCATGTCAATTATTTGTGCAGAATCCGCAGCGGTTTTACACCTGCTCCATTATAGAAATCCGCAGGTGTAAAACCTCAGGGGAAATCCGCACAAAATCTGCATAAAATCCACAGTAAATCTGCACTAAATCCCCGGTTAAAACGCAGGACATTATACCTGCAGATTTAGCAAAATCCGCAGCACAATTCGCAAACGTGTGACATACCCTAAGGCACTGATAGCGAACCTATGGCACGCGTGCCAGGGAGGGCACGCAGAGCCCTCTCAGCTGGCACACGGCCTCGTCTTGTTCCGGACTGCAGCTTCCTGCCTCACACATTGAGCGGCACAGCCGCGGAGCTGAGTGATGATGTCATCCAGCTGCGGATGCGCCGCTCATGAGTGAGAGGAAGTGAGAGGAAGGGAGCTGCCGGGGTGCGGAGAGGTGAGTGTGGCCGCTGTGGTGTTGTGTGTGGTGATTGTGGCCGCTGTGGTGTGTGGTGAGTGTGGCCTGTTGTGAATGTGCTAGAAATGAATTCTGAGCAGAAGCTCCCTCTGGTGGTTACAAACAGTACTGAACTATTCAATGAAGATTGTGAAGATTGGCGATCAGGTGTTACTGACTGGTCTTATATAAGGGAGGTTCCCTCCCATCAGGGTTGCCGGTGATCAATTGTTCTGGTCTCAACTTTTGTTCCTGGTTCACTTTGAAGCTTGCTGTTTCGTGCCTGCATCTTCTGCTAACAGATAAGACATTTTCTTCTTTTAGTTTTTTTTGCTTGCTTTTTGCATTTTCTCCTGCACTTCTGTGGGGGTCTGCCAGGTCCCCTCCGGGGCTTGTGCTCCTCTCAGTTTAGTTCAGCCAGTTGTTTGTTCATTTGCCTTTTCCAGTTGTTTCTGTGGCTGTGGCTTAGTTTTGTTACACCAGAGAACTAATTTAGGTGGTAGAGGTCGTGTGATCTCAGGTGTTTTTGCAATTAGTGTGTTGGTATTTTTTTAGGGTTTTTGGATTGCAGTAAGTGACCTTCCTATCCTTTTCTTTCTAGGAAGATTGGGGGCCCAACGTTTGCTCATACTATTTTCTGTCTGTGTCTGTATTTCCTCTTGTCTAACCGCCATTACATGTTTGGGGGCTTTCTATGTTCTTTGGGGATCTGCTCCGGGGCAGATAGTTTTCCTCTTTCTATCTTTAGGTGAAGTTAGCTTCTCAGGCTGTGACGAGGCGTCTAGGACCAACGTAGGTACGCTCCACGGCTGCCTTTAGTTGTGGTTAGTCAGGGTACTGCAATCCAATAGATTCCAACCTCTCTGGTGTATTGCCTTTTTTGCCTGCTCTCCTCAGCTACCAAATCATAACAGTGGCCGCTGTGTGTGTCAATCATGGAGAGAGGGCCAATGATGGGAGTGATGAGGAATGGGCCAGTGATGGGGAGAGGGCCAATGATGGTGGTGATGGGGAGAGGGCCAATGATGTGAGTGATGGTGAGAGGGCCAATGAAGGGAGTGATGGTGAGAGGGCCAGTGATGGGGAGAGGGTCAGTGATGGCGGTGATGGGGAGAGAGCTAATGATAGGAGTAATGATGAGAGGGCTAATGAAGGGAGTGATGGGGAGAGGGCCAGTGATGGTGAGAGGGCCAATGATGGCGGTGATGGGGAGAGGGCCAATGATGGGAGTGATGGTTAGAAGGGCCAATGAAGGGAGTGATGGGGAGAGGGCAACAATGGTGGTGGGGAGAGGGCAATGATGGGGTGATGGGGAGGAGGAAATGATGAAGGTGGTGGAATGGGCAATTTCTACATGAAGCGGATCATGATGGGGCACATTTCTGCATGAAGGGGATCATGATGAGGCATATTTTTACATGAAGGGGATCATGATGGGGCATATTTCTACATGAAGGGGATCATGATGGGGTATATTTCTGCATGAAGGGGATCATGATGAGGCATATTTTCTACATGAAGGTGATCATGATGAGGCCTATTTCTACATGAAGGGGATCATGATGGGGTTATATTCTGCATGAATGGGATCATGATGGGGCATATTTCTGCATGAAGGGGATCATGATGGGGCATATTTCTACATGAAGGGGATCATGATGGGGAATATTTCTGCATGAAGGGGATCATGATGGGGCATATTACTGCAAGAAGGGGATCATGATGGGGCATTTTGGCACGTGTTGGCACTTCGTCATAAATAATTGGGTTTATGGTTGTAGTTTGGGCACTCGGTCTCAGAAAGGTTCGCCATCACTGCCCTAAGGATTCCAAAATTCCTTGCCACTTTTCTATCCTCACTTCTGTAAAAAACTGACTTTGAGCTGAAGACCTTTAGTGCGAGACAGACTGGTTTTACTATGGATGTGCTTTCACTGAATATATGTGGTAGCTAGGAAGTGTATAGCTAGCAACCACACTGTCAGACATATTGGACTGACAATAGAAAAGCACAAAACTCTTTAGGACAGGGACAGAGATGAATGAGGTTTGCTGGTGCCTTAACTAGTGGCTTTAGAACACACGCCACAACCCTAAGCAATAAAATTCATCACGATGCTTTGATCACCCTGTGACTTTCTCCAAAAGACCCTAATGTTTTTTTTATACAGGGAAACAGGGATTGCCAAAAGATGTAAATGCAGAATATAAGGATAGATTTAGTAATCAAAATTCACCAAAAGGTGGTACAAAATGAGACAAAGATATCTAAAAAGGCCTTGTTTATTATTTTTCATGAGCCACTGTGATAAATATGGCCTACAAGCTAGAATAAGTCTAAATAGAAGACACTACTAATGAATTTGATGCATTTTTTAACTCAATAAATTGAACATTTCTGCTCATTAATGGTGTCCACAGCAACTGCCTATATACAAGCCCCATCCTTAAATCTCATAGTCGCCCATTTATTTGTAGCTAGCCTTCTGCGGGAGACACAATTCATTGAACTGCCACTTTAGTGAGGCTCTTTTGCTCATTATTAAGGTATGTGTTAAATCATCTCACATGCGGCTTAGGCTATGCTTACATTGAGTTTGGGCCACATTTCAGTGGCTCCTTTGGGATGCTGCCTGACAAACAGTATTTGAAATAGGACTCAGGATGGGCCCATTCAATATAACGAGGGAGAGGGAGTCACTTTGTGATCTGTCAGACGACCGTTTTAGCAGAGTGCGTTTTCTTCAGGTGGGAAAATAAAATAGCTGCCCTTTTATGCCCACCTCAAGAAGGAGGTTATTGTTGAAGTTAAGCCTAGACACAGCACAAAGTGACACTGTCTGCCTCATTATACCTAATGAGCCTGTTGGGGGTCCCGTCAAGATTCTAGACAAAAGCCCAGATGGAGCCACAGACGTGTAGCCCAAAAACAATATGGGCCAAGCCTTACTTTCTTTGTCACTTATGTCTATGAGACTGGAGAATTCGTACATCGCTGTCCATACTTGAGTCGTGTTTTATGGTTCCTAGATTACAACCTGGGTGGAATTCAACAGTAGGCCTAATTTACAGTCTCAATGCAGATAATATACCTCATTCCATAATTTACCATGCCACCTCTCAATCTCTTACACTGCACATACCCAGAGATATCACATATCCTATCATGGGTATTTACTGTTTCATATATAAAATTTTTAATATTTACTAAGGGCCTAATAACAACGCCTTCAAACCGACCAAACTATGAGTAACTATACAAAAATCACTCTCAAGCATTACTACATTCAGATGTGTTAAGTCAAGAGATTTGCTACTTGTGGAAAGCACATTAATCAGTAGGAAATGGCTTAAATAAGAAAACCGCTTTATAAAGTAGAACAGGCAGCAATCCTCCCACTAATGGCACATTACCAGGATAAACCCGAAATTGGCAGTCATGGTACACAAGGTTCATTTGGGAAGGTTTTCCAGTAGTACTGTGTGTTAAGTGGCTCTCGGGGCTTGAGAGCTAAATGTGTGGGATTTAATAACACATTAAACAACCTTCCTATCATCTGAAGTAAGGCCGCGATGTATAACAAGTCTCTGCATGCTGAGCCAGAGCTGCACAAGTTATATTCCCAATGAAGGAAATATTAATGCTCTGTTGGCTGGAATATGGACTTTCCTAACAAGTCCAGGCGGCTCCCTGAAAAGGGGGAGATCTTTGTCGGAGTGGACACATCTATGGGTGTCTCCAAAACCTCCTGAGACAAAAGGCAATTGCCAGCCCACTCTAGACTTTCCAACCTCCTTCTCAGCAATACACAGTGGCCCCATGCTGTATATGGTTAGAGCAGTGATTTGCTGCAGTGGTAACAAGAGTTAAGGCACTCATATAGATTAGATGAAAATCAGCTTCCGATATGGGCCAATCAATTTCAATGGGGCCTCCCAACTCACTCTCTACATGTAATGTCAAGACTGACATAAGCTTTCTCCTCTCTCCCCATTGAAAACATCAATGCTCCGCCAAGCCATGTGCTCACGTGTATGGTGGAGTAAGGTTGAGATAACTGTCTATGAGCATGACAAGAATGTTCAGCCAACAGTTATCATAAGTATGGCCAGCTTTATACAATACATCACTGCTGAAGCCAAGGTAAAGAGAAGACCAGCAAGAAGGGCCAGGACACGGCACTGGAGGCGAATGACAGGCTGGTACTGACATATCTGATATCACTAAATAACTTATCTCCTATTTGAAGTAAGGATTAAGAATTCAACATGACAAAAAACAGCAGATATCTGGTACTGTAGGAATGATAGTATATATTAAATTATTTCCAGGTTCTGTTGATATTAGAAGGTTCTGACATCATCTATATGATGCGTGAATTTTTATGTGCAGCATCCCTGGGGAAGGGAGGCATCATCAAATTTTTTTCTTGCTCAGCTCTTCCGCAAAGTTTGATACAGCTCTGGATGAAATACAACAATTGAAATTAAAAAAAAAAAGTTCTGAAGATCATAAGAAAACAAATCTAATTGTATAATATTGATCTGAGGCATACTGTGGAGGAAGCACTGACGCATGCCCTAAGGCCAGGGTCCCCAACTTCAGTCCTCAAGGCCCACCAACAGGTCATGTTTTCAGGATTTCCTTTGTATTGCACAGGTGATGCAATTATCACCTGGGCAATAGTAAGGAAAGCCTGAAAACATGACTTGTTGGTGGGCCTTGAGGACTGGAGTTGGGGAACCCTGCTCTAAGGCACTAACTCTACAAGGCCTTCTGTGTCTCCTTGGATCGGCTTGTTCACCTTTCTCCCAGCGAGATTTGGAAGATGAGGTCCAGCATTCTGGTAACTCCAGTGTCAATTTAAATGATGCTCTGAGTAGTAAGTAGGGATGAGTGAACGCGTGGATGTCTGGGTTCGTCAAGTTCGGCCGAACTAGATATCAAAATTCGGTTCAGGGATGTTTCCAAATTGGACTCTGAACTTGACCCCGAGCCCAATAGATGTCAATGGCGACCTGAACTTGGGTGTTTTAAAAAATGGCTGTAAAATGGTCATAGTAAGGGATCAGGGACTGAAAAATGAAGCTAAATGGGGTAATAGCAGGACAATTTCCCTGCAAACAAATGTGAATAGAGATATTACTTTAAATAACATAAAATTAAAAAAATAAAAAATTATAATCTTGTTAGGGACTGACCTGAGTTGGAGTAGTGAAATGGCAACCACTAGGGGCAGCACCGGCAGGTAGCGTCATCAGAATATAGCCAGAGGTCGGTACACGGAGCAGCAATGTAATTGGAAGGATAAGCAGGTAATGTAGTCAGGATATAGCCAGAGGTCAGTACACAGAGCAGAAGTAGGATCTTGAGGATAAGCAGCAGGCGGGAAGCCACTAGACAAAAGGCTGGGATCTCAATAATCTTGCAATGAAGGAAGTGCAATGTCAGGTTTAAGTAGGGTGTTAAATCAGGAGATACAGGGTGAGCCAATCAGGAACTTGGGGTGGAGACATCAGGAACTCAGATTGGAGACATCAGGAACAACACAGGTACTAGTATGTGATTTAGCAAGGACCTGTCCAGCAAGCTAAATAGCTCAGAGGGAAGAGCTGCTGCCTGGTACACAAAAGCTGCTGGGTTTGAATCCTGACAAATCTCGAACCAGGAGGCAGAGGTTCATGTAGAGGAGTATATTGAGAAGGTGGTGGTGTAGGTGGAAGAGGCATAGGAGGAGGTAGCCAATACTGTTTTTGTGAAACAGGCAGTGTAATTATCTTCTGGACAATCTCTCTGTATGCAGGCCATGTATACTCTGCACTTTTTTTCGGGTGAAAACAGTGAGGAGAGTATCAAATAGGGGACGTGGCCATGTTGTTGCTAGTGGTGGTGTAGCTGATGCAGGTAGAGAGAGGCTGTGGTCGATTTGTGCCTGCTAGGTCTCCAAATGAAACACCTTCCCCTGGAGCATACAGGCGACAGGATATTTTGTGTAATTTCATAGGCGCTAGTACTGCTGGATTAATAGTGAGGCCAGAACAAGTAGAGGTGGTTTTAGATTGGTTTTCTGAGAGTGTCTTGAGTGCCTTTGTCTTCCACCCGGTACCCTGCTGAAAGCACAAATTTTGCACCTGCGGTTCATGGACATCTGTCTTCCACCTCACCCCCCTTGCAAAGCAGGCAAGCAGTCTGAGCCCCAAGTCATGCAGCAGTCATTTCTGTTTTTTTTTTTACTTTACTGGCTGTGGTTCTGTGAGCTATCCACCTGGCAATACCCCACAAATGGAAGAGATTGAGCGCACTGATGCCCAACCACTTATTCTGTTTGGGGATGAGTACATGGGAGAGGTAGCGCAAGCGGCCAGCGGACCACGACAGCACATCTCTGATTTTGATGACAAAACACAGGTAGTCCAGCAAGGAGGGCAGGTGTGAGGAGTAGGTAGAACATCATACGCAGGATTATTAATGATTTTTTTTTAAATTTAAGTTTTTTATTTTTGTATTTAGAAAGTACAAGAAAATACAATACAAATAGTACAGGGGGTAAAATATAGCTATAAATCTATGCATAACTACAGTACATTGGGAGTGTAGGGAGGATTTTCCATCAATATCCCGATCAAGCATGTTTTTTCCATATGAAAGATAAAGAGAGAGAGGTAGCGGACCACGTCAGACCACCAATCAATAGAGTGTGATTATATCATTGTTGGGGTCTAGATGGTAGGCGTCAGAGTTTTGGAAATCCATCCAATTCCTCCAAATCACACAGTATCTATCAATATCAGCTGGTGAGAGGGCAATCAGATGCTCTAACCTATTAAGGAGAGAGATCTCAGCAAACCATTCCTACACAGTGGATGAAGTAGCGCTTTTCCAATGCCGCGGAATGACATTCTTAGCCGCCTGTTAGGCAGCCTATTGAAAACCTTTTTTACATGCGTTTACTTATTGGTGACATTGATAGGAGAAGGGCTTCTGGCATATTGGGGATGGTCAAACCAGTTATTTTCTCAATCAAGGGAACCACCTTTGCCCAAAATGTATTTATTATAAGGCACCCCACCATATGTGTGACATTGTCCCCTCCCTCTCCCCACACCTCCAACATCTGTCTAAGACTACTGGGTACCACCTATGGAGGACCGCCGGTACCCAGTACCATCTAGAGATAATTTTGAAGGAGGTTACCTGAGCTTTGGACCCTATTGAGGTTTTATGTGTTAGGAAAAAACATTTATCCCATTGTGAGTCAGAGAAGGACTTCCCCAGTTCCCTTTCCCATGTACCGCAGAATCCTGGCCTATTGTCAGTTACCTGGGCAATGAGGAGATTATATAGTAGGGAGATGGAGTGTGTAGGGGGTGACAATGATAGGCACATTTTTTCAAACTTTGTGAGATCTCTATGAAGATGTGTGCGCTTCTTCATAGTTGAATAGAAGTGTTGTAACTGACTATATTCAAAATTAACCTTCGGGGAACTGGCTCTTCCCTGTAACAAGATATTGAGGGAGACAGCGAAGTATTGGAGATGACATGAGAAAAGATTATCGGATAGGATTTGTTTGAACCGACAAAATCTATTTGCAGGTAGGCCTGGTGGGAAATCTGGATTATCTGAAATCGGGAGCAAAGGGCCCTGGTGGTCGATTAAGGATGAGCTTTTTTTATGGGATCTCAAAGCCAGAACAGTGGCGTAGGGACTATATAACATGAGGCCAGGAGAGGCAACAGTTAAATGAGAGCACCATGGGAGAGTGGTAAGAGCTTTAGGACAAATGAATTGAGCTAGTTTGACCCATAATTTCCCCTCCAAATGATGGAAGAAGTCCAGGACTCTAGTGTGTACTGCTGCCATGTAATACCTTCTATAATCCAGAAGGCTAAGGCCCCCTTTTTGCTTGTGTCTGATCAGGACTTCTCCAAGAATACGTGGACACTCACTTGCCCAAATAAATCTGCAAAAGCTACGGCACAGCATTTTACAAATAATTGGAGGGAATTGCCACGGGGACGGTTTGAAAGAGGTGTAAGAGTTAAGGTAGGATGTCATTTTTAGTATAATTATTCAGCCGAAACAGGAAAAATCTTTCACCATCCAAGAATTAAGATCTCTATGGAGTTGTTCAATAAAGGGCCCAAAATTAAGATCAAATTGACGGGAGAGGTCTCTATGAATACAAATTCCTAAGTATTTAATGCCCTGTGAGGGCCAGGCAAAGGGAACATTGGACAGAATGGAATCCTGTGTGGATTTGGGGAGGGAAACACAGAGGTCCTCTGACTTAGCTGCATTGATTTTAAAATTTGACCATGTGCCAAAGTGATGTATTTCAGCCATAACAGCCGGGATGGATATATGTGGTTGAGCAATACATAGCAGGACATCATCAGCAAACGCAGAGCGTTTGTACTCTGTGTCTCCCACCTCAATCCCCTTGATATCGGGATTATCAGAGATTGATGAGAGCAGGTGCTCTATCACTAGGATGTATAAGAGGGGGAACCGGGGACATCCCTGTCTTGTTCCATTGGTTATTATGAGAGGTGATGATATTGTTCCATTTAGCTGACGGATTGCAATACAGGGCCATGATTTTGGCTATAAATGGGTCCACCTACCCCAAGCATTTTAAGAGAGTAATATATGGCGTGCCAGGAGACTCTATCAAATGCCTTCTCAGCGTCTAACGAAAGTATTAGTAGAGGGATACCTCTTGATTGGGCATGATGAATAATATCAATTGTCTTTAAGGTCTTGTCTCAAGCTTCCCTCCCAGGGAGAAATCCCACCTGATCCAAGTGTATGTTGTCGGTTAAGAAAGGTTGCAGCCTGTTTGCCAATATTTTGCCGTAGATCTTCAGATCCACGTTCAGCAGTGAGATGGTTCTATAGCTAGAACATAAGTGTGGGTCCCCACCCTTTTTTTGAGAACAGTAATATGTGCCTCTCTGGTTTGAGGAAGGAAAGGGTTCATGTAGGATGCGTGGTTAAATCCTCCCAGCAGGAGAGGTGAAAGGAGGGGAAGGAATGTTTTATAGAATTTAACTGTATATCCTTCTGGGCCCGGGCTTTTTCCACTCACTAACGACTGAGTGGCCAACTGCAATTCGGACTCTGTTAAGGGTTCATCTAGAGATGAGGAGGGAGACTTTTTTAAAGGGTTCTGTGCTTGTGTCTCAGGCGTGTATGTCCCATTCAAGGAAGTATTTACAAGGGATGTGTTGTTTGGTATACCATCAAGATTGTATAATTGAGTATAATATTTATGGAATTCAGTAGTGATATCTTCCGTTGTATTTAGCATTTGACCGAGTTATCTTTTATTTTTGGGATGTGATTTAGGGCTTGTTGGATTTTAGAGTTCTCACTAGCATGCGTCCACAGCTATTGCTATGTTCATAAAACTTACTGCTACAGACCTGAAGATAGCATCTATATCCCAAGTCTAATAGTTTTTTTGGCTTCCTGTTTGGCTGTTAATAGGTGTCGGAGGGTTGCTGTGTAGAGGGCATGTTTGTGGACTACCTCAAGGGCTTCTATTTTGTGCAGAGTGAGATTGAGGTTATGTGCCCTATCTCGCTTCAATTGGGAACCATGTTTTATAAATACACCCCTAAGAACACATTTCAGTGCCTCCCATTTGATTGTGGGGGAAGATTCGTCAAATTTGTGGTATTCCTCAAAGTTTGATATTGTGTTGGTCACCTCCTGGGTGCACACTGGGTCCATCAACAAGGATTCATTTAGTTTCCAAGACCACAAAAGCTTGGGTAGACTGGGAATAACTTGATAAAACACAGCGGACCTACACCAGCAGATGACATGGCTCCAAAAACCATCACTTATTGTGAAAAGTTCACACTACACCTCAAGTAGCTTGGATTGTGTGCCCCTCCACTCATCCTCCAGAATCTGGGAACTTGATTTCCAAAGGAAATGCAAAATTTACTTTAATCTGGAAACAACACCTTGGACCACTGAGCAACAGTCCAGTTCTTTTTCTCCTTGGCCCAGGTAAGACGCGTTGTCTTTTGGTCATGAGTGGCTTGACGCAAGGAATGCGACACTTGTAGCCCATATCCTGGATACGTCTGTGTGTGGTGGCTCTTGAAGCAATGACTCTAGCAGCAGTTCACTCCTTGTGAATCTATCCCAAATTTTTGAATGGCCTTTTCTTAACAATTCTTTCAAGGCTACGGTTATCCCGGTTGCTTGTGCACCTTTTTCTACCATACTTTTTCCATCCACTCAACTTTCCATTAATATGCTTGGATACAGCACTCTGTGAACAGTCAGCATCTTTTACAATGACCTTTTGTGGCTTATCCTCCTTGTGGAGTGTGTCAGTGACTGCCTTCTGGACATCTGACAAGTCAGCAGTCTTCCCCATGATTGTGGAACCTACTGAAACAGACTAAGGCCACTTTCACACGTCCGTGTCTCCGGTACGTGTGGTGACAGTTTTCAAACATACCGGAGACACGTACTCACGTAGACCCATGTGTGCATGGGTAAAACACGCTGACATGTCCGGTTTTTTGCCATCACCACGGACGGCAAAATGTCCCCCATATGTGCACATGGAGAAAACATATTTGATGTCCTCCATGTGCACGGACGGCCGCCGGGGAAGATGCGCTACTGTAAGCGCTGTTTCCCGGCGGCAGGTGCTGAACGCTTTCATCCATTCTCCCCTGCTCTGCCAGTGATGAGCACGAGCAGGGGAGAATGAATGAATGAAAAACCCGACGTGGGTTCCCCCTATGTTTTTGAACCAACCCGGCAAAACTCACAGGTGTGGGCTGCTATTCTTAGGCTGGTCAGGGACCAAGAATATGGGCACCTCAGCCTAAAAACAGCTGCGGGCTGCCCAGAAAAGGCACATCTATTAGATGTGCCAATTCTGGAGCTTTGCCCAGCTCTTCCCACTTGCCCTGTAGCGGTGGCAAGTGGGGTTAATGTTTGTGGGGTTAATGTCACCTTTCTATTGTAAGGTGACATCAAGCCCACGGGTTAGCAATGGAGAGGTGTAAATAAGACACCTATCCATTTCTAATCCTATAGTTGGTAAGGGGTTAAATAAACACACAGCCAGAATAAAGTATTTTAATGAAATCAAATACCACAGTTTTGCATCTTTATTGTTCTGCTAATCCAAGCGACGCCCTCGATCTTCTGTGATAAAAATAAAATAATAAAGCAACAATATACCATACCTGTCTGGCGTTCTGTCCCACGTCGTAATCCATGTCTGGGGGATATACAGTTTACAACCGGAGCGGTGCTAATGTGACCGCCCCGGCTGTAAACTACTGCTGAATGAATGAGACGTTGTGGCCGCAGGCTCAGTGACTAGCGGTGACATCACTGAGTCTGTGCTTGCTGCAGGCATGAACTCCTGTGACCTCAGGATTGTGGGAAAATGCAAGTGATGAGGTCACTGTGACAGAGCTTGAACTGCCGTGACCTCATCACTTGCATTTTCCCACAGTCCTGAGGTCACAGGAGTTCATGCCAGCAGTGAGCACAGACTCAGTGACGTCACCGCTAGTCACTGAGCCTGCAGCCGCAGCATCTCATTCATTTATTCTCCTCTGCTCGCGCTGATCGCCTACAGAGTAGGGGAGAATGAATGAAAAGCTGCATTCAGCACCTTACTGTAGCGCTTCTTCCCCGGCAGCCATCCGTGTGGTACTGATGCGGCACATGGGCGGCACACGGTTGCCACGTGTGCTGCATGTAGTACACACACGGATATCTCCAAGACCGGTTTTTCCGGTACCGGAAATATACGGACGTGTGAAAGGGGCCTAAGACCTTTTTAAACGCTTAGGAATCCTTTACAGGTGTTTTTTGTTAATTATTCTAATTTACTCAGATAATAACTTTTGGGTTTTCATTGGCTGTAAGCCATAATCATCAACATTAACAGAAATAAACACTTGAAATAGATCACTCTGTAATGACTCTATATAATATATGAGTTTCACTTTTTGTATTGAAGAACTGAAATAAATTAACTTTTTGATGATATTCTAATTTTGTGGGAAGCACCTGTATCTACCTATTCTATTTGTATTTACTGTATGTAATCCATCTCTTCTATCCTGTCGGCTCCTGCAGTGATTTTACAGGATGCGGCTGCTGAATTGACGGCTTTTCTTCTATCTATCTATGTAATATAAATACATGCAGTATATATTTGTGTGTGTCACTGACACCTATATATCTATGTATTCTATGTGTATATATCTATTCTATCTATTCTATTCTAACCTGTCACTCTGTGATTTTACTGTACCCGGCACATGAATTGCCGGCTTTTCAAATGTGATCGGTGTGTAAAAATCGGACAGCACTCGCATGGTCCAAGTGCTGTGCGATTTTTTTTCTCACACCCATTGACTTCTATTGCGGCATGTGATACGATTTTCGATTACAATAGCAGCAAGCTGCAAGTTTTTTCCAGTCCGATCGTGATCTGATCTGCGCTGGAAAAAAAAAAAGCAGATGAACACACAATGATAGAATAAAAATTGGTCCGAATACAATCTGATTTTTAATCGGATTGCATTTGTGTTGTGAATGGGTTTGAGATGAGTTCTGAGCAGAGACTCCCTCTGGTGGTTACAAGCGGTACTGGTCTGTTCAGTGAAGATTGTGAGGACTGGGAATCAGGTGTTACTGACTGGTCTTATATAAGGGAGTCACCTTCCCATCAGGGTTGCCGGTGATCAATTGTTCTGGTCTGAATCCTTCATTCCTGTTTCCCTTGTAGCCTGCTGTGTCGTGTCTGCATCTCCTGCTAACAGATAAGACATTTTCTTCTTTTTGTTTTTGTACTAATTTTTGCATTTTGTCCTGCACTTCTTTGGGGGCCTTCTGGGTCCCCTTCGGGGGCTTTTGCCCTCTCAGTTTAGTTCAGCCACTGATGTTTGTACTTTTGCTTTTTCCAGTTTTTTCAGTGGCTGCTGTTTTGATTTTGTTACACCAGAGAACTAATTTAGGTGGTAGAGGTCGTGTGATCTCAGGTGATTTTGAAATTAGTAGAGTTGGTGCTTTTCAGGGTTTTCTGGGATTGCAGTAAGTACCCTTCCTATCCTTTTCTATTTAGTTAGTTTGGGCCCCAGCGTTTGCTCATACTATTTTCTTTCTGTGTCAGTATTTCTTCTTGTCTAACCGCCATTACTTGTTTGGGGGCTTTCTATTATCTTTGGGGTTCTGCTCCGGGGCAGATAGCTTTCCTATTTCTATCTTTAGGTGTAAAAAACAAATGAATTGGAATACAATGTATTATGGAAACATAGAAATATGGTATAAATAATAACTATTGTAACTAATTCCACAACTAACAATTGGATCCCAAAACAAAACGGTGGATGGCAAAACCATCCAGTGTAAGAAAGCAAAGTACCTTAGCGCAAAAGGAATGGGGGAGAACACAAGAAGAAGAAACTTCACCCAGGCAGTGGGAGTAAAATGGATTTTTATTAATTACATATATATAAAAAAATATTTACACAAGCATCAATAAGCATAAAAAGGAACCTGGTCCCATATAATCTAATACCTTGGTATTTAGTAAATCAGGTAATTTATTCCAGCAAAAAAATATGTAAAAAGGAAAATGTGATGATACAAATGTGTATATAATAACGCCTGACAACACTGGAATAGATAGTGATCGATGAAAAAAAGTATAATAGAGTGCAACCAAGCACAATAATGCCCCCAATGTGCAAAAAATTATTACACAATCAAGCAAGAGTGATTACCCTATATGATATATAATATCCATAATAAACAAAGTGCCAAAAGCCATATAATACTAAAAAATATATATATGTGATAAAAAATAATAAATAATAACATCCAGTGTTGCCAGCACAAATATACACCGCTATGATATAATGAATACTACCACCACTTCATACAATGACTATCAAATATCCATAATAAACAAAGTGCCAAAAGCCATATAATACTGAAAAATATATATGATATGTGATAAAAAATAACATCCAGTGTTGCCAGCACAAATATACACCGCTATGATATAATGAATACTACCACCACTTCATACAATGACTATCAAACATCCATAAAACTACTACCTGAAAATACCGTGGGAGATAATGGAGACCAGGCTGCCTAGAACGCGCCCCAACGCGCGTTTCGGAAAAGGTTATTCCTTCGTCAGGGGGAATAACCTTTTCCGAAACGCGCGTCGGGGCGCGTTCTAGGCAGCCTGGTCTCCATTATCTCCCACGGTATTTTCAGGTAGTACTTTTATGGATGTTTGATAGTCATTGTATGAAGTGGTGGTAGTATTCATTATATCATAGCGGTGTATATTTGTGCTGGCAACACTGGATGTTATTTTTTATCACATATCATATATATTTTTCAGTATTATATGGCTTTTGGCACTTTGTTTATTATGGATATTTGATAGTCATTGTATGAAGTGGTGGTAGTATTCATTATATCATAGCGGTGTATATTTGTGCTGGCAACACTGGATGTTATTATTTATTATTTTTTATCACATATCATATATATTTTTTAGTATTATATGGCTTTTGGCACTTTGTTTATTATGGATATTATATATCATATAGGGTAATCACTCTTGCTTGATTGTGTAATAATTTTTTGCACATTGGGGGCATTATTGTGCTTGGTTGCACTCTATTATACTTTTTTTCATCGATCACTATCTATTCCAGTGTTGTCAGGCGTTATTATATACACATTTGTATCATCACATTTTCCTTTTTACATATTTTTTTGCTGGAATAAATTACCTGATTTACTAAATACCAAGGTATTAGATTATATGGGACCAGGTTCCTTTTTATGCTTATTGATGCTTGTGCAAATATTTTTTTATATATATGTAATTAATAAAAATCCATTTTACTCCCACTGCCTGGGTGAAGTTTCTTCTTCTTGTGTTCTCCCCCATTCCTTTTGCGCTAAGGTACTTTGCTATCTTTAGGTGTAGTTAGTTTCTCAGGCTGTGACGAGGCGTCTAGGACCAACGTAGGAACGCTCCACGGCTGCCTCTAGTTGTGGTGGTTAGTCAGGGTACTGCAATCTCATAGATTCCAACTGCTCTGGTGTATTGCCTTTTTTACCTGCACTCCTCAGCTACCGAAACATAACAGTATCACTGGCCTAAAAATTGAAAATTGTATGGTACTCACAGAAGGGAAAAAATATTGTGAAAGAAAAAAGGTTGTCAGAGTTGTCAGAGATATTTTTCTATTTGTTGCATTTTTTATTTCCCTCTGTATCTCTGGGTGCTGGGGAGGATCTTTTCTCTCAATGGAGTTTGCACGGTTGTCTGGCCGTGTGGATCAGCTTGCCACTGAGGTTCAGAGTATTGCTGCATATCTTGCTAGGTTGCCTGTTGTGGAACCTAGGATCCCCATGCCAGATTTGTTTTTGGGGGATCGAGCTAAGTTTCAGAATTTCAAAAATAATTGTAAATTGTTTTTTGCCTTAAAATCTAAGTCCTCAGGGAACGCAGCGCAGCAGGTTCAAATTATCATCTCTCTCCTGCGCGGCGATCCTCAGGATTGGGCTTTTTCCCTGACACCTGGGGATCCTGTTTTGAGTGATGTTGATGCATTTTTTCAGGCTTTGGGGTTATTGTACGATGAGCCTAATGTCACTGATCAAGCTGAAAAAGCCTTGTTGGCATTAAATCAGGGGCCTTATGACGCTGAGTTATACTGTCAGAGATTCCGTAGGTGGGCAGTCCTGACCAAATGGAATGACGACGCTTTGGCAGCCCTTTTCCGGAAGGGTCTGTCAGATAATGTAAAGGATGTTATGGTGGGATTCCCTGTCCCCTCTGGTCTCAATGATTCTATGTCATTAGCGATTCAAATTGACAGACGTTTGCGTGAGCGGAGAAGTATGCGTGGAATGGTGTTGCCTTGTGAACCAGCTTCTGAACCCATGCAGTGTGATAGAGTGTTGTCTGGGGCACAGCGTCATGAGTTTCGAAAGCGCAATGGGTTATGTTTCTACTGTGGCGATGCCTCTCATGCTATTTCAGTCTGCCCTAAGCGGGGAAGACGTTTTGCACGCTCAGTTGTCTTGGGTAGTGTTCAGACTAAGTTTTTATTAACTGTCACTCTGATATGCTCTCTGTCCGCATTTTCTGCTCAGGCTTTCGTTGATTCTGGAGCAGCTATTAACCTGATGGATTATGATTTTGCTAAACGTTGTGGGTTTCCCTTGATACCCCTACAGAAGTCTATTCCCCTACTGGGGATCGATTCTACCCATTTGGCTGAGAATAAACCCCAGTTTTCTACTCAGGTGATAATGAGGGTTGAACCTGATCACCAGGAGTGCTGTAAATTTTTGGTTCTGTATAATCTGCATGACATTATCGTGCTGGGTTTCCCTTGGTTACAGTCTCATAATCCTGTTTTGGATTGGAAATCTGTGTCTGTAACCAGTTGGGGCTGCCAATGTGTTAATACCAACACTCCTGTTTTTTCTGCCTCCCCCAGGCTCAGGATGTTCCTGACTTTTTGATTGATTTTTCTGATGTGTTTAGCGAAAGTAAATCTGCATCCTTGCCTCCCCATAGGAGCTATGACTGCGCTATTGAATTAGTGCCGGGTAGTAAATTCCCTAAAGGTCGCCTTTTTAACTTGTCTGTACCTGAACATGACGCTATGCGGTCTTATATCAAGGAATCATTGGAGAAGGGTCATATCAGACCATCCTCTTCACCCTTAGGTGCCGGTTTTTTCTTTGTGGCCAAAAAAGATGGTTCATTAAGGCCGTGTATTGATTATCGTCTCTTGAACAATATTACTGTGAAATATCAATACCCGTTACCCTTGATTTCTGACCTGTTTTCCAGGGTGAAAAACGCTACTTGGTTTACCAAGCTTGACCTCAGGGGGGTGTATAACCTTATTCGCATTAAGCACGGGGATGAATGGAAGACGGCATTCAATACCCCTGAAGGGCATTTTGAGTACCTAGTGATGCCCTTTGGGCTCACTAATGCTCCTTCCGTCTTCCAGTCCTTCATGAATGACATTTTCAGGGATTTTGTGGACAAATTTCTGATTGTTTATTTGGATGATATCTTGATTTTTTCTAATGACTGGGACTCTCATGTGAAACATGTTCGAACTGTGTTCCAGATTTTGAGAGAGAATGCTCTGTATGTGAAGGGATCAAAGTGTCTTTTTGGCGTACAGAGGATCTCATTTCTGGGATTCATTTTGTCCCCATCTGTTATTGAAATGGACCCGGTCAAGGTTCAGGCCATCTGTGATTGGGTCCAACCTACTTCATTAAAGGCTCTTCAGAGATTTTTGGGTTTTGCCAATTTTTATCGTAAATTTATTGGTAATTTCTCGGTTATTGTTAAACCATTAACTGATTTGACCAGAAAGGGTTCTGATGTGGTGAATTGGCCTCCTGAGGCAGTCTCTGCGTTTCAGGAACTTAAGCAGAGATTCACTTCTGCTCCTGTTCTACGGCAGCCTGATGTTTCTCTGCCATTTCAGGTGGAGGTTGATGCCTCTGAAATTGGGGCAGGTGCCGTTTTTTCCCAAAAGATCCAGAGACCTCTAAAAGTAACCCTTGTGCCTTTTTCTCTCGAAAATTTTCTCCTACTGAACGTAATTATGACGTGGGTAATCGGGAGTTATTGGCCATGAAGTTGGCTTTTGAAGAGTGGAGACATTGGCTGGAGGGAGCCAAACATCAGGTGGTGGTCCTTACGGACCATAAGAATCTGGTCTATCTGGAATCTGCCAAGCGACTCAATCCTAGACAGGCCAGGTGGGCCTTGTTTTTCACACGTTTTTATTTTGTGGTTTCCTTTCTTCCTGGCACTAAGAATGTTAAGGCGGATGCCCTCTCGAGGAGTTTCCTTGCGGACTCTCCTGAGTTATCTGATCCTTCTGTTATTTTGAAAGAGGGTGTATGTAATGTATGTGGTACAGTTCATATAGCGTCTTGTGCTTGGGTGCGATGAAAATACATGAGACACAGGTTTGATATAGAAAGTCTTGTATTACTTCATACAAGTTGGCAAAAATAGTCACACAGTTTGCAGACACAGAAGCAGGAGACACAGCAGGCCAGAGTAATCTAAGCTCAGCAATCACTCTCCACAACAGGTTCAGGATCTTCTTCTCTGTTACCGTAAGTCCATGCAAACGTGGGTCTTTTAAAGAGCAGGGTTCAGAGTCCACAAGTGCTTCAGAGTTCCTCAGTAGGAATAGCTGGAGTACAAGGTCCAAGGCTTTAGGAGTCAGGTCACAGGTTCACTGCAGGCTAGATTCTGAAGCACTGATTGCTCAGCTGTGGCTGCTTAAGAAGCAAAAGGAGAGAATCAGGGCGGAACATGCAAGCTGGAAACTCCATTTTGACTAAGGGCAAGATAGCTGCAGCAAGACAGAAAGTAAAATGGCTGACGAACAAACTGAGTTTCAGGAACATGTACACAGAACCTTACAGTGTAGTTCTTTCCGCCATCTCGCCCAATTTGAGACTTGCTCTGGAGGGGTGTCAGGAGGATAGGCCCGAGTGCTGCCCTGTTGGAAAATTGTTTGTCCCGGACCAGTGGAAAAAGAGTGTGATGTCTGAGATTCATTGTTCCGCATTGGCTGGGCATCCCGGAATTTTTGGTACCAGAGACTTGGTTAGTCAGTCCTTTTGGTGGCCTACCTTGTCTCGTGATGTCAGGGAATTTGTGCAGTCCTGCGGGACTTGCTCTCGCTCCAAGCCTTGCTCTCGCTCTAGTGGTTTGTTGATGCCATTGCCTGTGCCCAAGAGACCATGGACCCATATCTCTATGGATTTCATTTCCGACCTTCCTGTTTCTCAGAGAATGACCACCATCTGGGTAATTTGTGATAGGTTTTCCAAAATGATACATCTTGTGCCATTACCTAAGTTGCCTTCCTCCTCTGAATTGGTGCCGTTGTTCCTTCAGCACGTGGTTCGTTTACACGGCATTCCTGAGAACATTGTGTCTGACAGAGGAGTCCAGTTTGTTTCCAGATTTTGGAGGACTTTTGTTCTAAACTGGGTGTTCAATTGTCTTTCTCCTCGGCATTTCATCCTCAGACCAATGGTCAAACTGAGAGAACAAACCAGACATTGGAGACTTATCTTAGATGCTTTGTGTCTGCTGATCAGGATGACTGGGTCTCTTTTTTACCTTTGGCTGAGTTTGCTCTTAATAATAGGGCTAGCTCTGCCACTTTGATGTCTCCGTTTTTCTGTAATTCTGGGTTTCACCCTCGATTTTCTTCAGGACAGACGGAGGCTTCTGTCTGTCCAGGTGTTGACTCTGTTGTGGAGCGTATGCAACAGATTTGGGACCAGGTAGTGGAGAGGTTGTCCCTCTCTCAGGAGAAGGCCCAGCGGTTTGCTAACCGGCATAGGACTGATGGTCCTCGGTTTAAAGTGGGGGACTTGGTCTGGTTGTCCTCAAAGAATATTCCTATGAGAGTAGCATCTCCTAAATTTAAGCCTAGGTTCATTGGACCTTATAAGATCATTGAGATTCTTAATCCTGTTTCTTTTCGTTTGCTTCTTCCAGGGACATTTAACCCCTTACTGCCATCGGACGTACTATCCCGTCCATGGTACCTGGGCCCGTATGACCATGGACGGGATAGTACGTCTCGTGCGATCGGACGCGCTCCCGGGGGGAGCGCAGCCGATCGCGCCCGGGTGTCAGCTGATTATCACAGCTGACACCCATGACTGTGTGTCAGGAGCGGTCACGGACCGCTCCCGGCACATTAACCCCTTGCACACCGCGATCAAACATGATCGCGGTGTACTGGGGGCACAGGGGAGGATCGCGCAGGGTGGGGGCTCCCTGCGTGCCCCCCTGAGACCCTCAGAGCAGCGCGATGTGATCGCGCTGTTCTGAGGGCTTCCTCCCTCCCAGGACCCGGATCCAAGATGGCGCCGGGGTCCTGGAGGGAGGCGGCTACCTCAGTGCCTGCCGAGAGCAGGCACTGAGAAGCCTGCTGCACTGCCTGAGCGATCGCTGGTGTGACAGAGTGCTGTGCACACTGTCACACCAGCGATCTGATAAAATACTGTGATGTCCCACCCTGGGACAAAGTAAAAAAGTTAAAAATATAAAAATAAACGTGTTTTAAAAAAAAATCCAAAATAAATAAAAAAAATATATATATTCCCCAATAAATTCACTTCTTCCTGTAAATAAAAAAAACAAAGCAATAAAAGTACACATATTTGGTATCGCCGCGTCCGTAACGACCCCCCCTATAAAATTGTCCCACTAGTTAACCCCTTCAGTGAACCCCTTAAAAAAAAAAAAAAAAAACGAAGTAAAAAATCAATGCTTTATCATCATACCGCCGAACAAAAAGTGGAATAACACGCGATCAAAAACACCGATATAAAAAAACATGGTACTGCTGAAAACGTCATCTTGTCCCGCAAAAAACGAGCCATCATACAGCATCATCAGCGAAAAAATAAAAAAGTTATAGCTCGCAGAATAAAGCGATGCAAAAATAATTATTTTTTATATAAAATTGTTTTTATTCTATAAAAGCGCCAAAACATGAAAAAGTGATATAAATGAGGTATCGCCATAATCGTACTGACCCGAAGAATAAAACTGCTTTATCAATTTTACCACACGCGGAACGGTATAAACGCCTCCCCCAAAAGAAATTCATGAATTGCTGATTTTTGTTCATTCTAACCTCCCAAAAATCGAAATAAAAAGTGATCAAAAAACGTCACGTGCTCAAAAATGGTACCAATAAAAACGTCAACTCGTCCTGCAAAAAATAAGACCTCACATGACTCTGTGGGCCAAAATATGCAAAAATTATAGCTCTCAAAATGTGATGATGCAAAAACTATTTTTGCAATAAAAAGCGTCTTTTAGCATGACAGCTGCCAATCATAAAAACCCGCTATAAATAGTAAATCAAACCCCCCTTTATCACCCCCTTAGTAAGGGAAAAATAATAAAATTAAAAAAAAAGTATTTATTTCCATTTTCCCATTAGGGTTAGGGTTAGGGTTGCGGCTAAAGTTAGGGTTAGGGTTGGCGCTAAAGTTAGGATTAGGGTTAGGGTTGGGATTAGGGGTGTGTTAGGGTTAGGTTTGTGGTTAGGGTTGGGACTAGGGTTAGGGGTGTGTTGGGGTTAGGGTTGGAGTTAGAATTGGGGGGTTTCCGCTGTTTAGGCACATCAGGGGCTCTCCAAATGTGACATGGCGTCTGATCTCAATTCCAGCCAATTCTGCGTTGAAAAAGTCAAACGGTGCTCCTTCACTTCTCAGCTCTGCCATGCGTACAAACAGTAGTTTATCCCCACATATGGGGTATCAGCGTACTCTGGACCCCAAGAGTTATTGTGCAATTTGTCCTATTTCTTCTGCTACCCTTGGGAAAATAAAAAACTGGGGGCGAAAATATCATTTTTGTACAAAAAAAATTATTTTTTTGTTTTTACGGCTGTACATTATAAACTTCTGTGAAGCACTTGGGGCTTCATAGCGCTCACCACACATCTAGATAAGTTCCTTGTGGGGTCTATTTTCCAAAATGGGGTCACTTGTTGGGGATTTCCACTGTTTAGGCGCATCAGGGGCTCTCCAAATGCAACATGACGCCCCCAGACCATTCCATCAAAGTCTGCAATCCAAAACGTCACTACTTCCCTTCCGAGCCCCAACGTGTACCCATACAGTAGTTTTCTCCCACATATTGGATATCAGCGTACTCAGGACAAATTGGACAACAACTTTTGGGGTCCAATTTCTCCTGTTACCCTTGTAAAAATAAAATATTGGGGCAAAAAAATCATTTTTGCAAAAAAAAAAAAGATTTTTTATTTTTACGGCTGTGCGTTATAAACTTCTGTGAAGCACTTCGGGGTTCAAAGTGCTCACCACACATCTAGACAAGTTCCTTGTGGGGTCTATTTTCCAAAATGGGGTCACTTGTGGGGGGTTTCCACTGTTTAGGCGCATCAGGGGCTCTCCAAATGCGACATGACGCCCCCAGACCATTCCATCAAAGTCTGCAATCCAAAACGTCACTACTTCCCTTCCGAGCCCTGACGTGCGCCCATACAGTAGTTTTCTCCCACATATTGGGTATCAGCGTACTCAGGACAAATTGGACAACAACTTTTGGGGTCCAATTTCTCCTATTACCCTTGTGAAAATAAAATATTGGGGGCGAAAAAATCATTTTTGTAAAAAAAAAAAGGATTTTTTATTTTACGGCTGTACGTTATAAACTTCTGTGAAGCACTTCGGGGGTCAAAGTGCTCACCACACATCTAGATAAGTTCCTTGTGGGGTCTATTTTCCAAAATGGGGTCACTTGTGGGGGGTTTCCACTGTATAGGTGCATCAGGGGCTCTCCAAATGTGACATGACGCCCCCAGACCATTCCATCAAAGTCTGCAATCCAAAACGTCACTACTTCCCTTCCGAGCCCTGACGTGCGCCCATACAGTAGTTTTCTCCCACATATTGGGTATCAGCGTACTCAGGACAAATTGGACAACAACTTTTGGGTTCCAATTTCTTCTGTTACCCTTGTGAAAATAAAATATTGGGGGCGAAAAAATCATTTTTGTAAAAAAAAAAAGGATTTTTTATTTTACGGCTGTACGTTATAATCTTTAGTGAAACACCTGGGGGTTAAAAGTTCTCACCACACATCTAGATAAGTTCCTTGAGGGGTCTAGTTTCCAAAATGGTGTCATTTATGGGGGTTTCCACTGTTTAGGCAGATCAGGAGCTCTCCAAACACGACATGGCGTCCAGCCAATTCTGCGTTGAAAAAGTCAGACGGCGCTCCTTCCCTTCTAAACTCTGCCATGCACCCAAACAGTGGTTTACCCCCACATATGGGGTATCAGCGCACTCAGGACAAATTGCACAATAACTTTTGGAGTCTTGTTACCCTTGGAAAAATAAAAATTGGGGTGAAAAGATCATTTTTGTGGAAAAAATATGATTTTTAAATTTTACGGCTCTACGTTATAAACTTGTGTGAAGCACTTGGGGGTTCAAATTGCTCACCAAAGATCTAGAAAAGTTCCTTAGGGGTCTAGTTTCCAAAATGGGGTCATTTGTGGGGGGTTTCCACTGTTTAGGCACGTCAGGGGCTCTCCAAATGCAACATGGCATCCAATCTCAATTCCAGCCAATTTTGGTTGGAAAAAGTCAAATGGTGCTCCTTCCATTCCGAGCTCTGCCGTGCGCCCAAACAGTGGTTCCCACCCACATATGGGGTATCAGCGTACTCAGGACAAATTGGACAACAACTTATGTGGTCCAATTTCTCCTGTTACCCTTGGGAAAATAAAAAATTAGTGACTAAAAGATAATTTTTGTGGGAAAAAAATAGGATTTTTTATTTTCATGCCCAGGCATTATAAACTTGTGTGAAGCACTTGGCGGTTCAAAGTGCTCACCAAAGATCTAGATAAGTTCCTTAGGGGGTATAGTTTCCAAAATGGGGTCACTTGTGGGGGGTTTCCACTGTTTAGGCTCATCTGGGGCACTGCAAATGGAACATGACCCCCATCAACGTCTGCATTCCAAAACGTTACTACTTCCTTTCCAAGCCCTGCCGTGCACCCAAACAATTTCCCCCCCCCACATATGGGGTATCAGCGTACTCAGGACAAATTGGACAACAACTTTTGGGGTCCAATTTCCTTGGGAAAATTCAAAAATTTGGGACTAAAAAATCATTTTTGTGGAAAATTGTTTTTTTTTTTTTTCACACCCAGGCATTATAAGCTTTTGTGAAACACTTGGGGGTTCAAAGTGCTCACAACAGATCTAGATAAGTACCTTAGGGGGTCTAGTTTCCAAAATGGTGTCACTTGTGGGGGTTTCCACTGTTTAGGTGCATCAGGGGCTCTCCAAACACGACATAGCGTCCAATCTCAATTCCAGCCAATTTTAGTTTGAAAAAGTCAAACGGCGCTCCTTCCCTTACGAGCTCTGCCGTGTGCCCAAACAGTGGTTTTCCCCCACATATTGGGTATTGGCGTACTCAGGAGAAATTGCATAAAACCTTATCTGTCCATTTTCTCCTTTTACCCTTGTGAAAATAAAAAAAAGTTTGTAAAAGATCATTTTTGTGGCTAAAAAGTTAAATATTCATTTTTTCCTTCCACGTTGCTTTAGTTCCTGTGAAGCACCTGAAGGGTTAATAATCTTCTTGAATGTGGTTTTGAGTACCTTGAGGGGTGCAGTTTTTAGAATGGTGTCACTTTTGGGTATTTTCTGCCATATAGACCCCTCAAAGTGACTTCAAATGAGATGTGGTCCCTAAAAAAAATGGCTTTGTAAATTTTGTTGTAAAAATGAGAAATCGCTGGTCAACTTTTAACCCTTATAACTTCCTAACAAAAAAAAATGTTGGTTCCAAAATTGTGCTGATGTAAAGTAGACATGTGGGAAATGTTATTTCTTAACTATTTTGTGTGACATATTTCTCTGTTTTAAGGGAATAAAAATTCAAAGTTTGAAAATTGCAAAATTTTAAAAATTTTCGCCATATTTGCGTTTTTTTCAAAAATAAACGCAAGTTATATCGAAGAAATTTTACTTCTAACGTGAAGTACAATATGTCACGAGAAAACATTCTCAGAATCGCGAAGATCCGATGAAGCGTTCCAGAGTTATAACCTCATAAAGAGACAGTGGTCAGAATTGTAAAAATTGGCCCGGTCATTAACGTGCAAACCACCCTTGGGGGTGAAGGGGTTAAGATCCATAACGTGTTCCACAAGTCCTTGTTGAAGAGGTTTGTTGAGCCAGTGGTTCCTGCTGCTGTGCCTCCTGACCCTGTTTTGGTTGAGGGCAATCTGGAGTATGTGGTTGAGAAAATATTAGATTCTCGTTTTTCTAGACGGAAACTCCAGTATTTGGTTAAGTGGAGAGGTTATGGTCAGGAAGACAATTCTTGGGTGTTTGCTTCGGACATCCATGCTAGGAGACTCATCCGTGCGTATCATAGAACTCATCATGACCGACCTGGTTGCTCAAATGAGGGTTCGGTGACCACTCCTCAAGGGGGGTGTACTGTTGTGAATGGGTTTGAGATGAGTTCTGAGCAGAGACTCCCTCTGGTGGTTACAAGCGGTACTGGTCTGTTCAGTGAAGATTGTGAGGACTGGGAATCAGGTGTTACTGACTGGTCTTATATAAGGGAGTCACCTTCCCATCAGGGTTGCCGGTGATCAATTGTTCTGGTCTGAATCCTTCATTCCTGTTTCCCTTGTAGCCTGCTGTGTCGTGTCTGCATCTCCTGCTAACAGATAAGACATTTTCTTCTTTTTGTTTTTGTACTATATTTTTGCATTTTGTCCTGCACTTCTTTGGGGGCCTTCTGGGTCCCCTTCGGGGGCTTTTGCCCTCTCAGTTTAGTTCAGCCACTGATGTTTGTACTTTTGCTTTTTCCAGTTTTTTCAGTGGCTGCTGTTTTGATTTTGTTACACCAGAGAACTAATTTAGGTGGTAGAGGTCGTGTGATCTCAGGTGATTTTGAAATTAGTAGAGTTGGTGCTTTTCAGGGTTTTCTGGGATTGCAGTAAGTAGGGTACTATCCTTTTCTATTTAGTTAGTTTGGGCCCCAGCGTTTGCTCATACTATTTTCTTTCTGTGTCAGTATTTCATCTTGTCTAACCGCCATTACATGTTTGGGGGCTTTCTACTATCTTTGGGGTTCTGCTCCGGGGCAGATAGCTTTCCTATTTCTATCTTTAGGTGTAGTTAGTTTCTCAGGCTGTGACGAGGCGTCTAGGACCAACGTAGGAACGCTCCACGGCTGCCTCTAGTTGTGGTGGTTAGTCAGGGTACTGCAATCTCATAGATTCCAACTGCTCTGGTGTATTGCCTTTTTTACCTGCACTCCTCAGCTACCGAAACATAACAATTTGTCCGATTTCATCTCAAGTGGGAATGAGCCCTAACTCCCATTATTCCACAATATCTTTCAGCTATTCTGAGAGCTGAAGTCACTGGCTGCAGGCAGCTGGTGGTTCATAATGAAACTCTCATAAAAAAATGACTTTAAGCTCCAAGTCACACATGTGTTTGTTTTTTTGCAGACACGTAATCCTTATAGTCTGTGAGCCTTTTCACGTCTTTTTTGGAGAACACGGTTCTGCAAAAAAATATGGAGACTTGTCCAACTTTAATCTGACTTTCAGATCAAACTCACTCAAGTGGATGGTTGCGAAAAAAGAAACAGGACTGCACAAAGATGCCATCCGATGTTTCCACGTGCTGCACTCTTACTAATGCTACAAGAAGCTTGGGAACCTCCATCAGTTTCCGATCACACTGATGGTAAAAATGAACAAACATTAAACATTGATGTGAATAGGAACATTTTATTGCCTTCAAGATAAAACACAGATGCGATAATAGGGCCGAACAGTGGATTTACTGCACGACTGTGATTGTTTGTATATTTTACTACATTCGGATATATCTTCATTAGCAGAGCGGGGCTGGAAGACCGAGGAATAAAAACATAGCATTATCTTAAAGTGGGACCTCTATTACCCACTAATTATAGTGTAATCAGACCGACTTTAGTATTGATTTCTACAAAGGAGGAGAACAAAAGAGAATTACATCTTGTCTTCCTTTCTTTTTTTTATTTTAGGCCTCTGGATTGGTAATTTCAGATAACGATATAACGCATGCTGCTAACATTGGTTTGTTTTGTTTAGGTTTTATTACATTTTGCTTAGATTTTTCATATAATGCTTGTTCCCTAAATTCATATTTCTGAAATCTAATAAACTAGTAAGGAGTCTTACCTCTTCATGTAGAACCCGCCGTATAAGTCTGTGATTATTGTATTTCTATTTCTGCATTATGGTTCTTGCATTCTTCATTCTCAATTAAAGGGATATTTACATTTTACAATATAGCACATCTCTTGGAGCTGTCACTAGGAATATCGGGGTTCCATTACTCCTATTCGGCAATTCTGTGAAATCAATGTCCCCAAAAACTGCAATAGAGAAATGGCCATACAACAATAAGTAGCACTGATTTTTGAAAGCTATATGAATTATGGTCACAGAGAATTGGTAAATGGGATCATTGAACTTCTGTTCTTTCGATCATTATTATTTACTGTTATGAAAGTATCGAACATAATCAAATTTCATAAAAGCGAACAAAACAAAAAAAGTTCATACATAGTCACCTCTCCATTCCCAAAGCTGTATCCTCAACCAACATAGATGTGGATTCAAGAGGTAGATCCACATCTGTTGAACATTTCCTGTTGATATGCCATAAATATCTGAGATAAGAAAACACCTTTAAGGCTTCCTTCACACGTCCGTGTTTAAACACGTAGGTGAAAAAACAGTATTGGTGCCGTCAGTGTTTTCCATCAGTGTGTCATCCATGTGTCCGGTTTCACCATCAGTGTCATCAGTATTTTCCATCAGTGTAGATGTGTATCTTTGTACCGTGTTAGCCAGTAGATAGAAAAATATTTAGAATTGAGAGTCCTCAGTGGTTGATACCTTTTAATGGCTAACTGAAAAGATGGTAACAAATTGCAAGCTTTCGAGACTACTCAGGTCTCTTCATCAGGCTAGACTAATACAAAATCTGAAGAATCACATATTTATACACAACACAGCACAGAAACAATGCAATAGGTAAGACAAGTGATGTGAAGCAGAACTGTCATTATGGGAGATAGAGATGAACATAAATATTGGAACAGTTCATAGATAAGGAGTGTGAAAGTTTTATTGCCCTCTGATTGGGGTCTGGTTCTATGTTGTGTGATGACCCCAGAAGGTCTGAAGAGCAAATTCCTTAATTGATGTAAAAAGACATAAATCCATGCGACACATTCATTCCAGCACTGAGTGTATCAAAGGTCGTCATGAGTTTATATTCCCAAACTTTTCTGTCTCTCTCAGACTTAAAGTTAGCTTTTAATACAAGTAATTTCATGTCCATCATGCTATGACTGGGGATACAAAAGTGTTTGGCCACAGGTAGATCCATTCTCTTTTCTCTTATTGTGTGGCGATGAGAATTCATCCTTGTTCTCAGTTTTATGCCCGGTCTCCCCACATACAGACCCCAAGTTGGACATTTAGTACAAATAATTAGGTACACCACATTAGATGTGATGCAGCTGAAAGTACCTGGGATCTTGTAGTCCTGATGGGAGTTGGGGATGCTTATCTTGTCCGTGGTCATTATAAAAGGACAGGTTTTACATTTACATATCTGTCTATCTATCTATAGATAGATAGATATGGATAGATAGATAGATAGATAGATAGATAGATAGATATGGGATAGATAGATAGATAGATAGATAGATAGATAGTAGATAGATAGATAGATAGATAGATATGGGATAGATAATAATAATCTTTATTTTTTATAGCGCTAACATATTCCGCAGCGCTTCACAGTTTTGCACACATTATCGTCACAATGGGGCTCACAATCTAGATTCCCTATCAGTATGTCTTTGGAGTGTGGGAGGAAACCGGAGTACCCGGAGGAAACCCACGCAAACACGGGGAGAACATACAAACTCCTTGCAGATGTTGTCCTTGGTGGGATTCGAACCCAGGACTCCAGCGCTGCAGTGCTATCCACTGAGCCACCGTGCTGCACAGATAGACAGATATGGGATAGATAGATAGATAGATAGATAATTGATAGATAGATATGGGATAGATCTATAGATATGGGATAGATCGATCGATAGATAGATAGATAGATAGATAGATAGATAGATAGATAGATAATAGATAGATAGATAGATAGATAGATATGGGATAGATCTATCTATCAATCTATCTGTCTATCTGTGGGTGTAATGGAGTGTGGATTGGACAAATGTAAAAGAGGAGGTTGGACAAGAAATTACATCACTAATCTTTTTTTTTGTTAAATAACATATCCTTATTTAGCTTACAAAAACGCATACAAATCAGCATGAAAATCCGCATCAAAAACGCATCAAATCCGCATCTGCACAGAATCAGAGGTGCTGATTCTGTGCAGAAAATTCTGCAGGCAAATCTGCAACGTGTGCACATACCGTAAGAATTTTTATGCTATCTCCATTTGGATGTGCCGAATTTCTATCTTCATTTTTGACACTGCTGGGTACACCAGCGAAATTCCAGGCACCCATGGTTCCATCTATATATATCTCGCATTCAGCAGCTATACAAAGAAGGTAGTGAGTTTTTTTTTTTCTACATTTACTGTACTGTATGTTTTATTGCCTACCAAACCTTCAAAAGGTGAGCACCAGGTGCTGGTGTATAGTGTGTGGCTTATGAAGTGAAGTTCTCTTTCTGCTCCTTTCCCTTGTTATTTGAAGGGCAAAGCACAGAAAGAGAAAATATACATTGAAAAAATACCAAATGGAGTATGTTCTAAGAGTGGCAGCTGACTAGTGGAGTGACTGGCAGAGTATAGTCAGAATGCTGAGTGGGTACCAAGAGGTCAGTATCTGAGACAAAATTCTAAGGGCAGAAGAAAAGTCAAATCACAAGTTGAAGTCAAGGCCGGTTTTAAACAGGTAAACAGGCTGACTATAAGTAGTGAACCAGGAAAGTGTAAACCATGACTGGCACGTGCAGTTTCACTGGCCACAGGAGGGAGCTGGTCACTCCTGATCAAAAGCACACACATATACTGCCAGACTAGGTGACAATATAGGACCTAGGCACACAAGCATCTCTGGCTGGGCAGAGCCGGAACCTCGGAGAGAGCATCTGGCATTGACATCTCTACCATCACCATTGCCGCCCACAGAATGACTGTCGTGGCACCTTGCGAGAGAAGTAGACATTGCAGGAGCAGGTCAAGGTGGAGCTGTCACAAAAGCATCGCCCTGATTCATCAAGACTGGCATTTTGCACACCTGTCCTGATGAGCATTGTACAGTACTAAGATGCTCCAAATTTATTTGGAGGTATGTGTCTTTTAAAGAATCGGGTGCATCTTTCGGCTGCCGTGAACCATCACAAGAAATGTACTCTAGTCCGGGGTTGGAGTGCATCTCTACATCTTTTATGAAACTTCTGTGATGCAAATTATGATGAATTTGTACAAAAAATTTTTTGCAACATTTCAAGCAGTTTTACATCAGAATTTCAATTAAAAAAATTTGGGAAGAACTAAGGTCCATGTGTCAGCTGCAATCTGAAGTCCCACAAGTTTGCACAAGAAATAACCCAATTCAATAGTTTGCCATATGATGCTACGCATAAAGTTTAGTGTATAGTCTAAAGATTAAAAATATGATCTCATTTATTTAACTGGTTTTGGAAACTGGGCATAAGAATAAGCTTGAACAGCAATGTGGATTCCCACTGAAAACAACGAGATCTTTATTATAAAAAAAATCCTAAAGAGAAAACACAAAATTTATAGAACAGTACAATAGCAAATACCTGTTCTCATAAGCAGCCTGTTCTTCAAATACTTCATACAAACTTACTGCCCCTGTCAAAGACATAAAAAAACCACATGGCATCTGCATCCAGAAGACATTTTTCATACATGGCCCCAGGACGAGCGCACTTAATTACTTTCTAGCATTCTCCATCCAGTATGGTAGCGGTTGTAGAGTTTTGTAACTGTGTTAATTAGATGGAAGACAAGGAATATTAACAAGGAGTATTTGCAAACAAACAAATGTGTTGTTTCTAATATTTTTGCTGATTGTGTAAACAGTTTGCTGATCGCACCACAGAGGAAGCTTTAATTTGAGGAAAGCAATCCAAGAAAAGCCAGGTGCAATAATATATTAACTAGGAACACTGTGGTGGCACAGTATCAAACAAGCTGGGGACAATATATTACTATCATTATATTTTACATAAACTGAAAATGCTAATTAGGAAGAATTTTAAGACGCAACAGGCATTCAGGTTCGCACATTTGCAGCTCTTAAAGTCGACAGTAGCTCCAACTCTGATCTACTTCTGGGGGAAATAAAAGCTACCTGTATAGTCTCTAATATGACAATGATGCCAGGATGTGTTAGGTCGGGGTCAGACATGAGAGAAACTCGCACGAATCTTGCATGTCAATAACCGGCACTGCCGCCGGCACTCGGACAGGAGCGTGCGACTGCATGTATTTCTATGTATTTCTATGCAGCCACAGGTTCCTGTCCGAGTGCCGGCGGCAGTGCCGTGTATTGACATGAGAGACTCGTGCGTGCGCATTTCTCGCATGTCTGACCCTGGCTTAATACAGGGGCGCAAAGAGGAGGCGGCAAGTTTTTTGGTGAGATGTTACCACTCCCTTTTAGCATGTAAGCCACACAGTCACCAGAAGTAAATAACATTTGAGCACAGAAACTTGGATTCGCACAATAGTACTGTATATAAGGATCGATAATATAATCTGTAATCACACAAGAAATACATTGCTTATCAGACACAGTCATAGAAAAATACAGTAACACAGGTGACATCTCCCTGCATCCAGTATCAGAGGTGATGTCTCCCTGCATCCAGTCTCATACATGACATCTGTCTGGATGGATTCATTGTCTTTGCTTTTCTCCTTTACCTGGCCCAGTCCTTCATGACTAGAGCTGAGCGAATTTGATTTTGCAATATTCGCCTAACATCATTGGAGTCAATGGGAGTAGAAATTACCGAATATGTTCAGAACCGATCATCAAACATAAATTTGGCACAGATAGGGTACGAATATGACTCGTTGACCGATTCCGGACATATTCACTCAACTCTATTCATGATCACTTCTCTCAACAACTGCAGATTTTGCTGCTTAGCCATCAATGGATCTTCTTGTTTGCAGCTATATCTAGCTTTCATCGCCACAAAGATAAATTTAGACATCAAACCAGACTGCAACAAGAATTCAGACCCCAGACTATACCTTACAATTGTGGAATAAATTTTCATCCCAAGCTCCAAAAGTAATACAGACTATACACTGAAAAAGTAATAAATTCAGACCTCTAAAAAGTCCATCATACAAATGAGGCCCATAGATTATTTTAGACCCCAGGCCAGACTTCCAGTTAAAAACAAAAAATGTTTCCAATAAAATATGGCATATTAAAAGAAACAAATACAAAAACAAAAAGAGATTAGCTACAGTACATTGCTCTCTGAATGTTCCCCCAGTTATGGCCCATACTTTCCATTTTGATCCAGATTTTTTGTGTGGAGTTTTCCATCCAAAAATTCAGCAGATTGTCTTGTCAGTGTAAATATAGGGGAGTGGTGGAGTAAGAGGTGCCTGATTTATTGAGAGCAAACTTCCCTTAGGCCGGGGTCACACATGTGAGAAACTTGCACGATTCTTGTGAGAGTCTCTCGGAAGAACACCCGACACTAGGACCGGAGCGTGCGGCTTCATAGAATTACATGCAGCCGCACGCTCCGGTCCGAGTGACGGCGGCAGCGTCGGGTGTTCATGTGAGAGACTCGCAACCCAGGCCTTAATGAACCAGATACATCTTAAAAGTCACAGAAGATGGATTAAGTGACTGAAGTAAGATTTCTGACATAAACTATGCCACATTTGGTCATGAATTAGATAGTCAGGCATGGCCATGCCTCCGTGTCACTCATGATCTTCCCACTTTGGCAAAGGTCACCAAAACTGACATAAAAATGCCTAAAGTACAAATAGGATTGGTGTGGTTGTTAAACAAATATGTGTATACTGTATGTGAAGAGTGCATCAAGGCCCTTCTTCTTTGTCATTTTTGCTGAGTGTTTCATGAAAACTACTGGGAATTTTGCTGCTTTTTTTTCTGCAGCAAAACCTGATTTCTTGGCAGGAAAGAAGCTGCGGCAGAAACGCAGATTTAGGTGCGGTTTTGATGGGGGGGTTTGTGCGTTTTTTGGGCTAACTTGTGTCTCTTTGTGAATGCTTGCTGTCCATGACTGTTCTGCATCAAAAACGCAGCAAATAATGATACTTGCATTTTTGCTGCGTTTTCTCACCATCCATTCAAGCCAATGGGTGAAAAACGCTGCAAAAACGCTGAAAGACGTGACATGCTCTATGTCCAAAAAAAAGCAGCAAAGCCCAAATTCCTGATGACAAAAAACTGGCTGGTCGTTCATCTGACAGCTATCTCTCCCAATTCCTCCACAAATAGGAGCCCTTGACTCAGCTGAGATCTCAAGTGTTCTCTATGAAAGAGCCAATGTCAGACTCCTTTGTCAGCATCTTATCTTGGGAAGAACAAAAGGATCAGCTGTCTGAAATCGGACATGTCGGATCCGTCTCTTCCTCGACCTGTTTGGAGAGAGTTAGGCGGATCCCATATAGATTAGACTGTTAGCCAATCTTGCAGATATAGGGTTGGGCCAATGTTAGTCTAATGTTGACCTGGGCAAGTTTGGCCTGTGGAACACATTCGGCCCTTTCGCTTTCTTGTTCACCCCACCAGTACAGAATTGCTGAAAACAGCGGTCCACAGGTTGCAAATCCCCGCTCGGTGTCCATATGTCACTGGTATTTCCACCCTGAGGATGCAGATAGAGGTGAATTTAATGGTAGAGGAGGGAGCCACTGACCCCTCATTCCACCATTCAGTCTATGAGACTCATAAAGTAGACACAATGTCTTCACAACATCGCGTCTGCTATGTGGAGCTTCAGAGCACATAGCAAAGACTGTTACAGAGCACCGGGGGAACAGGAGCAAGGTGAATACTTTTATTTCTCTAATTGTTAATCATTAATGGTGTGAAAGTGTAGGAGCATCATAACATTTGGGGGCTGTGGTCGCCATCATACTGTGTAGAAGGCTGTGTGTGGGGGATCATACTGCACATAGCAGGGGTTGCAAAGCCCATCTTACCATGTGAGGAGCGCTGTCAGGGCTGTCATATCATATATGAGGATGGTCATATTATGTGTGGGGGCTGTGATGAACATTATACTATCAGTGCGGGCATATGAGGACATTCATACTGTCCGTGGGTGACTGTGGTGGCCATCATTCTGTGGATGTGTTGCTGTAATGAACATTATTCTGTGCGTGGGGCTGTGGGGTCCATCATGCTGTTTGTGGAGGTCGTCATATTGTGAGGGGAACTGTGGAGACATCAGAATGCTGTTTTGGTTGGCTAAAGTGATATCATACTGTGTTGGAATGGCTGTGGAGGTATAATACAGTGTGAGTTGGAGGGCTGTGGGAACATCATACTGTGTGAGGGAGCGGTTGAGGTGTAAGGCAAATAACAGGAGCAGTATTGTGGAGATGCGGGGGTCAGCTGGTGCCCTGGTACGTTAGCGAAAACCACATGGACCAGGGATCATCCACCGAACACCCGCTCTCCTTTCACTGTGGGCACAACGCTACTCAGACACCATAGGGTGATGGTAAAACAGTGTGGCAATACTTTATTGAACCACAAAACAGGCAAATAACACATAAAATAGTCCCAGCAAAATACCCAAGATGGTGCACATTACAGAGTCTCACCCTTCCGCTGACTCACCGGGATAAGAGCAGCTGTGACTTCGGAGCTTCCAGGCTGAATACCCCACCTGTGGCCTATTTGCATAGTTTTTCCTCCTTTTCTTGTAAGTCAACAAACTGGTAGCCTAGACAATGTGTAATTAACATATCAGCAAACATCATTGTTCCATGACCCTGTATCATTAGTCATCCAGGATAATAGCACAATATGTTACAACAAATTGTTAATATTACAGGCTTGCAAGAACAAAAGTCTTTTTTCTTGACCAAACAGAAAGAAAAACATAAATTGAAAAGTCAGCATATAGATAACAGTCTATTCCTCTTGGCTTGGTGAAAATAAACGTCTGGTTAAGATAAAATGCTGTGTCATCACAAGTATGGTTTCTAAATGTTACAAAAATCTGTGAATTATACAGCGTTGATTACCAGCTGGTAAGAATACATTACAATTAACCCTATCGTAACATGTATTAGCTGTAGCAGCAGACCAGCATAGTTAATTCTCCTCAATATTAAGTGACACAATTAATATTCATAAAAATAAGAATTAATATGTTAATATTAAGCAGAATATTCAGCACTCTTATTGTGTTAATCTCCTGCTGATAAAACGCTCATTGTAAGGAAACAACAGCACAAAGACTGATTAGTGGCAAATTGCTGAAATCAGTGCCTTGTATTTAGCTTCATCCACCTTCCTATCAACTATGACCAGCTTCTCTGTTTCTGCTGAAAAAAAACATCCCCACAGCATGATGCGGCCTTGTATGATGGTGGGAATGGTGTTTTATGGGTGATGCGTAGTGTTGATTTTCCACAACACTTAGTGTTCTGCATCTAGCCCAAAAAGTTCTACTTTGGTATCATCTGACCAAAGAATCGTATTCCACATACTAGCTGTGTCAATAACATGGCTTTTTGCAAACTGCAAACAGGACTTCTTATGGCTTGCTGTAAAAAATAGCTAACTTCTGAACGTTATTCCGTAAAGCCCAGATTTGTAGTGTATATAACTAATAGTTGTTTTGTGGACAAATTCTCCCACCTGAGCTGTGGATCTCTGCAACTCCTTTAGAGTGACCATGGGCCTGTTGGCTGCTTCTCTAGTTAGTTCTCTCATTGCTTTGGATGTAAGTGTACGTGGACGGCCATGTCTTGGTAAGTTTGCATTTGTGCCATACTCCTTCCATTTTTGGATAATGAATTGAACACTGGTCTGTCAGATCTTCCGAGCTTAGGCTAAAAACGTCATGTTCCACTAAGGAGTCACACGGTGCATGGTGAGATCAATGAGAAGGGAAGCACTGAGACTAGGGAAAGATTAAAGAGGCACCCATGAATCTTGCCCTGCACAACCCTGAGCTCCCTGACTTCCGTTGATGGGTTCTTTCCCCCTAACTGGTTATTTCCCCTAATACGGCAATCACATTCCCAATCTCTGTCTTGACCTAAGCAAGGCACTGGTTAGTGCGTTGGGCAGCAGGAATGATAGTCCTGCTCTATGATACAGACACAAAGGGAGACAGACAAGGGTAAAGAAAATAGCAATCTCAGCGCACCCAAACTAAGGAATAGTATATATCGGGAGAGGAAGGATGAGACAAACCAAAAAGGGAGATGAGGAGACGTATAACACCGAACAAACTTCCAAACAGCAATTCCCAAAAAAAATTCCGAAACAACTTCTCATTCCACAGCTCACAGCTCCCACCTAATACCAAGGTATAGAAAGCTATTACTGGCAACTACTCAAGCAAAGAAGTGAGCACTTATACTCAGAACAACTGAGATAACTGAGGATGGAGAGCTCTAGGAGAAAAACAGAACTGCTTTACTCTTCTCCACAACTTTATTCCTGGCCTGTCTGGTATGTTCCTTGGTTTTCATTTGATCCATAATGTTCTCACACAAACCTTTGAGGCCTTCACAGAACAACAGTAGTTATTAATGAGAATAATTTATACACAGGTGGACTCAATTCACTAATTATGTGACTTCTGGAGGTAATTGGTCACTCAGGATTTTATTTTGAAGTATCAAGACTACAGGGAGTGAAGAAATGCACGTCACAATTTTCTGATCTATATTTTTTAAATAAATAAAAAAAATGTATAACTACCTTTACACTACCCAAATACTTGCTACTTTGTGTTCGTATAACACGTAAAGTCCCAATATATTTACATTTGTGGGTGTAACGTGAAAAATGTGAATAGTTTAAGGGGTATGAATAGATTTTCTTGGCACTATATATACATACCGTATATACTCATGTATAAGCCGACCCGTGTATAAGCCGACCCCCCTAATTTTGCCACAAAAAACTGGGAAAACTTATTGACTCGCGTATAAGCCTAGGGTGAAAAATGATTTTGCCCCCATATGATGCTCCACAGATTATGCCCCCATATGCTGCACAGATTATGCCCCTATATGCTCCAGATTATGCCCCCATATGCTCCAGATTATGCCCAATATGCTTCAGAGATTATGCCCTCATATGCTCCAGATTATGCCCCCATATATTCCACAGATTATGCCCCCGTATGATCCACAGATTATGCCCCCATATGCTCCAGATTATGCCCCCATATGTTCCACAGATTATGCCCCCATATGCTGCACAGATTATGCCCCTATATGCTCCATATTATGCCCCCATATGTTCCACAGTTTATGCCCCCATATGCTCCATATTATGCCCCCATATGTTCCAGATTATGCCCCATATGCTATATTAAATAAATCTGGCACTCAATTGCAAAGAAAACGTGATGTATTTATATAACAATCCAAAAAATGACGTTTCGGTCATGTGTCCTGACCTTCTTCAGACGGATTGTTGTAGTAAGAAAGTAAGGTAATTATAGTTTAGGAGCGCTGTCAGAAATGCAATGTATAATTGCTATAGGAAAATGGCGCCATTATATAAATACATCACGTTTTCTTTGCAATTGAGTGCCAGATTTATTTAATATATCATATTCCAGGGTTGGCATCCCAGATCTGAGCACCTTACAAATAAGGAGTGACGTGTTACAATATTATGCCCCATATGCTGCTGCAAAAAAAAAATAAAAAAAATGACATACTCGCCTCTCGTCGTTGGGGGCCAGGTGCCGGGGTCCTGAGCAGGCGGGGACACCGGCGCGCTATGGGGGACAGGTGCCGGCGTCACCGCTCGCTCAGGACCCCGGCACCTGAGATATTTACCTGTCCTCTCTGCACCGCAGCGCTGCGTCCTCTTCCTGGTCCTCGGCAGTGAATGATCTGGCAGGGGGCGCGGCGCTCACTAATGACGTCATCGTGCCCTCTGCTGATCATTCACAGCCAGAGGAGTCAGACGAGGACGCAGCACAGCGGTGGAGAGAAGACAGGTAAATATAGCTATACTCACCCCTCGCTGCGCGTCCCTGCAGCCTCTCCTCTTCTCCCGGCGATCTCTGCAGCGCTTCCTTCCTACAGCGGTCACATGGTACCGCTCATTAAAGTCATGAATATGTGCATATTCATGACTTTAATGAGCGGTGCCATGTGACCGCTGCAGGAAGGAGCCGGAGATCGTGGGAGAAGCAGGGGGGCTTCAGAGACCGCGGCGGCGGAGAGGTGAGTATAATCCGACAAACCCGCTCCCCCTCCCCCGCCGACCCCCGTATATGACCCGCGTATAAGCCGAGAGGGGGACTTTCAGCCCTAAAAAATGGGCTGAAAATCTCGGCTTATACACGAGTATATACAGTGTATATATATATATATATATATATATATACATACATACAGGCATATAATACATTGTACAATCAGATGAACAATTTATGCAAAAGTATAATGATAGCTATGCATTATATTATACAGGTATGAAATGTTTGAAAGCAAAGAATGGTGAGTCTGAACAACTTAGAATAAATAGTAGGTTTTGAAATAATCTATTGAAATGCAAAAGTAGAACCTGAACCAGACTATTAATGTAACTGATAACTACAAGTAATACAAATTATCTGACCTAATTTTCCAATATAATGATGACCTATGTGAAAATATTACTTAAAAAATGACACTGGACTTTACAAGCACATTGTAAAAACACTGCATTTTAAGTAATGTAATCAATTATATTAAAAAATGTCAAGAATAAATCTTTGCATTTCTGCACAGCATAGTGGGACTATAAAGCACACTGTCCAGCAGGAGGACGTTTATACAGCAGAACAGAATGCTAAACTAAAAACCTCATGTTCAGTATTCTAAATTTTTGCTTAGCTGCAATAGATTAATGTATACGTTTTGGATGTGCGGTCCATGTCTTATTCTACAGCTATGGTATATTACACGGTCGATCAGTTGTTGAGACCCACTGCTCCCTCCACCATCATCGCCACTCATGAGAGCAGAGGAAGGGAACGATCCTGGAACTGGCACAGTTAATTATGTTAACAGAGACTGCGGGACCTCTCTACCTATATATTCCAAAAAGACTATGAAAAAATCTTGTCTTATTTTACTGCCTGTACTGACTATGGAGAATACTAGAGAAGAAGCTGAGCATAACCGGTGCTTTTTTGATTAAAAAGGCTGCAAATATAGTGGAATGTAAAAATTTGGGCACCCCTGGTTAAAATTACTGCTATAGTAAACAGTTAAGCAAGTTGAAGATTAAATGATCTCTAAAAGGCCTAAAAGCCCATATTTAATATCTAGTAGCACCCCCTGATGCAAGTATCACAAGAGTCTTTCAATTTTTGTTTGAGGAATTTTAATCCATTTTTCCTTGGAAAATTCTTACAGTTCTGTGAGATTCCTGGGTCGTCTTGCATCCACTGTTATTTTGAGGTCTAGCCACAGATTTTCAATGATGTCCAGATCAGGGACAGTGAGGGCCATTGTAAAACCTTCACCATGCACCTTTTGAGGTAGTCTATTGTTGATTTAGATATGTGTTTAGAATCATTATCCATTTGTAGAAGGCATCCTCTTTTCAACGTCAGCTTTTTTTACAGAAGGTGTTATGTTTGTGTAAGAGGGTTGAGGGATGCAGTGACGGGCAGGAGACAGAGCAAGGGCTAACAAAATGTAACAATTTAATAGAACAGGTTTTTCACTCCTCGCAGGGAGGTAAACGGTTAAAGAGTAAATGGTAGAAGTAATAAAAGTAAAACAAGAGTAGTCCAATGGAAGAACTTATCGTGTCCTGTATGATCCTCTGCAGCAGATGATCCCGCAGGGGTTGTAGAACCGGCAGAGTCCAGGGGAATGTTCTCAGATGGGGTCCAATAAACGGTGCTCCGACTTCTGGTGGCAGCGGTCGATCTCCGGTACCTTCTGCTGAGCCCCTAGTCCATAAACAAGTGTGGCTGAAGCAAACAAGACCGCAGCACTCCCAGAGTCAAATGGAAACGCGCATGAAGCAACTGGCAGGGAAGACCGCAAGAGTCTGTCCGGTACCCGGCTCTCCCTCCTTTGCACGAGTGCGGTACTCACAGTCACGGCGTTCACGGCACCCCTCTCTCCGGTAGTTACTGAGTGCACGGCACCTCTCTGCACAGCGGTCCCACTGCAGACAGCGGGGACCAACCAATGCGGCCTATCGCGGCGCCGGCACTTAGGGGACGGAGCACGCTGCTTGCCTAGCTGTGCGCTGCTGATGGTTGGCGTCAAACGTGCGCTTTTTCTTTTATTTCACCCCGCCTCCCCAGGTCATAAAATTGGTCCAGCTCCTCATTTTTTCCCCAGGCAACAGGGGAGGCAGCCCCAACAGTTCCGGACCTGGCTTGGTACAGGTACCCGCAGCCCTGTCCTCTTCCTTACATGTGCATCAAGAATTTGTTGAAATTTCATTGAATCCATTCTTTCTCTACCTGTGTTCCCCCTTGCCATTGATTGCAACACAACCCCAAAGCATAACTGATCCACCCTTATGCTTAATGGTTGGCAAGATGATCTTTTCCTGAAATTCTGTGCCTTTTTTCTCCACACATACCTTTGATCATTGTGGCCAAAGAGTTCTATTTTAACCACATTGGTCCACAGGACTTGTTTCCAAAATGCATCAGGCTTGTTTAGATGTTCTTTTGCATACTTCTGATTCTGAATTTTATGGTGAAGATGCAGGAGAGGTTTTCTTCTGATGACTCTTTCATGAAGCCCATATTTGTGCTGGTGTCTCTGAACAGTAGAACAATGTACCACAACACTTGAGTCTGGGTTCTGATTTGCCTCTCTAGCAATCCTAAAATCAGCTCTCACTGAAATTTTGCTCTATATTCCAAACCTTATCTTGATCTCCACTGTTCCTGTTAACTACCATTTATTAATTACATTTCAGACCGAGGAAAGGGCAACTTAAAAATTCTTTGCTATCTTCTTATAGCCTTTTCCTGCTTTGTGGGCCTCCACCATTTTCATTTTCAGAGTGGTAGGCAGCTGCTTAGAAGATCCTATAGCTGCTGTTTTTTGGCACAAAGTTAGAGGAGGCTGGGTTTTCCTAAAGCTAGGAAATATGCATCACCTGCCCTTTCCTAACAATGATAGTGAACAAGCCATAACCCTAAAAGACTAATTAAGGTCTGAAACCTTGGTCAAAGTTATCCAAGCACAAAAATCTCCAAGGATGCCCAAACTTTGGCATCGGCCCATTTTTCTTTTTTAATTTTTAAAATTTAAAATATGAAAATATGTACATATTTTTTGCCTAAAATACAAAGGAAATATGTCATCTTTAATTTTAGTCCTTTTAGAGGTCATTAAATTTTCAACTTGCTTAAATGTTCACAGTAATGGTAATTTTGAACAGGGGTACCCAAACTTTTAAATGCCGCTGTATATTACATTTAAGGGAACAGGTATATTATAATGCATATCAATATATAATATAATGCTAATATTGGTCAATGATTTAGATACAGAGCTGAAAAATAGAAGTTTCTGTAATAAAGAGCACTTATCCTTTCCATGGTGGTATAATCCCATTAGACTGCATGTAAGATGCTGCTTTTTCATTGTATAAATGTGATGTTTTGGGAGTTGGGCACACAGCATCTTCTCACCAGTGTGTGGTTTTATTACAGCAATAATAATCGCAATGATACGACTACATGAGGTTTATTCTTGTGTTTTATGACTGGCGCAGTTATCGAGCATGACAGCAGAGGAAAAATAAAACCAAGGAACCAAGTTCTTTGTCAAAGAAGGGAGACAAGGACTTCATAACATAAAGTGTATTTCCAGAACCTGCAGCAACCATTCTTAAGATTCAGAGATATGCATTCGGGCTGAGTCGTGAACTATTCTCACTTGGCCACAATAAGCCAAAGAAGTGACGAAAAATAAATGAGATAATAAAAACCAAAGGCAACTTCATTCTTCAACTACTACTATAGCAATCCACTAATGCCAATATACAAAAGCAAACCACTCACCAAGAAATGCACAGTATGCAGGATTTCCTGGCAAAGTTTAAAGAGTAAATTTTTTAATTTGGGGGCCAATTAGATGCAAGGTTTTTTTTTTTTACACAAAAAAAGTTAAATCGCTTAATAAAGTGATTTTCCAAAGTTAAATAGCTTTCAATCCTGGACAGAAATAGCAAAATATATATAATATATATATATATATATATATATACATACACAGTTATGTGGAAAAGTGTTTGCCCCTAAATGATTTCCTATTCTTTTGCATGTTTGTCACACTTGCAGTGAACCTGTCAGAAGATTGTGCTTAATAAACTACAGACAGTGTCAGGTCAGTACCGTTATACTGATTAAAATGATACCTTGGTTGATGAAATCCGTCTTGTGGTTGTTGTTCAGTCTTTTTTTGCAGTTTTCAGTTAATGAGATTCTCGTGCTTCGGGGCGGCCTGTGGATGGGGCTGTGGGCAGGGCTGTAGGTGGCCTGTGGGTTGGGGCTCTGGGCTCTACTTACATAGTCATCTTTCAAAAAAAAAATTCACATTCAACAGGCAGGCGGCGGTGGCGCCTGCTCTGTAGCATGATATGATGGATAATATACTTGTTTTTGTTTTATTTAGTCATATAGTTTTGTTGGGAAAAAATATCTTCATCAAAATGGCGCCAGTGGCCACAACTGCACAGCAGCGTTTATCGCGTTCAGATAGATGCTACTGCGTCAGTACCGTTACCATTTTGCTATAGAAAAAAAAATTAGGCTCCATCAAGATGCTGCTGGCGCCTGTACAGTAGCATCAGAATGTGATAGATGCTACTGCGCAAATGCCGCCGCCATTTTTGTAAAGAAAAAAATTGGCTCCAATAAAACTATATGACTAAATCAAATGAATGCATATTATCCATCGTATCATTCTACAGCGCCAGCGCCTGCCTTATGAATGTTAACTTTTCTTTTTTCAAACAATATTCTATGCAGTATGTAAAGTAGGGGGCAGGTCTCTGAGGAATCAGTGACCTGTCATAAGCCCATAAGGATGAATATGTAAGCAGAGGACCACATAAAGCACCGCCCAGAGGCCGCCCCGAAGCACCAGAATCTCATTAACTGAAAACTGCAAATAAAGATTAAACAACCACAAGACTGATCTCTACACCCCAGGTATCATTTTAATCATTATAATGGTGCCAACATGAATTGCAGTGTTCCGGCGGCACAGGGAGCGTCGCGCAGGGAAGAGGCTCCCTGCGTGCTTCCCTGAGACCCTCAGAACAGCGCGATGTGATCGTGCTGTTCCGAGGGCCTCCTCCCTGCAGGCCCCCGGATCCAAGATGGCCATGGGTTCCTTCCGGGTCCTGCTGGGAGGTGGCTTGTCAGTGCCTGAGAGCAGGCGCCGCAAGCCTCCTGCACTGTCTGTCAGATCACTGATCTGATGCAGTGCTGTGCAAAGTGTCAGATCAGCGATCTGATACTATATAGTGATGTCCCACCCTGGGACAATGTAAAAATGTAAAAAAAAATAAACGTATAAAAATATTTTAAAAAAATTCCTAAATAAAGAAAAAAAAATATTCCCCAATAAATTCATTTCTTTATGTAAATAAAAAAAAACAATAAAAGTTCACATATTTAGTATCGCCGTGTCCGTAACGACCTGCTCTATAAAACTGTCCCACTAGTTAAACCCTTTAGTGAACCCCTTAAAAAAAAAAGGCAAAAAACAATGCTTTATCATCATACTACTCAACAAAAAGTGGAATAACACGCGATCAAAAAGACGGATATAAAAAAACACTGTACCACTGAAAACGTCATCTTGTCCCCAAAAAAACGAGCTGCCAAACAGCATTATCAGTGAAAAAATAAAAAAGTTATAGCTTGCAGAATAAAGCAATGCAAAAATAATTATTTTTTATATAAAATAGTTTTTATTGTATAAAAGCACCAAAACATAAAAAAAAGATACAAATTAGGTATCGTTGTAATCATACTGACCCGAAGAATAAAACCGCTTTATCAATTACCACACGGGGAATGGTATAAAGGCCCCCCCAAAAGAAATTCATGAATTGCTGTTTTTGTTCATTCTGCCTCCCAAAAATCGTAATAAAAAGCGATCAAAAAATGTCATGTGCCCAAAAATGGTACCAATAAAAACATCAAATCATCCCGCAAAAAAATAAGATCTCACATGACTCCGGGCCAAAATATGGAAAAATTATAGCTCTCAAAATGGGTTGGTGCAAAAACTATTTTTTTGCAATAAAAAGCGTCTTTTAGCGTGTGACAGCAGCCAAACATAAAAACCTGCTATAAATAGTAAATCAAACCCCCCTTTATCACCCCCTTAGTTAGGGAAAAATAATAAAATTAAAAAAAATGTATTAATTTCCATTTTCCCATTAGGGTTAGGGTTGGGATTAGGGTTGGGGGTGTGTTGGGGTAAAGATTGGAGTTAGAATTGGGGGCTTTCCACTGTTTAGGCACATCAGGGCTCTCCAAATGCGACATGGCGTCCGATCTGAATGCCAGCCAATTTTGCGTTGAAAAAGTCAAATGGCGCTCATGTGGGAAATGTTACTTATTAAGTATTTTGTGTGCCATATCTCTGTGATTTAAGGGCATGAAAATTCAAAGTTGAAAAATTGCAAAATTTTCACCAAATTTCCATTTTTTTCACAAATAAACGCAAGTTATATCAAAGAAATTTTACCATTAACATGAAGTACAATATGTCATGAGAAACCAATGCCAGAATCACCGGGATCCATGGAAGCGTTCCAGAGTTACTACCTAATAAAGGGACAGTGGTCAGAATTGTAAAATTTGGCCCGGTCATTAACGTGCAAACCACCCTTGAGGGTAAAGGGGTTAAGGTCATGCTACATCATTTCAATCGGATTAAGGTCAGGACTTTACTAGGCCACTCCAAAGTCTTAATTTTGGTGGACAGCAGAATTCATGGTTCCATTTACCACAGCAATTCTTCCAGGTCCTGATGCAGCAAAACAGACGCAGATCTTCACACTACCACCACCATATTTTACTGTTGATATGATGTTCCTTTTCTGAAATGCTGTGTTTCTTCTACACCAGATGTAATGGGACATACACTTTCCAAAAAAATTTAACTTTTGTCTCGGCAGTCCACAGAGTATTCTCCCAAAAGTCTAGGGGATCATCAAGATGTTTACTGGCAAAACTGAGACAAGTTTTTATCTTCTTATTGCTCAGCAGTGGTTTTGTCGTGGAACTCTGCCATGCAGGCTATTTTTGCGAAGTCTCTTTCTTATGGTGGAGTCATGAGCACTGACCTTAACTGAGGAAAGTGAGGCCTGCAGTTCTTTGGATGTTGTTGTGGGGTCTTTTGTGACCTCTTGGATGAGTCGTTGCTGTGCATTTGGGTTAATTTTGGTCGGCCGGCCACTTCTAGGAAGGTCCATCACTGTGCCATGTTTTCGCCATTTGTGGCACTCACTGTGGATTACTGGAGCCCCAAAGCTTGAGAAAATGGCTTTATAACCCTTTTCAGACTGATAGATCTCAATTACTTTGCTTCTCATTTGTTCCAGAATTTCTTTGGACCGCGGCATGATGTATAGCTTTTGAGAATCTTATGGTCCACTTCACTTTGTCAGGGAGGTCCTATTTAAGTGATTTCTTGATTGAGAACAGTCACGTCAGTAATCAGGCTTGTGTGTGGCTAGGCAATCTGTACTCAGCTTCGCAGAGATGAGATAAACCACAGTTAATTTATGTTTTAATAGGGAGGGGACAATCACTTTTCACACAGGACCCTGTAGGTTTGGATTTCATTTTCCTTTAATAATAAAGACCTTCATTTAATAACTGCATTTTGTGTTTACTTGTGTTATCTTTGTCTAATACTTAAATTTGTTTGATGAAACATTTAAGTGTGACAAACATGCAAAAGAAAAGGAAATCGGGAAGGGACAAACACTTTTTCACACATCTGCATATACATGAAAGTTTACTTACTCTTTAAGGCATAGTGGTCTTGGCCATTTGATACTAAGAACAAATTTCTTTTGTATGTTGACAATCTGTAACTCTCTGTTTTGAACTCATTTTTCATGGAGGCATAAAGAGGGTTTTTTTTTTCCCAAATAGTCACTGTTGTTTTCAAAAATCAATAGTACAAAGGAATTGCAGGAAACTTTTTAACATGTTATTAAATAAATGTTTCTTTCTCCATCTATAAGCCACTTCTCCTATACACTGTATATACTGCTATTTCAGAGTAAATGAACTCATCTTAAAAACAGGTAAAATTTGTCTTGCTCAATGCAAAACGGAAAACCAGCTCACTAAGGGATTGTATTACAGTTATCTATTAAGTATATAAAGAGCGGACCAGGGAAGAGCACAGACACATACAGAGGGTGCAGCTGCTTTCTAGTAAGTGTTTTATCTCACCTCAATGTTACATTCACAGCTACACTGCTCAGTACTGCTGTATGACATCCTTCATGCTGCTGCAACATGTGTTACATAGCGACAGGAGAGCAAGAAACACGGCTCTGAACACTGTGTATTGGACATATTGTAGCAGCTAGTCAATATAAGTACAACCTACAGAGAAATGCCTGAGACTAGATAATGACCAATCTGTGCAGAAGTCAGTTTAACATGGAATGACTAGTTTGGATCTCCAGGACAGGTCTGCACAAGCAGATATTGCCTTTATTTTCAGAAGAATGACTATAAAAACTAATGACACATTTCTTTCTTCATTAAAATAAATTGAATACTAACAGTAGTATAATATTTTTCACTTTTAACAGTTTACTGTATGCATAATTCAATAATCATTCAATACATTTCATGCGCCACTTGGTTTCCATTGTGGATCTATCAGAACATAATACATCACTGGCAGTCACAGACAAAAGAGGCCTCTGAGCAAGTACAATACATGGGCGCTTTGCAATCCAATAGCTCATCATAATGCAAAATTCCACCTGCTTTGGAGGTAGGAGAGAACCCCATTAGCTCTTGGGCACCTGTGCGTCTGCAAAGGTTGCACCGATGATTTGTCCGCCCCTGTAATAGATACGTGTAATGTGTGTCTAGAATATGACGCAAACTCCTTTTATACTGTAGTGAGCATAATCGTTTCATATAGTACAGTCCCACAGAGGCATTATGGGTGCTTTATTAGAGTATGATAGTGTGCCTAAGGCCGGAGTCACACTAGCGATGAATACGGACGAGTGCTGTGCGATCAAACATCGCATAGCACTCGGACCAGTATTAATCTATGGCGCAGCTCCCATCACCGTTTTTTTTCTTGGCCGTATTCTACGTGCGAGTGAAATCGCAGCATGCTGCCATTGTCACCGACACTCGGCCGAGTCTAGGCGCACTCGCACCCATAGACTGTAAGTCTATGGGTGCGAGTGACAGCGCACATCACTCAGATATCATCCGAGTGCTGTGCGAAATACGCCGACCCCAGCAATGGAGGAGATAGAGAAATTTGTTTCTCTGCCTCCTCCGCAGCTGTGCTCCGATCCGCTCTCTGCGAGAGGCTCGGAGCACAGTCTCATGACACTCGGCTCCCGCACGCAGCAGAGCAGGAGCCGCGGGTCATTAGCATATCACATCCTATGCTCTGGCATCGGATGCCATACGCAGGTGTGACCCCGGCCTAAAGGTAATAAAACCAAAGGAAACTTTTTTCTATGGCTCAGAAAGTTTACACCTGCGACCATCCACTAATGGCAATTATCTGGAAGAACAGGCTGCCTAAATAAACAGCTTACATCAACTCTTCAGCGAGATGTTTGGCTTTTTATGCTTAAAGTGCAGACATTTTATTGCAGCTGTAAAAGTAGGTGTAAAATACTGACAAGAGATTATTAGTGTGAAGTAAATGGATGCTGCAAGACAGTTTTGTTCTTATCAGACAATGAAATATGTGTCATTGATAACAAGGCTGGATACAACCTGTAGAAAGCCATGGTGTTACGGGAGCTGTCACCAAAGTTAATGTTGTAAAACTAAAAGCGTACTGCTAATAGTGAACAATGTTCTAACCAAACTACAGGTTTAAAATCTCAGATTTACTGTTTGGGGATTGTACACACTGCCTCTTTTTACTGAGATTTTGGAAAATAAATTGAGTGGAAACGCCAAGTTTTTGAGGAGTTATGTGGAGGATTGTGATAGTTTTGCCTCAGTTTCTTCTCAATAAGTCTTAGAAAATCTCTGTGTGCCTATAGCACAAGGCAGAAAAAGAACATATAAAACCACTTTGCATTGCTCCATAGTAATCTGGGCAGGGCTACAGTGTGGACTAATCATGGTAGCTCTCTGTTAGCAAGTCATGCACTCCGTTAGCACTCTGCCTTAATTGACATGCAGCTTGGCACAGCTGGTGCTGACATCAAAATCACAATAAGACATCAAACAATGCAGAAGAGGTTGTAAAGTGCTCAACCATGGAAGTCCTGGGCAAGCTGTTGATCCCACTCATTCTGGCACTCCACAGACAACACATGTCCCCGTCACAGTGTGCTGCCGTGTGTGGGGTGCATCACAATTACTTCTGGCCTGCAGGCCTTCATTGACTCCAAGTTTTCCTCTTCTGGAACCTCGGCGCCAATCAATCCAGAGGACACAGGATTTGTAAAAAAAACAATCAAACTTTTACTTGACAATTGGCAGTCTTTATAAACAGGAATAGAGGATAAGGCCCAACAGGTTTTCGTCCTTCCCACAGGTACCAGACACTACTTCAACCCTACTTCTCGGTTTGCTCTCTTCTCTAGCACTAGGAAATCTTCTCCAACATTAGCAGTGCTTCCGGATTGCAATCCCTGAGTCCATCTTTCCATGTTCCTCACACTAACCAAAGATTCCCAAACCTCCTCTCCACAATGGGCTGGCCTTAACTCTTGCACTGTCTCTGTGCCTGCTGTGTTGCTAGCAGACATCACCTTTCACCTAAATTCTAGACAGTGACATCTTGTGACCAGGAGTTAGTATTGCGACCCCCAAGGCAATTAACAATTGTTATCACATGAAACATCAGAAACAAAACATTATTCACTGTCATGACTCAGCTGTCGGGTGACCCGGGACCAGGAGCTCATTCACTATCCCAACACTACGGAACGCCCTAGCTCACCCTATTCCTTGGGATACTTCTGAAGGTGAAGATGCCGGGGCCGCCACCCTTGCCTTATCTCCTAAGTTAGTCCTCCATCTGTTGTCTTCCTCCACCCAGGGAAAAAGGGCGGTACTGTGCACCGCAGTACACCAACCAACAAACAAGGCTACACAAACAGGGGCAAAATGAAAACACCAGGCATAGAAATATTCACTCACATATAACAGAGGAGTGCAAAGTAGAGGAGGGAAGGGAATTATCACACTTACAAACCACGCAACAGTCACGGATAACTCCTCCAAAACTCCTTCTCATATGAACTCCTCGCCTCTTAAGCCATGCAGCAAATGCTAGCTCTGTTGTGGGTTTGAATCAGGACCCAGATTATAAAGGGAATGGGAGTGGCTAACTGAGCTCAACTGAGGGCTCAGTGTTTCCAACATGGCCGACTAACCCGTTCTGCCAAAATAAATAAACACTATTAAAAAGGAGAAGCACAGGAGGAGCAATCAATAGCTGCATTCTTCTGGCTCCTCTCTGTTGCGGTAACCCAGTGACATTCACGTTCTACACCACAGCAGCATTGATGTCTTCAGGGGGAATGCGGTAGCTGATCCATCTCCTTGCACATTCAACAGTGTTGCTGACAGCTATGGTGACGCAGTAGTGATCTCGTTAGCGATCTCGCTAGCGATCTCGCTTAGTGTGGCATACCCTTAAGGCATATGCTCTTTTACAATGGTGGGTTTTCCTGCAAACGCATAACTTTGAGCCAATCAAATGACTTCCTTCTCCTCTCTCACAGAACAGTAGTAGAGAGTTAAAATGCAGTTGTAAGTGATCCTCAGCTCCATCTGCTATTGATCCTTATATCTGCAGATATATTTTTGGGGGCAGAGGGTATTTGAAACATTTTCAGACAGCGCACTGCCAGTGATACTGGAACTACAGAGTCCAGGAAAATAAAAATGCCATTTTCTCCTAATAAGATATCAGGGGGACCAGCTGACAGGATCTGGTTAACCAAGGCAGGGTATATAGAGTAAGACCACCACTACGATCCCTTAAATTCAATGTGGTCCACTTTCCCTACTAATGTCCAGTGTTTTTGTAACGAATGGAAGCGGAGGCAGAGGTGGTGAAGTTCACATTTGTTTTTATTTTTTAATGTGGAACCTCGAGACCGCGGTCCGGGGGGCTCCGAAGGGGGCGTAACTAGTGAGCCCCGGGTACCCGTAGTAAGGCCCCTCGAACAGGACCAGAATGGAATACCCGGAGGACACAGGTGCTACCTCCAGTTAGACCCCGGACACGTGGCAGCTGTCCCAGAGGGACCAAAAGGTTAACAGGTTTTTACAGAGTCCGTGGAGGGTTCTTGACGGAGAAGGGTAAGGTCCTGGTCCAGAACGGATGGTAGTAGGCTGGCTCCAGTGACCTTGTCACGGTCCACGGGTACGGATGGCTGATGGCGGAACGGGATGACACTTGCGCCAGTAATAGCAGAGATTGTCCAGGTTAGCCAGATACGGGTTAGCAATGATCTGAGGAGACAAACAGTATCAGCGAAGCACAGAGACTGCAGACGCAGCGCAGACAGATCAGGAACAGAACCGGATGTAGCAATGATAGAACACGTTGCTCCGGCACTCCCCTAATGGTGGAGTGACCAGATATAGTACTGAGTGCGCAGCCATTGGTTAATTAGCTATTTCAAAAAATGCACGCTGCCCCTTTAAGAGAGACGGTGGGCGCGGCCTCGCGTCCTAAGCAAACTATCTGGAGGCCTGCCAGCAGCGTGCCAGGAAGTGGAGGAGGACACAGGACGCCGAGAAGCAGATGGGACAGGAGACCCCAGCCTGCGCGCAGACTGCTGCAGAGGGACAGCCAGAGGAACAGGTGAGTGAGCAGAACGGAGTGCAGAGCCAGCGCTGGGACCGAGTGTAACAGTTTTTATTTATAAGACATACTCCCCATTTCCCTCTTATAGAACCATAGAATGTTAGAGTTGGAAGGGACATCCGGGGTCATCGTGTCCAACCCCCTGATCAATGCAGGATTCAATAAACCATCTCAGACAGATGTCTGTCCCCATCTCTTTTACACATGTTCTTCTGCAGCTTTTCTTGTGGGTCCACACCACACCTATCTGACATGTTATATAGTATAATCAACATCTTGGAGACATCATCGGAATGACTGCACCAAAATTCAATAGCACAACATTTTTTTAACCCATAAATTACACTAATACCTCCTGTGGCGGTCTATACGTCCACTTATTCTTCGTGCTGGCTTTATAACATATGAAACATTATAGAGGTTGGCAGTAAGTCTTTAATTTACTGCAGCGCCACCACAAGGGTAATTAAGTATTACACATCGCTCATTGAAAATAATTGGGTGTCTGTGTAATACAGGACAAGACAGAGATGTTCTTTGGAAACACTCCACAAGAGATGGAGATTCTGATCACAGAACTCCCTCTATTACAGAAGTTCTTCTTCTCATACACCTCGCTAGGCCCCCATAAAATAATAAAGCTTATTCTCACCCCCGTGCTGGCGTCATTCCCATGCTTCCCACACGTGGTCTCCCGCTCCCAATCAGCGCTGACGTCACTGTCCCCACCTCCTGTCGAATTGTTTGGCCCCATTAACATAAAACACCTATACTCACCCCCGGTCCTTGGGCTTTTCCAGCCGTGTCGGCACTCGCGTTCCTGAGGATGTTATGTCACATGAGCCCTGCTCCCAATCAGCGATGGTGTCACTCTCCCCACCTTTGGACAAATCGAACATCAATAAGAATTCAGAGCGCAGTTGCTTCCTGATGATATTCAATACTTCCGAAGGCGAAGATAGTGGAGCCGGTACTGACTGGGAGTTGGGCTCATGCGATATAACAACAAGAATGCAAATAGTGCCGGAATGGTGCCGGCCCCGGAGGTCAGTACAGGTGTATTTATTTCAATGAGGAATGAGAAGTGGTTTTCCTAGTAGTGGACAACTAATTTAACTCACAATTCCCTAATATGGTACTGAGTATTAAAATTTTTCTAAAACTGGCAACTCCTTGATTTTTACTTTTATATCACTCTACATGAATTTTTCATGTATTTTTCGACAATTAATGATGTTGGTACAAACTTCATCCTTCTTCCCTGTACTGAAGTTAAATATTTCTCTAAAACCAACCCAAACCATTCTAATTAAGAATCAGATCATGGGCTCCTGTTCATTTGTAGAGAGAACTGACAAAGCATAAACGGTATAAAAAGTTGACCATATGCTTTTGTTTTTTTGATACCCGAAGGCAAGAACAGACCTAGTTTATAAACAAAGGATTGCTATCACATGTCAGCTTGTATCTAAAGTGAGATTTTCAAGGTGTGACTATAAATATACATCTCACAGCTGCTAGACTGCCAGAGACAGAGAACGCAAGTTGTACTGAAAGAAGAACACAGAGAAATCTGCCTGCTGTATAAATGATCAACAAAATCGTTTGTAGAGAAATAGCAGGAATACAACGAATTACCGAGTCCGGATACTGCAGGGTCCTATGGGGGATCTTACAAAAGATCACCTAGAGGTAGAAGGTATTAATCAATATATAGAGATATCTTCATATAGGACGTCATTGCTATCTTTTCCAAAATTTATGAAGAAATATTCCAGCATTCATGTATTATGCTTAAACAAAACTCTAGCTAATTCCATCATTCGGCAATACAATAATGTACAGCGATTTCCAGCAGCATGCATTTCCGTCTGTCTTAAGGCTTTAATGACAGCTAATCACAATGTATCACAATTTTTAAGCATAATAATTAAGCGTGGGGAAATTTCTTCAGAAGCGCAATGCCGGGGACACTATGTGGATGATGTAGGGATGCAAGATCCACACGAAGCAAGAAGGAGGACTGCATCGCAAGAAGAAGGGAGGCGCCTGACCAAGACAAGTGACACCCATCAGACCAGAGCGCCTCGCAGGCGAGTATAATAAAAGGTATTTTTCTTGTCTTGCAGGTCGGGTTGGGGGCATATACAGCATTCTAGAATGCTGTTTATCTCATATTGGTCAAACCTGGTGACAGGTTCACTTTAAAAAAATCCTGACAAACATAAAAATTCTATCGTTTTATTGGAATACGAAGCAGTGAATTTCAAATTGACATCATTCATATTTAAATATTTAATGAAATTTGGTATGGCCGCCATGTCTCCTCTCCATATAATGAGGATGTCATCAACATAGTGGCCATACCACATGAACTGATCACCGAAACGGTTAATGTCAGAGTAAATGTGAAAATTTTCACAAAAAAAGATTATTTTTCAAACAAAAAGAAATTATGTGTTTAATAGATCATCTACTGCAATCACAATAAAATATTTTAAATCATCATTATATGTACTGAAATTGTTTAAATTCTCTTCTATTGCCTTCAGTGCAAGGTTATGAGGAATACACAAATACAAATTTATTACATCACAGGTAATAAAAACACATTTTTTGCGATTCGTGGTTCTCCACACAGTTGTGCCTTTAATAAAGCTAGGGGTTATTTGTACTGATAACTTAAGGTGTTGATATACCCAGAAGCTCAATCCTTCATTAATGGATCCAATTCTTGCTATAATGGGACGCAAAGGTGGAGAGAATAATTATTTTTTTATTTTAGGCAATCCATGAAAAATCGATGTTACGGGATGTAACGGTATAATTAATCATTTTTCTTTCTTACTAAAAATATTTCATTTGACCCTTTCTTCTACCAAATGTTCAAGAGTTTTTTTCAAACATTTCTGTTTGATTTTCCTTTTTTTTATGTTTTATTATTGCCTATAATCTTGTATATCTGTGTTGCATACATCTCTTTATTCATGATCACACTTCCAGTTTTATTCTGATTTCTTTATGATAAGAATGTCATTCTTTTTTAGGGATTTAATTGCTTTTTTTGTTTTCTGGTTATCCTTTAGATAGCATGCTGAAGAGGAATCACCAGGGGCCAAACACCGAGGCCTGGGTGAGAGAACAAGACAACGCAACTAGGTAATGCGATCTCCGTCACTTATGGTGGAAAGCGCCAATCTCCTGGGCGTCGGCAAGCATTTTAAATGCTTGGTCACCATAAGGGTATGTTCCTACATGTTGGAAAGAAGAAAAAAAGCCAGCTCACTGGATTGCCTAGTCTCTACGGAGCACGGAATGAACATCGCTGCAACTGATGTTGCTGATGAGATTGTAGGAGAACAAAATCAGCTCAACTTGTAAAATTGTCAACTTCATTTGTATATAATTAAAACATCTTCACATGTGTAAGGAGATGAACAGGACCAGTGCTGCCGGTTCGAGGAACACTCTGGGGCCGGAACTGTCGGGGCTGACATCACTGTTGACGGGGATGACTTGTCTGTGTGGGGAAAGCCTGAACACCTGACAGAAGGGGGCGAGGGGGACATAAAAGGAGCTGAGCGCTGGAAAGGGGGGGACTTAGCGGGAAGGCGACTACGGAGCAGGAAAAAGGTTGACTCCCTCTCCTCAACTACAGCCACTGACGCCAGCCCTTTAGAGACTGTCCGACTCACATACCCTTTACCGAGTGGAGGGCGGGAGACGCTGTGACACCCGGTATGTACCATGATCACTTTGCCAACGTTTGGCATATGATGTATATGTTACATGATTAGTACATTATATATCATGGTAGGGCAGGTATGATGGAGTTTCATGATCTTGTATGCCCCTAATATATTATGGCCTTTACTTTTAGATACCTGTCATTTACATTATATGGTGCTTCCGTATGTTGTTGCAGCTTTCCTCTGCCCGGGCTCATGCTGGATATGCGTGTAACTTGTAGCCCTCGTGTTATCCCTTTTACCTTGTTATGCTGATATTTAATAAAGGATTTTTTCTATATAAGTCTCGTTGACATTTCACTGATTTGTTCTGTTTTTGGTATCTTTGACTACGGAGCAGGAAGAAGGTTGACTCCCTCTCCTCAACTACCGCCACTGACGCCAGCCCTTTAGAGACTGTCCGACTCACATACCCTTTACCGAGTGTCCCTCCATGTACCAGACCCAGAACGTGCAATGCAGCAGACGTACCGTCTTCTCCTGAACTTTGTGATTCCGTGCGAGGCCTTGTCACCCCTGCGGCCTGTACGGCGTTGTGCTCCCGGTGTACCAAGTTTTCCTTGAGAAACCAGCGAAAGGAACTGTACCCACGCTCTAAAGGACCCAAGATCAACGGACTTCAGACCAATGGACCCGGACACTTCGGCACAATCAGGAGACAGTGCATCTCACTTCTACACAGCAGAACCAGAGACTTTGTTTACAGATTGCGACGCCATCGGAGTTGTTCCAATCACCTCCCAACCATAACTCCAATCGATAAGTCTTTACCTTCACTTTTTCCCTTCTTGTTACGGTTATTCTGTAGTTCATTTGCTTAATCACCTCCCTGCATGGAGGTTTTCTTTGAATTCGTATTCAGCAATTGCCTAAGTAAATTCCTGTTAACCCCCTTCTCTGCCTCCTGCTGTTTATTGCATCCGACGAACCTTTACACATGCATCATTGGTCCATAGATAGGAGCATCCACACATTTCTGGAGCACTCAGAACCCTTAAAGGTATGCCACACTAAGCGAGATCGCTAACGAGATCGCTAACGAGATCACTACTGCGTCACCATTTATGAGCTATGTGTGACATGTAGCAGCTATGTGGCCCCTGCTGAGATGTCGTTGATCGCTTATGAACGTTCTGAGCCGTTTTTTGGTCGTTGGTGTCCCGCTGGTGAGCCTGAATCGCTGAGTGTGACACCCTTTATGAACGACTTCACCAGCATCGCAGGTGGGACTAGGTTTTCCAAACGACCGCAGAGGTCGTTATACAGATCGCTGATGAGTTGTGTTTGGAATCACAGATCGCTGATGAGTTGTGTTTGGAATCTAACTAGCGATCACATAGCGATCGCACTAGCGATCTCGCCAGGTTAAGTCGTTGTCGTGATCGCTAGTGCGATCGCTAAGTGTGGCAGTGCCTTTACTCAGGACTTTTTTTGCTACATTAAGTTCTCACGTACATATCCACTGTGGATTGTCAGATGAAAATCTGATGTAAGGGTACATTCACTTGATGTACATTTGTTTTGAAGTATGTGGCAGGAATAGGAGGCACAAAAACCCTGGTTTCTCTCAAATAGTTGCAGTATCACCTGTTGCAGGTCCTCAAATTAAGTCCCATTTGATTACACTAGTCGATGAGCTGCCATCTGTCATGGTTTTTTATCTAACTGCACACAGGAACTGCAGTTTAAAACGGTTTTTAAAACTGTGCCAGGAATGGCAGTACCGTATTAATGGTTTTCCCATTGAAAACAATAGGACTCGTTCTGCACTCATTTTTTCCATGGCAAATTCATTTTTATAGCATCAAAAGGCGTGCATATAACTAAAAAATAATCAAGAGTGTGAAGACTACGACATCAAGTTCAGGTGCTGTGCTGATGTAGTGACACTACAACTTCACATATTGGTACATTATTGCCAATTATTACAATACAAATGCAAAACAAGTTGAACATGTTTTGACTCGTTCGTCAGGCAGAAGGAAGAAGCACGGTGCGAAGCGCGCGTCGGGGAAAGGGGAGACAGCACACCACTGAGGCACACATGTTTGCAGCTAACGGGACTAAGGTAATATGTAAATGGTCATTATGACAGTTTAGATATGCGTGTATCATAGTGTCTATCTCCACTCTGCCTGCAGCTTGCTGGCAGGATTGACTGACACTCTATGGCCTTCTCAAATAGGGTACTATATAGCAAAATGGCTTATTCTGATGGAAGCAAGCTGTTCCTTGGTGGGGAGTTGATTTGTGCTTGGATAGACACTTTGGTTATGTATTATGTGAGATATGCAATGTGTTCCCATCTCTTATCCACCAGGATATTTATTGATCTATGACTTCACCTCTCCATGCTGCTTTGTAGAAGATATAGGGATTTACCTTCTATTATTGAATAGTTATAGAGTGCTCTTTAGATTTCTAAAGATATGAGGGATTTATCCCAAAAATGCTAATTAGCCTAAGAATACAAGCCTATGTTTTTGTAAATTGTTTATATAAGGCTGAGGTCTGTTCATATTACAAGATTCTATACCTATTTTATTTTTTTTCCCATTACTGCTGCTGCACTCCCCATGTGTTTGTTTTCTATGGTATGAGGCACCCTTGTTTTTATTATAGTTTGTCTTGTCTATTTTAATCTATTTTCCAATAAAATATTTTGCTTTTATCTCATATATTGATTACACTCTTGATCTTTTTGCAACATAATTGCTGCATGATCTATATGGTTCTATAGTTTCTTGTTTGTCTTCTATTGCAGAATGCCTGACGAAGACCCAGTAGTGAGTAGAAACACGTTGCACTTTTATGATATTAAACTACACCTATCTTTAGCAATATATGAGGTTACACGGGATCAGCGGCTGATCTCAGTATTGTATAACAGATATTTGATCTACATCCTCAACCCAATTACTATGTTGGAAGCCATTAGGGTTGAAGTACTTGAAGATACTTCAGAAACTATATACACGAGTGCCGATTGGAGTTGCGACAAGGTGAGCAGATATTCAGCTGCTTTTGAAAGATTTACAACTAATCTAACTACTACACTTATGTAACGCCCGATTTTTTATTCATGTATCAGATATATTCTGCAATGCAAGAAGCTGAAAATTCATAAAATTTTCTCAGTAAAATATGTAGCAAAAATCATATAACTGTGTGCATTTTTTTTGAAGGTATGAATTTCACTGTGGATTTTCTGTGCTGGAATTTTTTGTGGATATATTCTTATTAGGTGGCAACTACAACTCTGCTCCTGTCCAGGCACTGTGATAAGAGATGCAACTCAGTTCCATGCAAGACAAAACCTTATAAACAAAATTTGCATTTACCTTGCTGAAAGCAAGTAAAAAGAAATAGTGCATATAAATAATATAGGGTGCTTAGTAAAGACTGTTTTTGATCAAAAAAGGCGTAAACGCCATCCCACCGCGGCAAGGTGTACCCCACTTGGGACAGTCCTATTCTCTAATATTAAAACCTCACCTAGTGTCAGCCACTATGTGAATTTCACTGTGGATTTTCTGCGCTGGAACATTTTTGAGGATATACTCTTATAAGGTGGCAGCATTTCAACAACTCTGCTCCTGTCCAGACAATGGACAGAGAACTGTAACTCAGTTCCATGCATCCTGTGGCACTCCACAGAAAAATATAAGTCGTATTAGGTTGGAAGTAGTGATGAGTCATTCGCAACCGATCCAGCACAAAGAGTCAGCTCCCTTCAGTGAAAGACTGAAGCCAGCACCCCAGTGAGATGCACTTGCAGTATCTGAATGGCTCTCATGTTCGGATGCCGAGGAAAATGAAAGCTTGCCCACCTGGCCTCGGTAATACTCTGTTATTGGCTGACTGTAAGTGGATGGAGTTTCAAGGGCATCAGACTGTGATAATTTTACCATAAATATGTGTTCATCTGTGGGTGAACAACATACACTGCTCAAAAAATAAAGGGAACACTAATACCACATCCTAGATATCTCTGAACTAAATATTCATTACGTAGTGAAATGCGTTGAAAACAATAAAACATAAAAATTATCAATCTAAATCAAAATTAATATCCCATGGAAGTCTGGATTTGGAATAATACTCAAAATCAAATTACAGGCTGATCCAACTTCAGTGGAAATGCATCAAGGCAAGGAAATGATGCTCAGTAATGTGTGTGGCCTCCACGTGCCTGAATAACTTCCCTTCAAAGTATGGGCATGCTCCTGATGAGGTGGCAGGTGTTCTCATGAGGGATCTTCTCCCAGACCTGGATTAAAGCCCAGTGCACCTGCAGATGGTCTCTCAATGGGTCTGAGGATCTCATCCCGGTACCTAATGGCAGTCAGGGTATCAGGGTACCTCTGGCTATCACATGGAGGGCTGTGCGGCTCTCCAAAGAAATGCCTCCCATAACATTACTGACCCACTGCCAAACCGCTCATGCTGAAGTATGTTGCAGGAAGCATAACGTTCTCCATGGTGTCTCCAGACTCTGTCACAGGTGTCACATGTGCTCAGTGTGAACATGCTCTCATCAGTGAAGAGCACAGGGTGCCAATGTCAAATCTGCTAATTTTGGTTTTCTCTGGCAAATGCTAGTCACCCTACACAGTGTTTTTTGTACTGTAAGCACAACGCCCACTTATGGATGTCGGGCCCTCATACTACCCTCATGAATTCTGTTTCTGACAGTTTCAGCAGACACATAGATGTTGTGAACGTATTGGAGACGACTTCAGAGCTGAGCCTCCCTCTGGTGGTGGCTGAGGGTATTGAATCTATGTGGAACACCAAGAGTCCTACACCTGCAGCTGACGAGTGGTTGTCAGGTGATACTGACTGGCCTGATATAAGTCAGCTGAACTCCCATGATCCTCGCCGGTTGCGCGGTGACCCTCAGGATTGGGCCTTTTCTCTGACACCTGGGGATCCTGTTTTGAATGATGTTGATGTGTTTTTTCAGGCTCTGGGGTTATTGTACGATGAACCTAATGTTACTGATAAAACTGAAAAAACCTTGTTGGCATTGAATCAGGGTCATGAAGCCGCTGAGCTGTATTGTCAGAAATTCAGAAAGTGGGCAGTCCTTACTAAATGGAATGATGATGCTCTGGCAGCTCTTTTTCGGAAGGGTCTGGCAGAGACTGTAAAAGATGTTATGGTGGGATTCCCTGTCCCTCTGGTTTCAATGACTCTATGTCATTAGCTATTCAAGTTGACAGACGTCTGCGCGAGAGTAGAAATATGCGTGAGATTGTGATGCCTTTTGGGCTCACTAATGCCCCTTCCGTCTTCCAATCCTGTATGAACAATATTTTCAGGGATTTCGTGGATAAATTTCTGATAGTTTATTTGGACGATATCTTGATTTTTTCCAATGACTGGGACTCTCATGTGGAACATGTTCGGACTGTATTCCGGATTTTGAGAGAAAACGCATTGTATGTGAAGGGATCAAAATGTCTTTTTGGCGTACAGAAGGTTTCATTTCTGGGATTCATTTGGTCTCCGTCTGTTATTGAAGTGGACCCGGTCAAAGTTCAGGCCATTTGTGATTGGGTTCAACCCACTACATTGAAGGCTCTTCAGTGATTTTTGGGTTTTGCTAATTTTTATCGTAAATTTATAGCTAATTTGTCTGGTATTGTGAAACCACTGACTGATTTGACCAAGAAGGGTTCTGATGTAGTGAATTGGTCTCCTGAGGCAGTTTCTGCGTTTCAGGAGCTTAAGCAGAGATTCACTTCTGCTCCTGTTCTGCGCCAACCTGATGTTTCTCTACCATTTCAGGTGGAGGTTGATGCTTCTGAGATTGGAGCAGGAGCCGTTTTGTCCCAAAGGGATCCGGAGACCTCTAAGAGTAACCCTTGTGCCTTTTTCTCTCGAAAATTTTCCCCAGCGGAACGTAACTATGATGTGGGTAATTGGGAGTTATTGGTCATGAAGTGGGCTTTTGAGGAGTGGAGACATTGCCTGGAAGGAGCCAAGCATCAGGTGGTGGTCCTTACGGATCATAAGAACCTGGTTTATCTTGAATCAGCCAAGTGACTTAATCCTAGACAGGCCAGGTGGGCCTTGTTTTCACACGTTTTCATTTTGTGGTCTCTTTTCTCCCTGGCACTAAGAATGTTAAGGCGGATGCCCTCTTGAGGAGTTTCTTCCTGGATTCTCCTGAGGTAACTGAGCCTGCTGTTATTTTGAAGGAGGGTGTGGTTCTTTCCACTATCTCGCCCAATTTGAGACTGGCTTTGGAGAAATTTCAGGAGGATAAACCTGAACATTGCCCTGCTGGGAAATTGCTTGTACCAGACCAGTGGAGGAATAATGTAATGTCTGAGATTCATTGCTCCACGTTGGTTGGCCATCCTGGTATTTTTGGTACCAGAGATTTGCTGAGTCGGTCCTTTTGGTGGCCCACTTTGTCTCATGACGTCAGGGACTTTGTGCAGTCCTGTGGAACTTGTTCTCGGTCCAAACCTTGCTCTCGCTCTAGTGGTTTGTTAATGGCATTGCCTGTGCCCAAGAGGCCATGGACCCATATCTCTATGGATTTTATTTCCGACCTCCCTGTCTCTCAGAGAATGACCGTTATTTGGGTGATCTGTGATAGGTTTTCCAAGATGATACATCTTGTGCCACTAAGTTGCCATCCTCCTGAGTTGGTGCCCTTATTTTTTCAACAGGTGGTCCAGTTTGTGTCCAGATTTTGGAGGACATTTTGTTCCAGACTGGGAGTTCAGCTGTCTTTTTCCTCTGCGTTCCACCCTCAGACCAATGGACAGACTGAGAGAACAAACCAGACCTTGGAGACTTATTTGAGATGTTTTGTATCTGCTGATCAAGATGACTGGGTCTCCTTTTTGCCCTTGGCTGAGTTTGCTTTAAATAATAGGGCTAGTTCTGCCACCTTGATGTCTCCATTTTTCTGCAATTTCGGGTTTCATCCTCGATTTTCTTCAGGGCAGGTGGAGGCTTCTGTCTGTCCTGGTGTTGACTCTATTGTGGAGAGAATGCAGCAGATTTGGGATCAAGTAGTGGATAAGTTGTCCCTCTCTCAGGAAAAGGCCCAGCGGTTTGCCAACCGACATAGGAGTGATGGTCCTCGATTTAAAGTGGGTGACTTGGTTTGGTTGTCCTCAAAAAATATCCCTTTGAAGGTTGCATCGCCAAAATTTAAGCCAAGGTTCATTGGACCTTATAAGATCGTGGAGATTATTAATCCCGTTTCCTTCTTCCAGGAACGTTCAATAAAGATTTGTGAAATACGTTGTGAATCTTGAAGAGATTTGTCGAGCCAGTGGTTCCTATGGCTGCGCCTCCTGATCCTTTTTTGGTTGAGGGCAATTTGGAGTATGTTTTTGAGAAGATATTGGATTCTCGTTTGGCCAGGCGGAGACGCCAGTACTTGGTGAAGTGGAAAGGCTATGGTCAGGAGGACAATTCTTGGGTATTTGCTTCTGACATTCATGCTGAAAGACAGGTCCGTGCCTATCACTGAGCTCATCCTGATCGTCCTGGTGGCACAAGTGAGGGTTCGGTGACCCCTCCTCAAGGGGGGGGTACTGTTGTGAACGTATTGGAGACGACTTCGGAGCTGAGCCTCCCTCTGGTGGTGGCTGAGGGTATTGAATCTATGTGGAACACCAAGAGTCCTACACCTGCAGCTGACGAGTGGTTGTCAGGTGATACTGACTGGCCTGATATAAGTGAGCTGAACTCCCATGATCCTTGCCGGTGATCAATTGTTCTTCCTGGTCTAGGTTGGAATTCAGCTTGCTTTTCTGCTGTCTCCTGCTTGCATTCAGATAAGTCTTGTTCAGTTTTTTTTATTGTGGTTTGAATTCCTTGCTTTTTGCTGCATTGCTTTTTGTCTTCAGCCGACCCGGGTCCCCTTTGGGGGGCTTTGGCTGGTCCCCGTTCGTTTTTTGTATTTGTTCATTTACTCAGTTCTTGTGATATTTTACTGCTGGGTAGCTACGTGTCCACACCAGAGATCTGATATAGGTGGTCGAGACCGTGTGGTCTCAGTGTTTTTGGATTCAGAAGTGTTGGAGTTTTTCCTAGGGTTTTTCTGGGTTGCAGACGGTATTCTCTCCTGTGCTGTCCTATCAGTTTTCGGCCCCAGCGTTTGCTCAATCTATTTTCTATCTGTGTTCGTATTTTCATCTTGTCTAACCGCAGTTATATGTTTGGGGGCTTCCTACTCTTTTGGGGTCTACTCCAGGGCAGTTAGCTTTCCTCTTTCCATCTTCAGGGATAGCTATCTCTCCGTCTGTGACGAGGCGTCTAGGGCACCGTAGGAACGTCCCACGGCTGCTTCTAGTTGTGCGGTTAGTTTAGGGGTCTGCAACCTATTAGTTTCCAACCTCTCTGGTGTTAGGCTGCCTATGCGGTTTTTTGCTCCTGCCTCCTCAGCTACCAAAACATAAAACATAGATATTAGTGGCCTTCTGGAGGTCATTTTGCAGGGCTCTGGAACTGCTAATCCTGTTCCTCCTTACACAAAGAAGATAGCGGTCCTGTAGCTGGGTTGTTGCCCTCTTACGTCTCCTGGTGTACTAGTCTGTCTCCGGGTATCCGCCCCATGCTCTGTACACTGTACTGACAGACACAGCTACCCTTCTTGCCACAGCTCGCATTCATGTGCCATCCTGGATGAGCTGCACTACCTGAGCAACCTCTGTGAGTTATAGACACCACCTCATGCTACTGTACCTTTAGGGGTCAGAGCATTTACACTACTGATCTTCATTTCCTTGTCTTGAGGCATTTCCAATGAAGTTGGATCAGCCTGTAATTTAATTTTCCACTTTGATTTTGACAATCATTCCAAATCCAGACGTCCATGGGATATTAATTTTGATTTACAATGATCATTTTTATATTTTTTGTACTCAACACATTCCACTATGCAATGAATAAAGATTTGCAACTGGAATATTTCATTCAGTGATATCTAGGATGTGGTGTTCTAGTGTTCCCTTCATTTTTTTAAGCAGTGTATATTAAATAGGGATCTGTTTGGGATCCGAAAGAAACAGCTCTTTTTGGTGAGAGGAGGCAAATGATCTGACTCACCAAAAAGAGCTCATCACTAGTTGGAAAGGGTGGTCTCTACCCTCAGTGATCACCAAGTGGTCTCAAATTTTAGCAGTATATCATCACTATACAATATACAGTTAGAATACCGCTTTAAGCAAAAAGGAACAAAAATGAACATAAAGAAGAAATTGGATGGAAACTGTGCAGAGTGTGAAATCCATATGTGATTATTTTAGCTGACTTTCCATTTTTTGCACTGGTACCAAGTTCAACAAACACTTTTCACAGTTGGCTTAGCTGATGAAGTGCTGCCAATTTCCATTCTTTGTGAGTGAGTGGTACAAAATGCTTTACTTAAATCACTTCAGCCACAATTGTCTCTATTTTCTCTGAACCTTATGGTTTAGTATGACGCAGTACAACAGTTGACTTTGTTTTATGGTTATTAGCTGCTGCATGTGCTTCATAAGCAGTGTCATCAATGTATTAACATGTCCTCATTGTATTGCTATTTGGAAATTACTTTTCTCTGACTTTCTAAAAGAAAAAAAATTGCTTTTGCATATGTCATTTTATAGAATAGACAAACGGAATAAGTGATCCGCTGCATCAGCTACGGAAATGGAAGCAGAGGAGTGCAATTCATTATTGTGGGTATTATTTTTAGAACAGAAAAAAAGTCTTGCTTGCATAAAAACAGACAACAAAGAGACCCTATAATAATCAATAGAGCCCCTCTACTTCCTGTTACATAAATGATGCAATAGATCACTTACTCTGTTTGTAAATAAAAAGGAACATGTCAATGGACATGCGAAAAAGTCTAAATGGCAGATCGCTGGGGGCCAAACCCAAGCTTTAGCAGAGAAGTCAGCTGTGTTATGTTCTCAAGTGAAATAAGAGGGCGTTATGTACAGCTAAATGATTAAAGGTGTAGTCCACTTCCCAAAAAATATCTTTAAATATTCTTAACATATAAATATATACAACTTGCTAATATACAGGTATTAAGAAAGGTGTCCTCCGGGAGTAGAGTTTCCTGATTTGGCACATGACCAATGTCAAATGTGCCAGGGGCTGGCTGATTTCAGAGCAAAACATACTTTTAAAGTAACCGGGGACTGAAAGACATGAGACCATCACAGGAGTCTCCTCACTACAGCTGCTCCGCCCTCACAGGAGCCTCCTCACTACAGCAGCTCCGCCCTCACAGGAGTCTCCTCACTACAGCAGCTCCGCCCTCACAGGAGCCTCCTCACTACAGCAGCTCCGCCCTCACAGGAGCCTCCTCACTACAGCAGCTCCGCCTTCACAGGAGCCTCCTCATTACAGCAGCTCCGCCCTCACAGGAGCCTCCTAACTACAGCTGCTCCGCCCTCACAGGAGCCTCCTAACTACAGCTGCTCCGCCTCACAGGAGCCTACTCACTACAGCTGCTCCGCCCCAGGAGTCTCCTCACTACAGCTGCTCCGTCCTCACAGGAGTCTCCTCACTACAGCTGCTCCGCCTCACAGAGCCTCCTCACTACAGCTGCTCTGTCCTCACAGGAGCCTAACTACAGCATCTCCCCCTTTAACAGGTGCCTCCTCATACAGCTGCTCCGCCCTCACAGAGCCTCCTCATTACAGCTGCTCGCCCTCACAGGAGTCACCTCACTACAGCTCTCCGCCCTAACAGGTGCCTCCTCACTACAGCTTCTCTGTCTTCACAGGAGCCTCCTCATTACAGCTGCTCCGCCCTCCAGGGCCTCCTCACTACAAGTTCTCCGCCCTCACAGGTGCTCCTCACCACAGCTGCTCTACCCTCACAGGAGCCTCCTCACTACAGCTTTTCCCGCCCCCACAGTAGCCTCCTCACTATAGCAGCTCCCCCTCACAGGAGCCTCCTCACTACAGCTGTTCGCCCTCACAGGAGCCTCCTCACTACAGCAGCTCCGCCTCATCAGGAGTCTCCTCACTTACAGCTGTTCCGCCCTCACAGGAGCCTCCTCACTACAGCTGTTCCGCCCTCCACGGAGCTCCTCACATACAGCTGTTCCGCCCCCACAGGAGCCTCCTCACTACAGCAGTCCGCCCTCACAGGAGCCTCCTCACTACAGCTGTTCCGCCCTCACAGGAGCCTCCTCACTACAGCTGCTCTGCCCTCACAGGAGCCTCCTCACTACAGCAGCTCCGCCCCCACAGGAGCCTCCTCACTCAGCTGCTCCGCCCTCACAGGAGCCTCCTCACTACAGCAGCTCCGCCCCACAGGAGCCTCCTCACTAAGCAGCTCCCCCTCACAGGAGCCTCCTCACTACTAGCAGCTCCGCCCCACAGGAGCCCCTCACTACAGATGCTCCGCCCTCACAGGAGCCATCCTCACTAGGCTGCTCCGCCCCACAGGAGCCTCCTCACTAACTGCTGCCTCCGGCTCCTACAGCTCCCCTCACAGGACTCTCCTCACACAGCTGCTCCGCCCTCACAGGACCCTCACTACAGCTCCTGCCCCACAGGAGCCTCCTACTCAGCTGCTCCGCCCTCACAGAGCTCCTCACTACAGCAGCTCCCCCCACAGGAGCCCTCACTACAGCTGCTCCGCCTCACAGGAGCCTCTTACAGCGCTCCCCTCACAGGAGCCTCCTCACTACAGCAGCTCCGCCCCCACAGGTCTCCTCACTACATGCTCCCCCTCACAGGACCTCCTCACTACAGCGCTCCGCCCCACAGGAGCCCCCTCACTACAGCTGCTCCGCCCTCACAGGGCATCCTAACTACAGTTGCTCGCCTCACAGGCCCCTCACTACAGCTGCCCGCCCTCACAGAGCATCCTAACTACAGTGCTCCCCTCACAGAAGCCTCCTCACTACAGCAGCTCGCCCACAGAGTCCCCACACAGCTCTCTGCCTCACAGGACCTACTCACTACAGCAGCTCCGCCCCACAGGCCCCTCACAGCTGCTCCCCCTCACAGGAGCATCTACTAGTTGCTCCGCCCCACAGGAGCCCCTCACTACAGCTTCCGCCTCACGGATCCCCACTACAGCTGCTCCACTCACAGGTTCCTCACAGCTCTCCACCCTCCAGGAGCCTCCTACTCCATGCTCCGCCTCACAGGAGCCTCCTCACTCAGCTGCTCGCCTACAGGAGCCCCTCACTACAGCTGCTCCGCCCTCACAGGAGCTCTAACTAGTGCTCCGCCCCACAGGACCTCTCACTACAGCTGCTCCGCCCTCACAGGAGCTCCTCACTACAGCAGCTCCCCCTCACAGGAGCCTCCTCACTACAGCTGCTCCGCCTCACAGGAGCCTCCTCACTACAGCTGCTCCGCCCTCACAGAGCCTCCTACTACAGCCCCTACTCGCCTCAGCCCCTCACGGGCCTCCTAACACAGCGCTCGCCCTCACAGCTACTCACTACGCGCTCCCCTCACAGGAGTCTCCTCACTAAGCTGCTCCTCACAGAGTCTCCCCTACAGTGCTCCCCCTACAGAGCTCCCTCACAGTGCTCTCCTCAGGCCACTACAGACTCCAACTAACAGTGCCTCCCACTACAGGCTCCCCCTACAGGAGCCTCCCTTACAGGCTGCCTCACAGGAGACCCTCACTACGCTCCGCCCTACAGGTGCCTCCCACTACAGTCTCTTCTCACAGGAGCTCCTCATTACAGTCTCCCCTACAGACCCCCTACAAGATCCGCCCTAACAGTGCCTCCTCACAAGCCTACCTCACGGAGCCTCAAACACTTTCCGCCCCACATACTCCCCTAACTAGCCTCCCCCTCACAGGACCTCCTCACTACAGCTGTCGCCCTCACAGGAGCCTCCTACAGCAGCTCCCCCTCAGAGTCTCCTCACACAGCTGTTCCGCCCTCCAGGAGCCTCCTCACTACAGCTGTTCCGCCCTCACCGGAGCCTCCCTCAACACTCCAGCCCCCTCACAGACCTCCTCCACCAGCTTCCGCCCTCAAGGAGCCTCCTCACTACAGCTGTTCCGCCCCACAGGAGCCTCCTCACTACAGCTGTCTGCCCCACAGGAGCCTCCTCATACAGCGTCCGCCCCCACAGGAGCTCCTCACTGCAGCTCTCGCCCTCACAGGACCCCCACTACAGCTGTTCCCTCCCATCAGATGCTCCCTACAGCAGTCCCACTACAGCGAGCCCCCAACTCTATCAGCTCCCCCTCCAGGAGCCTCCTCACTACAGCTCCGCCCTCACAGGAGCCTCCTCACTACGCTGCTCCGCCCCACAGGAGCTCCTCATATGCTGCCGCCCTCACAGGAGCCCCTCACTACAGCTGCTCGCCCCACAGGAGCTCCTCACTAAAGCTCTCCGCCCCAGGAGCCTCCTACAGCTGCTCCGCCCTCACAGGACCTCCTCACTACAGCTGCTCCGCCCCAGGAGTCTCCTACTAAGCTCTCCACCCCAGGAGCCTCCTACAGCTGCCTGCCCTCAGGACTCCTCAACTAGCAGCTCCACCCTCCAGAGCCTCCTCACTAAGCTGCTCCCCTCAGGACCTCCTCACTACAGCTCGCGCCACAGAGCCTCCTCACTATGCTGCTCCCCCTACGGAGCTCCTCACTACAGCAGCTCCACCCTCACAGGAGCCTCCTCACTACAGCTGCTCCGCCCTCACAGAACCTGCCTCACTACAGATGCTCCGCCCCCACAGAAGCCTCCTCACTATAGCAGCTCCACCCTCACAGGAGCCTCCTCACTACAGCTGCTCCGAGCCCACAGGAGCCTCCTCACTACAGCAGCTCCACCCTCTCAGGAGCCTCCTCACTACAGCAGCTCCACCCTCACAGGAGCCTCCTCACTACAGCTGCTCTGCCCTCACAGGAGCCTCCTCACTACAGCTGCTCTGCCCTCACAGGAGCCTCCTCACTACAGCTGCTCTGCCCTCACAGGAGCCTCCTCACTACAGCTGCTCTGTCCTCATAGGAGCCTCCTAACTACAGCATCTCCAACCTAACAGGTGCCTCATTACAGCTGCTCCGCCCTCGCAGGAGCCTCCTCAGTATAGCAGCTCCACCCTCACAGGAGCCTCCTCACTATAGCAGCTCCTCCCTCACAGGAGCCTCCTCACTATAGCAGCTCCACCCTCACAGGAGCCTCCTCACTATAGCACCTCCGCCCTCACAGGTGCCTCCTCACAACAGATGCTCCGAGCCCACAGGAGCCTCCTCACTATAGCACCTCCGCCCTCACAGGTGCCTCCTCACTATAGCAGCTCCACCCTCACAGGTGCCTCCTCACTACAGATGCTCCGCCCTCACAGGAGCCTCCTCATTATAGCAGCTCCACCCTCACAGGAGCCTCCACTCTAGACGCAGCCATTCCTCCAGCGTCACAGCCTCTGTGTTGAGCCGGATTCGTCCTACACATGTGACCGATCACATGATCGTGACGTCAGGCAAGGTCCTTTTGCCTAATGCCTACCTATAGATGTGACCAGGTAAGAGCGGCACTGCCATTGGGTGGATGTGAAACGACCAGCGATTGGCTGCGCTCAGGGTGGGCGTGGAGTTGAGCAGTAAAGTGTTTGCCTGGTTACCATAGAGTCCGCCGCTTCCGGTTGATAACTCGGTGTCCGTCCGTTCATCAGGTTCAGGGATTCAAATTCAATTAAACACCCGGATTTCTGTCAGGTACGTGACGCGGGTGGCCGTACAGTCAGTGCTCTGCCCGCCCCCTGTCCTGTGTGTGGTACTTACCGCAATCCCCTCCTTATATGCCCAGTAATGGAACGTTCTAATAACCACCACATAGAAGTGTGCAGCCTTAAAGGGGAAGTCCACATAATGTACCGTGTGTGTGTGCACATCCAGAGGGGACCTATCCCCAAATAATACCGTATAGTATAACGCCCCCGTCCCCAGCAGTAGGGGAAAGCTTCAGCCGTGGAAATGATGAGACCTGCCGCTGCTTGTCCAGCCGAGGCATGGTGGACAGGCTGGTTGCTAAGGACACACTGCTTATTAACCACAGACTTCTAAGTGGTTTTTGCAGGGAGCTCTGTCATAGTCGCCAAGAATTACTATGCGGGAGGACACTGTGTTATCAGATTGGATGGGCAGTGAGGGGCTGATGACTGGGGGTCCTCGCACTGGGACCCCACCAATCCACAGAATGGGCATCTGCTGCGTTTGAATGGAGCCAGAATCACTAGAGTTGGTGTCAGATTATTTGCTAGTCCCATTCCAGAGACCACAACAGTGATCTGTGGACCGGAGAGGGCTACGGCCGGGCCGTACCGGGAGAGCCGCGGTGCAGGAATGTGGCCATGTGGCTCCGCACCGGCTCCAGTAGTCAGACATGCCCCCACTGCTCCATTCATTGTGTGTGGTGCTGACTGCGGAGCCGAGGGCAGCGCTCTGCTATCTCCATCGCTTAATTCTGAGGCTGTGTGCACACGTTCAGAATTTTTCGAGTTTTTTTCGCGATTTTGCTGCGGTTTGCTGCTGCAAAAACGCTTAAAAAATGCATGCATTAAGCATCCTATTATTAGAATGCATTCTGCAATTTTTGTGCACATGGTAAAAAATGCAGCATGTTCATTAATTTTGCGGTAAATCTAAGGATTTCCGGCTATTTTATTGACCTAGGATGTTCAGGGAAAAAACTTACAAAAACCACAATAAAAATGCGCCCGGATTTCCTGGGAAAAAGTCCGGCTTTTCTCAGGAAATTCCTGCTAAGAATACTGAATGTGGGCACATAGCCTGAGGCTGTGTGCACACGTTCAGGATTCTTTGCAGAAATTTCCTGAGAAAAACCGGACTTTTTCCCTGGAATTGCAGCCGCGTTTTTTTTGCGCGTTATTACCGCATTTTTTTCCTGAACATCCTAGGTCAATAAAGTAGCGGGAAATATGCAAATTTACAGCAAAATTAATGAACATGCTGCGTTTTTTACCGTGGTGCATTTTTTTCGCGGAAAAAGCGCACCATGTCCACAACAATTGCAGAATGCATTCTAATCATAGGATGCTTAATGCATGCGTTTTTAAAGCGTTTTTGAAGCAGAAAACCGCCGCAAAAATGCGAAAAAAAAAAAAAAATGCGAAAAATCCTGAACGTGTGCACACAGCCTAATAGTGCGGGACCCTTGTTCTATTGATTGTTGCGGCTCCAGTAGCCAGACGCCCATTGATCAGACATTACAGATAATGATGGTTCTCTTGTGCTGTGCTGAGGATTCTGTGGTTCTTGCACTATGAGGTCCATGACCCCACCATGTCACCGCTGTGCAGATCCGCCTCGCACTGACGTTACGTCTCCACTCATCATTACTACAGTCATGGCCAAAAGTTTTGAGAATGACACAAATATTATATTTTCACATGATCTGCTGCCCTCTGGTTTTTATGTGTGTTTGACAGATGTTTTTTTATCACTGACAGAAATATAATTGCAAACATATGAGTAACAAAAGCTTATATTGACAGTTAGAATGAGTTAATGCAGCAAGTCAATGTTTGCAGTGTTGACCCTTCTTCTTCAGGACCTCTGCAATTCTACCTGGCATGCTCTCGATCAACTTCTGGACCAAATCCTGACTGATAGCAGTCCATTCTTGCACAATCAATGCTTTCATTTTGTCAGAATTTTTAGGTTTTTGTTTGTCCACCCGTCTCTTGATGATTGACCACAAGTTCTCAATGGGATTAAGATCTGGGGAGTTTCCAGGCCATGAACCTAAAATTTCTGTTTTGTTCCCTGAGCCATTTAGTTATCACCTTTGCTTTATGGCAAGGTGCTCCATCATGCTGGAAAAGGCATTGTTGATCGCCAAACTGCTCTTGGAGGGTTGGGAGAAGTTGCTCTTGGAGGACATTCTGGTACCATTCTTTATTCTTGGCTGTGTTTTTAGGCAAGACTGTGAGAGCGCTGATTCCCTTGGCTGAGAAGCAACCCCACACATGAATAGTTTCAGGATGCTTAACAGTTGGCATGAGACAAGACTGGTGGTAGCTCTCACCTTGTCTTCTCCGAATGAGGCGTTTTTCTGATGTCCCAAACAATCGAAAAGGGGATTCATCAGAGAAAATAACTTTACCCCAGTCCTCAGCAGTCCACTGCCTGTACCTTTTGCAGAATATCAGTCTGTCCATGATGTTTTTTCTGGAGAGAAGTGGCTTCTTTGCTGCCTCCTTGAGACCAGGCCTTGCTCCAAGAGTCTCCGCCTCACAGTGCATGCAGATGCACTCACACCTGCCTGCTGCCATTCCTGAGCAAGCTCTGCACTGCTGGTAGCCCGATCCCGCAGCTGAAACACTTTTAAGAGACGGTCCTGGCGCTTGCTGGTCTTTCTTGGGCGCCCTGGAGCCTTTTTGGCAACAATGGAACCTCTCTCCTTGAAGTTCTTGATGATGCGATAGATTGTTGACTGAGGTGCAATCTTTTGAGCTGCGATACTCTTCCCTGTTAGGCCATTTTCCAGGACGTCCCTCCTGAAAGCACCGCCAGGAGGTTGTCCTTCATATCATTGATAGGGACAGGAACACAGAAGAGGTTAAATGGCCCCTCCCCACCTCCACCCTTCAGTGTTTTCCTGTCCCTATCAGGGACAGACGCAGGAGAGAAGCACAGCGGTGCAGAAGTTTTTTACCTCGGTTAGAGCGGCTGCTCCCGGGGCAGAGAGAACTCCGTCCTCTCCTAAGATGCTCCGGGGTCTGGAGGGGGCTCGTCGTGGGCCTCAGACCGCTGATACCGGGAGAGGTCCCTCAGCGGTCCGGTCGAGCTGCTTGCTCCCGGCGTCGGCAGCATGCCCAGGCAAAGGGCTCTTGCTCCGCAGCTGCTGCAGCGGCGTCCCAGTAGCAGGGACCGCTGGATTCTGGTCGGACCGGCACTGTCGCTCTCACAGGCGTCCCCGTCACTTCCGGTGTGCCGCGTCACAGGAGAGGCGCCGATGACCACTTCCGGGGGCAGAGCCAGAGAGGAAGCTCTGAGCTCCGTAGTAGTGGGGGACGCCGACGGAGGGGACGCCGACGGAGGGGCGCAGATTCCCAGGTGCGCTCCAGATGGTGTGCACACAAGCGCCCGATTACCAGCAGCTGAGCTCGGAAGGAGGACGAATCAGATGACTTGAAGACGGGTAAGGCAGACTTCTTAAGACGGACGCCTGACAGCACACACTGACATAGTGAACATGGAGAGTGCTAGTCGCCCGGACGTCCAATCCTTAGAGCTAACCATGGACCACGTAAGTGGGTAATTAGGGGGTCCGTTCAGCTGGGCTAGTTCAGATAGCTACAGGACTCTCATTTCACATTGCTTTTAGGACAAGGAGACTCCCAAGCAAACCATGTCAGCAGCCAGGAAAAGATATAACAAGTGCCCGTTATGCTCGGCCAAAATTCCCGCAACAGACATAAAAACGTTATGCGAGACATGCGTGGCTAAAATGCTTAAAAAGGAGCAGGACTCTTTATTAGCTAATATACGCTCCATGATTAAAGAAGAGGTTCAAGCGAGCGTATCTTCGCTGACGCCACCCCAGCCTCCCTCACCCAAGAGACCTAGATGGGACATGGACCCTAGCTCGGAAGAGGGAGAAATGTCGCACTACTCGGACTCCGAGCCAAGTGAGGCAGAAGTCCCCTTAAAATTTCCCACGGAAGAGAGGAAGAGATATTTATTTTCCTCAGAAAATACGGATACCCTATTGCAGGTGGTTAGGGACACCATGAAAATAGAGGAATCCTCAGAGCCGCTAACCGTCCAGGACGAGATGTTTGGGGGCCTGAGGGCTAAGAGAAGCAGGGTGTTCCCGGTGAACAAACATATCACAGCCATGATATTGGAAGAATGGGAGGATGTTGCAAAAAAGCTTGTAATTCCGAAAGAATTTAAGTTTCGCCTCCCGTTTAACCCAGACGATACTAAAGTCTGGGAATCCATACCAAAAATCGACATACCTGTAGCTAAAGTATCGAAGAAAACCGCCATTCCATTTGAAGACTCCTCAGGCCTTAAAGAACCAATGGATAGGAGAGCGGAAGACCTCCTTAAAAAAGCATGGGAGGCATCGGCATCAGTCATGAAGACCAACATAGCGGCAACTTCGGTGGCGAGATCAATGTCTCGTTGGGTGGAAGAATTGGAAAACCAAATCTCCAACAAAACCCCCAGAGAGGAAATTATAAAAACTTTACCATTACTTAAAATGGCAACAGAGTTTATAGCAGATATGTCTGCAGAGTCAGTCCGCTTTGCGGCTAGAAATAACGCATTATCCAATGCAGCACGACGTGCGCTGTGGTTACGATCATGGGTAGGTGACACACAGTCGAAAAATAAACTCTGCTCAATACCGTTTTCAGGGCTGCAAGTGTTCGGTCCGGTATTAGATGAATTATTGGACAAAGCGTCCGATAAAAAGAAAGGTTTCCCGGAGCAAAAACAAAAAAGAATGCCAGCCTTTCATAAAACCCGATCTCATCCGAGACAGGACTACAGGGGCAAGGGTAAGACCGGAAGGTGGAGTTACCCTAAGGGCGGCAGAGGTAGAGGCTCCTTTCGAGACCAGGGAACTGGGTCAGGTAGACAATGACGCCAGACAAATTGGAGGGAGGCTCCAATACTTCATAGATCGATGGAAACAGATCACAAAAAATTAATGGATCCTGAGCACAGTCGCGCTCGGATACAGGGTGGAATTCACCCAGCCTCCCCCCCGAAGATTTTGCCTAACTCAGAGCCAATCCCCGGCGGTCCACCAAAGGCTGGTCGCGGATATACAGGAACTCAGAGAGTTAAAAGCCATAATACCGGTGCCCCAATCTCAACAGTTTCAGGGCCATTACTCCAGCCTGTTCTCTATAAAGAAACCAGGAGGAGAATACAGGACAATCATAAATCTGAAACCCCTAAACAGATGGGTGGCCTACAAACGTTTCAAAATGGAAACACTTCAGTCTGCCATACCGCTAATAAGAGAAAACTCAGTGATGTGCACACTAGATCTCAAAAGCGCATATTATCATGTGCCCATCCATGCAGCACATCAAAAATACCTGAGGTTCGCAATAAAGGACAGAGGAAGGATATGTCACTTCCAATTCCGTTGCCTACCATTCGGCCTCTCTTCAGCACCTCGTATATTTACCAAGATCATAGCAGAGGCAATGGCCTTTCTAAGAACAAAAAACGTCCTCATAATTCCATACCTGGACGACCTGTTGTTAGTGGCGGATTCGCACCAGCAGATGGAGGAATACCTCAGAGAAACCAGATCTCTTCTAGAAAATCTAGGTTGGGTGATAAATCTAAAAAAATCCAGTCTAGAAGCAGAAAGAAGAAAAATATTTCTGGGAGTTATTCTGGACTCAGTCCAAGAACACTCTTTCCTTCCTCCCCACAAACAGACAACAGTCCAACAGGAAGCCCATATGCTACAGGAACAAAAATACACCACTATCAGGAAGGCCATGAGAGTGCTGGGCTTAATGACTTCATGCATAGCAAGCGTCCAGTGGAGTCAATTTCACTCAAGGACGTTGCAGAGAGAAATCCTCCGGATATGGGACGGAAGAGATACATCATTGGACAACAGAATAAAATTGTCAGCAGAAGTAAGGCGATCCCTAGCATGGTGGACCGACGTATCAAATTTAAAACACGGAAAACCGTGGAGAGTATCCCCCTGCATAAATATCACCACAGATGCAAGTCTCAGCGGCTGGGGAGCCCATGTGGAGGGACGTTATCTCCAAGGAACATGGCCTGGTGCGATGCGCAACAGCTCATCAAATTGCAGAGAGCTCAAAGCAGTCTGGGAGACGATCAGGAGATGCCAGAGACAGCTGTACAACCGTCACGTCAGAGTATTCTCCGACAATTCAACTACAGTATCCTTTCTACGGCACCAGGGAGGTCCGAGACACCATCACCTACAGAGTATTTCAGAGAAAATATTCGCCTGAGCAGAAATAAATTTAAGATCTCTGACAGCAGTACACCTAAAAGGCGAAAACAATCAGATAGCAGACTTCCTCAGCAGACAAAAGATACAACCAGCGGAATGGGTTCTAATTCAGGAAGTGTTTACACAACTAACCAGTATGTGGGGTTTTCCCGAGATAGACTTATTCGCCTCAAAAACAAATACAAAAACAGAGCGCTTCTTCTCGCTAGATCCAAAAGACAACCCAACAGCGATAGATGCCCTAGCGCAGGATTGGGATACAGAGCTAGCATATGCCTTCCCACCACTACCCTTGATACCAAGAGTACTACGAAAGATTCAGGAGAGTCATACGGCAGTTATTCTGATAGTGCCATACTGGCCCAAAATAAGCTGGTTCCCGGTACTAAAGCAGATGGCGTTAGAAGACCCGATTCATCTTCCATTACAGCGGGACCTCTTGACGCAGGGCCCTCTCGTCCATCAGAACCTACAGTTCTTAGCCCTTTCAGCTTGGATCCTGAAAAAGAGATCCTGAGATTTAGGGGCTTATCTGAATCAGTTATAACTACTCTACAGAAAAGCAGAAAGCTTGCTACCTCATCTATATACCTCAAGGTCTGGAAGAAATTTTGTTCATACTATGCGCAACCAGTATCCCTTACTGAGGACCCAGATATTCCTAAAATCCTAGACTTTCTACAGGCAGGATTCGATAAGGGTCTAAAACCTAGTACATTGAAGGTACAAATCTCAGCACTAGGGTCCTTTTTTGATTCCCCATTAGCGGACCATCCTTGGGTGTCAAGATTTATTAGAGCTACGCAACGCATGAGACCCACAATACGTAGTTCCGTTCCACCATGGGACCTCAGTCTAGTATTGAATGAACTAAGGAAGACCCCTTACGAACCACTAAACCAGGCAGACCTCAGATCAATAACGCTTAAACAGTTTTTCTGGTAGCAATAACCTCAGCCAGACGTATAGGAGAGATCCAGGCTCTCTCCATGAGAGACCCATACCTAAAAATCCAGGAAGACTGTATAATTTTGAAACTGGACCCGACCTTTCTTCCAAAGGTGGTAACAGACTTCCACAGAAATCAGGAAATAATACTTCCCACCTTTTGCCAGAACTATAGAAATGAGAAGGAACGCTCGCTCCATTCTTTGGACGTCAGACGGACAGTCCTACAGTATCTCAAACTGACAGAAGATTGGAGAATAGACTCAAACCTTTTTATACAGATGGCGGGCAAAAATAAAGGGAAGAAAGCATCAAAAGCCACCTTGGCTAGATGGCTAAAATCAACCATTACTGCAGCATACACCTCGGCAGGAAAGACTCCGCCAGAGGGTCTTAGGGCCCACTCGCTGAGAGCAATCTCGGCGTCTTGGGCAGAAAGAGCAGGAGCTTCTATGGACCAGATTTGCAAAGCCGCAACCTGGTCCAACATAAATACGTTTAGTAAACATTATAGATTGGACGTTCTGTCAAATCAACAGACGGCCTATGGGAGAAAAGTTCTCTTAGCAGTAGTCCCACCCTAAAGAGGAGTTATTTGGTACTTCTCCTGGCGGTGCTGTCAGGAGGGACGTCCTGGAAAGTAGGAATTAATCCTACCGGTAATGTTGTTTCCAGGAGTCCATCATGACAGCACCCCTTATATACCCCCCCTTGCATTGTTTTACTATGATGTGTCATTAACATTGTAGTAGAGAATTCAATAAAATTGTGTTGCATCCATCCTGGTGTGGTACTTGGAAAATCACTGAAGGGTGGAGGTGGGGAGGGGCTATTTAACCTCTTCTGTGTTCCTGTCCCTATCAAGGATATGAAGGACAACCTCCTGGCGGTGCTGTCATGATGGACTCCTGGAAACAACATTACCGGTAGGATTAATTCCTACTTTTGTGCATTGCAATGATGACTGCACGTGTTTCTTTAGAGATAACCATGGTTAACAGAAGAGAAACAATGATGCCAAGCACCAGTCTCCTTTTAAAGTGTCCAGTGGTGTCATTCTTACTTAATCATGACAGATTGATCTCCAGCCATGTCCTCATCAACACCCACACCTGTGTTAATGGAGCAATCACTGAAAAGAGGTTAGCTGGTCCTTTTAAGGCAGGGCTGCAATGATGTTGAAATGTGTTTTGGGGGATAAAGTTCATTTTCTAGCCAAATATTGACTTTGCAAGTAATTGCTGTTAAGCTGATCACTCTTTATAACATTCTGGAGTATATGCAAATTGCCATTAGAAAAAGTGAAGCAGTAGACTTTGTAAAAATTAATATTTGTGTCATTCTCAAAACTTTTGTCCATGACTGTATGTTTCCATTTAGGAGTTTGGGACTCTCAGTGGAAACTATAATTACTGCCTCAATCTTTTTTCCTGCTTTCCCATTCATACAATTTCTGACCACTTGACAGTATATAAAGTGACAACATTTGGTGCCTTACTGCACAATGTGGTGCTGTGCCCCCTTTCCTTCTCTGCCCCGGTTCTGCAGGGATCTCCATCGCTGCCCCCTTGAAGTAGTTTGGGGGGCTACTTTGCAGGGGAGAAATTGGAAGGAGAGGCAGCACGACAGAGGTTGTTTACCTTTATTCTCAAGGTCAGTGGGGTTCTCAAAGGTAAGCCAGCTTTTTGGCCCCGAAATATATCTACAAGTTAAGCAACCTAGAGGTGATGTAAAGTTAGACCGAATTTCACGAGAGTCACCAAATATATCATCCAGCCTAAGCCACTGTGATAAATTTGGCACGTTTTAAGACTGCATCTAGTTGTGTCCGTCTGTTGCGTGGTTCTCCTGCTGGGTCGCCCCGGCACACCCTCCTGTCAGTCGTCATTAGAGGCTCTAGGTCTTTATCGTAAGAAGCTTATGCTGACCGCAGCTGTCATGGCCGTGTCACTCGCTTCATGCGCTCAGTCTGATGTTCTGCTGCAATGGTCTTTATTGTGTAATTTCTTCATGTCAGGTTCATTGTGAGGAGCATGGGTTTGTTTGACCGGCTGGCGGGCTGGTTGGGCCTGAAGAAGAAGGAAGTTCACGTCTTGTGTCTGGGTTGGATAACAGTGGTAAGACCACCATTATCAACAAGCTAAAGCCGGCCAATGTAAGTCCTGTCCTCGTAGCGATCTGTCTATGGTAGTACAGTAACAGTACAGTAATATATACGTGTCTACAGATATAGCTATATGCAGTAATATATTCTGAGATGGGCTTTAATTGCTACTTTTTTATTCACTATTTCAACGTGTTTTCTTAATATGTGCAAATAATAATTTTTTTCTGCCTGGACATTTATGGAATGTGGCATTTATACTGTATATTGTGCCTGTAGTGGCATAAAGGTCTTTGCTTCACCAAATCCTACTTCTTACCAGGATCCCTTGATAATAAGATGAATACAAAGGGGACAATTCAACAAAGTTTTTTTTTTCTTTGCCAGAAAATTGTCCTAAAAGCTTTGAAAAGTCACGAAGTTTTGTGCAATGTGGAGATAAGCAAAAATGTAGCCACTTTTGGTGTCTTTTTTTTTATTGACAGTTTGACACAGCTATGCCGAAATGGTTGGATGTGCCACGACCACCCGTCCAATGAATCAAAATTGACGCCACTTTGTATCCTAAAAATGTTTCTCCCGTCCCTGACATGGAGGCACGCGCCACTTAGAAAAGATCCCCAAATTCATTCAGGTCCGTGAGCCTCTTAATGAATTTTGCCTCTTCTGTTGAAGCAAGACTGGCGTATTGTGATTGTACACTTAACCAGTCTTGATGAATCGACCCCAAAGTGTCCACATTGCGGAGACCCCCATGATCAATTGCTTTGTGTGGAAATTTTGCAGGAAGTTTTTCAAAGAGGTTGTCTAGTATTTTTTATATTAATCCGCTACCTTTACGATAGGTCATCATATCAGATCAGTGGGGTCGCGACATCTGACACCGCCGCCGATTAGCTGTTCCCTCTGCCAGCGGTGGCCAGATGTGCATAGTTGCGGAGCTGCACAACACAGGTCCGCCAACTACATAGTGGCTGCCACCTGGTACTGCAGATCATCCTTATCCAAGTAAATAGGGGTGATCTGCAGTACCATAACCGTACAGTTGACGGCACTGTGCAGCTCTATAACTGATCACATATGATTGGCATCGGAAACAGTTAATGGGTGGGCATCCCAGGTGTCGTACTTCCATTAATCTGATATGATGACCTATCGTAAGGGCAAAGTCAGACCTCCCCGTGTAAATAGGACCACAATGCACAGACTGGCTGTAGCTTTCCTGAGCGTGACGGCTGCTTAGAAATATATGAAGCTGTCACGCTCAGGTTAGGAGTGCCGCCTGCCAGTCTACATTGCAGTCCAATCTCGGTCCAATTTATACGGCCATTTGACTGCGTCCTTAGGATACGCCATCAATATAAAAGTACTGGTCGCCCACTTTCATTTCTCCACAGTAACGCCATAGAAAAATGTAAAGGGTTTTCCAGGACGTCCCTCCTGACAGCACCATCAGGAAGTAGTCCTTCATATTATTGATGGGGACAGGAACACAAAAGATGTTAAAAGGCCCCTCCCTCTAACACCCACCAGTGTTTTTCCTCGGGGACAGACGCATAGGAAGTGCATTCGTGGTGCAGAAGGGGGGGGGTCCATATCTCTGTCTTCTTCCTCCTGCAGCATGGTCCGGAGGCCAACACCTTGCTGAACAAGTGATCCCTCACCCTGTCAGTGCAGATGGGGCTCCTGGTTTGAGCTGCTTCCCCCTCAGGGGCTGTCTGCTCACGTTGTCCATCCCTGGTCGCGTGGCAGGAGTATACAGCCGAAGACGCTGGTATGCAGAGAGCATTTCCGGTTACAGGGGGAAGACACGTAAACCTCCAGTGCCCGATGTGCATTCCAGCATTGACCACACTACCAGGATTTTAAAAAAAGAGCCCCAAGATCCATCTAATTAAAGGGAAGGCTCTTTTTGACAATTCATATGCAAGACAGGTGAGATGGTACTATTTATTGCACTACCAAGGTGGGGCTGAGTTACCAGTGCAGTGAGACAGCCAGCAATTTAAGGACAAAACACTGGCCCTTCTGATACCTCTACTGAATCCCTGGGACAATTAAGTGATATTGAAGTTTACTCACTGTTTTTTTTCCACCTGATATCCATGCTATATCTTCCTTTATCCCTTTAGGATAAAGATGTTCCTAAAATATCTATGCCCTTTCTGTTTCTAAGAAGAAAGGGAAACAATGTGCGACATGTAACCTCCTGTCACATATGGGAAACAATAATGTCCAGAGTGTAATGTTTAAGTGGTAAAGGAAGAACATTCCTCCTTCATGACCGATAAGAGATCCATGATAAGAGAAGAGGTTCAAAATTCTATTACAGATCTAATTTCCCCAGTCACACAGGTGCGTGTGATGCACAGTGACTGGCTTACAGCCTATTAATGACGCCCATAATACTACATTCGGCGGGCTGCCCATCACTATACAAGCGCACCCCACAAGGACAGATGCCCAGTTCACCCAATCAACACTAAAGGGCCTGGCTGCATCCAAAAAATGGAGAAACGTGCAATATAAAATGAAAAGTAATGTACAAGATTAATATACAATATAATAGAAAAATCAGCCGCATTCAATACTGATTGTGGAAATAGTGAAGTTTCATTTATTAAGTCACCAAATTAGATAAACAGCACAGACAACTGTGTGATGTGCGCTCAGAACGGACAAAACCTCATCAGTTTTGTCCGTTCTGAGCGCACATCACACAGTTGTCTGTGCTGTTTATCTAATTTGGTGACTTAATAAATGAAACTTCACTATTTCCACAATCAGTATTGAGTGCGGCTGATTTTTCTATTATATTGGATACTGTTGTTCAGCCAGCACCAATCAATCGACTATACAGTGTGCACATCATTCTGCTTACTATCAAGATTAATATACATGCGGTATTGATCGATATTTTGGCCAAAATACACAAGCCCGCAACCCATGTCAAGGGTCCTCACACTTGCGAGTTCGAACACTGAATTTAAAAACAAGTCACCAAAGAACATACATTGAAAAAACATACCAGAAAAAGAAACAGCTTTACCAACACTGTCAGTTTACAATGCAGGGTTAACCCCAACCTTACCCGAGGAGAAAAAGAAATACCTTTTCTCTTGGGAAGATACTGATACGCTTTAGCAGGCATTGAGGAACACAATGAAAGTTGAGGAGACCTACCAATCTCCCTCAATACAGGAGGAGATGTTTGGGGGGTAAAGCTCCCGAAACAATAGAGTATTCCCTGTAAATATCATAGGGCTATGATCTTAGAGGCATAGAAAACGTAGAGAAGAGACCGATTATCCCAAGAAGTTTCAGATCTTGTCTGCCATTTGAGTCAGACGAGATGAAATTATGAGAAGTCCCTAAGATTGACCGAAAATAAATCTATTCCTTTTGAGGATTCATCATGCTTGAGGAGATCCTATGGATAGGAAGGCAGATGGCATACTCAAGAGAACTTAGGAAATTTCCGCATCAATTAATGAAGCATGAAGCTAACTTAGCTGCTACCTCTGTAGCAAGATCCATAAACGGATAAAGGAGCTATAGAGTCATCTTAGAAAAAAGATGTCCAGAGATGAGATACTGGAATGCATTCCCTTATTCAAAATGGTAACAGGATTTATGGCCGCCGCTGCGGAATCAATCTAATTAGCCACAAGGAATGGGGCGCTCTAATACTGTAAGACAAGCTATATGGCTTAAAGGGTACCTGTCGGCAGAATTGTGCACAGTAACCTACAGACAGTATCAGGTCAGGGCTGTTATACTGATTACAATGATACATTGGTTCATGAAATCCATCTTGTGGTTGTTGTGCAGGGTGGATAAAAATCAATGATTTTTTTAAAAAAAATCAAAAAAATCGGATTTTTCTGATTTAAATCGGATTTTTTTGATTTAAATCGGATTTTTTTCAATAAACTGCTTTTTGAGGAAAATATTTTACCATCCAAAGGTTCTTCCATCATGAGATAAAGCTGAGTTGTTTAACTCAGTAGAATAAAGGCTGTATATGTGTAACATTCACAATGCCATGCTCTTCCAGAGGTTTCTGTAGGATTAGTGGGCAGTTTCTCTCCTATATTATCACAGACGCTCGCTTTACTTACGCAGTTCTCAAAACTGAATTTGACTCCGCAGAGGTCCCAGCCTCTTCTTCACGGCAAAAATGTTACAACATGAACAGAGTTGAGAAAAAGACCTTAATCCTATTGTTCTACAAACCTATATGAATACAGAATCAACCCCTTCAGTGCCAAGTCCAAGAAGTTAGACAATATGTTTCTGATTGTTTGGAGTGGAATAGATCTGCACAACACAAGAAGAATGTGAATCTAAGTGTGAGGAGGAGGAAGGGCAAGCAGACAAGAAAATGAAAGTGAAACTTTGAGCACAATACTGCAGCATAGCCACAGACAGACAAGTCTGGATCTGTTTGTGTGTACGATCTGAGGTTTATTACATTCTTTCCTTATAATGGCAGCAGGCCGTAAAAGAGACCCAGTTTGGGAATATTTTAATGAAGCTCCTTCGCCTATCGGTAAGGCAGGCATGCGTGCAAAATGCAAACGATGCAGCAAAGAGATGCAAGGCCTTGTGGCGCGAATGAGGCAACATCATGAGAAGTGCGGTGATGAAGATGACCAAAGAAACACTTCTGAACAGGCAGGATCTTCAGATTGGTAAACATTTTTATTGAATCCTATTTCTAAAGACTGAACTGTCGTGTGAGAAAAATTATATTTCTTATTATTACTGCATGTTACTGTCATTTGGTACAGTTATGAAGAAAAACAAATATTCCTTTTGGGGCAGTGCTGTGTTGTGTACAATAAGCAGAAATTGTATAAACAATAAAATAACCGCATTGACTTTTTTGTTTAGGGGAATTCATGGATTCTGGAAACTATCCACCTCCAAGATCACCATCATCCTGTTCTACAGTTTCAGAGTTATCCATCCAGGATAGTGCTTCATTAGCAGCAGCATCATCATCAGACACCCACAGCCACATATCATCATCACCCAAAAGGAAGAAAAAACCTTTACCTCCTGGAACCACCATAGATAGGTTTGTGATAAGAACTAGCAGATTAGAAAAAGAGTTGATTGATGAAAAAATTGCCCAGTTTATTTATGCAACAAACTCTTCTTTCCGTCTGACTGAGAACCCACATTTCATTAATATGGTTCAGTCACTGAGACCAGGATACAGTCCACCCAGCAGAGCTGATGTTGCAGGGAAACTGCTGGATCAAGTGTATGACAGAGAAATGGAGCAATGTGCAACAGCTCTGGAGGGTAAAATTGTTAACCTAAGTATTGATGGGTGGAGTAATGTCCTCAATGATCCTATTGTATGTGCTTGTATAACAACATAAGAAGGTAAAGTCTTCCTTGCACAAACAACTGATATGTCAGGAAATGCACACACAGCAGAATACTTACAAGAAGTGGCAGTAAAAGCTATAACAACATGTGAACAAAAATTCAAATGTCTAGTACGCAGTTTGGTCACTGACAATGCTGCAAACGTATCCAAGATGAGAAGAAATTTAGAAGAGCAGGGAGGGAATACAAAGCTAATAACATATGGTTGCAGTGCTCATTTGCTGCACCTCTTAGCCAAAGACTTAAGTGAAAGTGTTCCAGAAATAAAGGCTAATGTTGAAATTGCTAAATACTTCCATAATAATCATTTTGCTGCAGCAGCTCTGAAAAGGATGGGTGGAACCAAGCTAACGCTCCCACAAGATGTTAGATGGAACTCTGTGGTGGACTGTTTTGAGCAGTATATCAAAAACTGGCCTATTCTGATGACACTTTGTGAAGAAAATCGAGATAAAATAGATGGCACTGTCACGGCCAAAATCCTCAACATTGGGCTTAAGAGAAATGTTGAACATATGCTGAGCTTCCTGAAACCCATCTCTCAAGCTTTAAACAAAATACAGAAAAATAGCTGTTTTATTGCGGATGCTGTTGAAATTTGGAAGGAACTGAGTGAACACTTAAAAACAGAACTACACATGGACAGAATTAAATTACAAGCAGTAAACAAACGAATGGGACAAGCACTGACTCCAGCTCATTTTTTGGCAAATATTGTCAATATCCAATATCAGGGTCAAAACCTAAGTGCTGAGGAAGAGGAGTTAGCTATGACATGGGTATCCAGCAATCATCCATCTTTAATGCCAACTATAATAAACTTCAGAGCTAAGGGGGAACCATTCAAGAAATATATGTTTGCTGAAGATATTTTAAGGAAGGTCACACCAGTAAACTGGTGGAAGTCACTTAAGCGCTTGGATTTAGAGACTGTTCAAGTAATGATTTCACTTTTAACAGCAGTAGCTTCTTCTGCAGGCGTTGAAAGAATATTCTCTTCCTTTGGACTCATTCATTCTAAATTGAGAAATCGGTTGGGACCCAATAAAGCAGAAAAGCTTGTTTCTCTTTTCCAGATTATGAATAGGAACAAAGAAGAAGATGATGATGAAGATGACGACGAGTGAGCTACAGAGGACAGCAGGGACAGTAGTATTTAAGTTTTTCATGTGTCGGCTGGGCTGACAGTCTAAGTTTCTTAAAAATATATATTTTGTTTAGCCAAATTAGTTAACAAACATGGATGTTTGTTTAAGCAAATAACTTATGCTGTAATGTTGTTATTGTTTCAGTTGAATAAATCTATTTAAATTGTTATTAAGGTCAGGATTATTTTTCTCCTTCCTAAGTACAACAGAACAGTGGTGTCCAAATATGAATGCTTAACCCATTAAACTGGGGAGAAAAAAGTAATATAAAAAGTGATTCTAAAAATCTTCATCTACTTGCATGTTAAAGTAGCAAGAACTAGTTTAGGTAGAAACTTTGATTTAAATCACTGATTTAAATCAAGCCTTACTGACTAGTGATTTAAATCGTGATTTAAATCAGTTTGATTTAAATCAAATCCACCCTGTTGTTGTGTAATCTTTATTTTCAGTTTTGAGCTTATGATATGTTCGTGCTCCGGGACGGCCTGTAGGGCGTCTTCATGTGGTGCTCTGATTAGGTATTCGTACTGCACACTGCTGACAGGTCACTAATCCCTCACTGACCTGCCCCCTAGTTTATAACTGAAAAAAAAAACCTGCAGGCAGGTGCCAGTCGTTGCAGCTGCGCTAGGAGGCAGGTCAGTGACAGATCAGAGGCTGCATTATGGATTCCTAAGCAGAGCACCACATGAAGACCCCCACCCACCGCCACAAGCCGCCCCGAAGCACGAGAAAATCATTAACTCAAAACTGAAAATAAAGATTGCACAACAACCACAAGACGGATTTCATCACCCAGGTATCATTTTAATCAGTATAACGGCGCCGACCTGACACTGTCTGTAGGTTACTGTGCACAATCCCACTGACAGGTTCCCTTTAAGACATGGACGGGGGATAGCCACTCAAAAAACAAGCTGTGTTCCAGTCTCTTTTCTGTTCTCTGAGTATTTGGTCCAGTATTAGACTACATACTAGACAGAGCCTCAGATGAGAAAAAAGGGTTTACAGAAGAAAATTAAAGAGGGTATCGTGTTTTCAGAGGACCCTTTCCCATCAGAAACTGGATTATACAGGTAAAGGGAAAACGGGTAGCCTGAGCAGAGGAAGGCATATCGTTCTCATTCTGACAAATAACACAAAAATACAATGACACCAAAAGAAGTGGGGAAAGACTCCAATCCTTTCACAAGGCCTGGACAAAAGTATCCTAGTATCCGTGGAAACTTCAAACAATATCAGAAGGGTACCGGATAGAGTTTATGCAGAGCCTTCAAGGAAGATTCCATTTCATGTCCCAGTCTCCGTAGGCCTACGGAAGGCTGCCAAGGGAAGTAAAAAAGTTGGCGGATTCAGGAGTAGTAATTCCGGAAGCAGAATGGTTTCTCGGATACTATTCAAATCTGTTCTCAATAAAGAAACCCTGGGGTGATTTTCGCACTATTATAAATGTAAAATCCCTAAATAAGTGGATTGTATACACAAAATTCAAGATGGAATCAATAAGGTCAATGATTCCTCTAATCAGGAGATATATGGTAATGTGTACACTAACTCTCAAAGAAGCCTATTAGAGATGAGCGAATTTGTTCGCTTTTTGTCTCCGAATCTGATTTTGACTTATTCGTGCCATATTCGAACACTATTCGTGCCGAATGTATGTTTAATGAACGGTTCCGAACTTATTCGGTAATTTCAACTCCCATTGACTCTAATGACATTCCAGCTGTGTTCGAAGAATATTGCAAAAACAGTATTCGATGCAGATCGTATTCGGAACCGAATCCGAACAAATTCGCTCATCTCTAAAGCCTATTACCATGCGCCAATTCAGCCTCGCAGTTAAAGATATCTGAGATTCGCAGTAAAGGAAGGGGAAGTAATTCAGCATGACCAATTACATTGTTTTCCTCTTGGTCTCTCCACAGCATTTTCACCAAACTAGTGGCAGAAGTTATGGCTTTTTGAGGGGAGAAGGGATAATAATCGCTCAGTACCTGGATGATTTCCTGTTGATAGCAGAGACACCCCAACAGCTAAGAATCAATTTAGCATCAACCACCTTAACCCTGAAGAACCTAAGATGGGTCATAAATTGGAAAAAACTGATCTCATCCTGGGGAAGGAACAACAGACATCCTTCCTACCAGAGAGGAAACAAAACAAACTCAGTCAATAGTTTTCGCCTTCAAAAGGAGAACACAAGTATCTATCAGGGAAGGATGAAGATTAATGACAGCCTCTATGCCATGCGTGCGGTGGGGCCAATTCCACTCGAGGCAGATCCTAGCATCCTGGAACAGACAAGTGGATCGATTGGACAAGAAAATAAGATTGTCCGTGATGAATACAAATTTGATTTGGTGGACCTCTATGAGCCACCTGCAGAAAAAGAATATGTGGAGTCTTATCCCCATTTGTAACCGTAACCACAGACTCAAACAACAGCGGATGGTGGGCCCATGTACAAGATCAGTACCTACACCAAGTTATCTCACAACATCACACCTCAGAGACCTGCAAGCGGTCGGGGAGACATTGTGGAGCTGCCAGTTAAATTTGGAAGATCAGCACATCAGAATTCTATCAGACAATGTCACAACAGTGGCTGTCCTCCGGCATCAAGGAGGTCCGAGACATCACCATCTTCATACTTTAGCCGAAAAGATTTTCCGTTAGACAGAAAAAAAAACGTCCTTTCAGTATCAGAACCCAACCTAAAGGGATCTCAAAATCTGGTTGGGAATAGGAACTGAAAATAGGAGGAAATACATGGCTGGAGTATTCCTCAACTAGACTAAGCGTTTAAAAAGATCCCTTAGTCTGTTTCAGTAGGCACCACAATCATGGGGAAGACTGCTGACTTGACAGATGTCCAGAATGCAGTCACTGACACACTCCACAAGGAGGGTAAGCCACAAAAGGTCATTGCTAAAGAAACTGGCTGTTCACAGGGTGCTGTAACCAAGCATATTAATGGAAAGTTGAGTGGAAGGAAAAAGTATGGTAGATTAAGGCGCACAAGCAACCGGGATAACCGCAGCCTTGAAAGGATTGTTAAGAAAAGGCCATTCAAAAATTGGGGGGAGATTCACAAGGAGTGGACTGCTGCTGGAGTCACTGCTTCAAGAACCACGACACACAGACGTATCCAGGACATGGGCTACAAGTGTCGCATTCCTTGTGTCAGGCCACTCATGACCAAAAGACAATGCCAGAAGCGTCTTACCTGGGCCAAGGAGAAAAAGAACTGGACTTTTGCTTAGTGGTCCAAGGTGTTATTTTCAGATTAAAGTAAATTTTGCATTTCATTTGGAAATCAAGGTCCCAAAGTCTGGAGGAAGAGTGGATAGGCACACAATCCAAGCTGCTTGAGGTCTCGGGTGAAGTTTCCACAATTAGTGATGGTTTGGGGAGCCATGTCATCTTCTGGTATAGGTCCACTGTGTTTTATCAAGACCAAAGTCAGCGCAGCCGTCTACCGGAAATTTTAGAGCACTTCATGCTTCCCTCTGCCGACAAGCTTTTTGGAGATGGAAAGTTCATTCTCCAGCGGAACTTGGCACCTGTTCACACTGCCAAAAGTACCAATACCTGGTTTACAAGCAACAGTATCACTGTGCTTGATTGGCCAGAAAACGTGCCTGATCTTACCCCCATAGAGAATCTATGGGGTATTGTCAAGAGGAAGATGAGAGACACCAGACCCAACAATGCAGACGAGCTGAAGGCTGCTATCAAAGCAACCTGGGCTTCCATAACCCCTCAGCAGTGACACAGGCTGATCGCCTCCATGCCACGCCGCATTGATGCAGTAATTGATGCAGAAGGAGCCCCAACCTAGTACTGAGTGCATTTACTGAACATACATTTCAGTAGACCAACATTTCAGATTTTGAAATAATTTTTAAGCTGGTGTTATAAAGTATTCTAATTTACTGAGATAATGACGTTTGGGTTTTCATTGGCTGTAAGCCATAATCATCAACATTAACAGAAATAAACATGTGAAATTGATCACTCTGTTTGTAATGACTCTATATATTGAGTTTCACTTTTTGTGTTGAAGAACTGAAATAAATTAACTTTTCGATGATATTCTAATTTAGTGAAAAGCACTTGTATCTGCCCGGATCCTGAAAGGCAGATCTTGAGATCCAGAGGACTTTCAGACTCCATCATATCCACTATCCAGAGCAGTAGGAAGCCGGTGACATTGGCAATATACATGAAGTTTTGCGCCCAATACCAGGAAACAATGGTGGATATCAAGTCCTATTATTCCAAAAATACTAGATTTTCTCCAACCAGGGTTTGATAAAGGCCTAAGACCCAGCACGTTGAAGGTACAAATTTCAGCTCCGAGTGCCTTCCTGGATTATCCGTTAGCAAGCCATCCCTGGATTGAGCGATTTATTCAGGCCACAGGTAGTCCCACAGTTAAGAACTTTGTTCCTCCATGGTACCTGTATCTAGTGTTGAACAGCCTTTGTGCCACACCATATGAACCTCTAGAAGACTCAGACATAAAATCTCTCTTTCCTTAAAAATAACCTTTATGGTTGCCATAACTACTGCAAGACGTATAGGGGAGATACAGGCCTTCTCCATCAAGGATCCATATCTAAGGGTCTTGGTGGCTGCATCATATTAAGAATAGACTCAGCCTTCTTACCTAAAGTGGTAACGACATTCCATATGAGCCAAGATCTCGTCTTGCCTTCTTTTTGCCAAAACCATAAAGATGGTCGAGAACTCGCGTTTCATTCCCTAGATGCCAGAAGAACAGTACTCTAATACCTGGAAACCACAAAAAAGTTGGCGGATAGATTCCAATCTGTTTGTTCAGTTTATGGGGAAGAAGACTTCAAAAGCGACCTTGGCAAGATGGATTAAGTTTGTCTGACCTATTCGGCAGAAGGAAAAGCTCCCTCAGACAACATCAGAGCCCATTCAACTAGAGCAGTATCTACATCATGTGCAGAACCAGTTGGGGTCTCAGTGGGCCAAATCTGCAATTCGGTAACGTGTACAAGTCTTAACACCTTTTGCAGACTTTATAAGCTGGACATTTTATCAGGCCAAAAGACTGCCTTTGTGTAATGTATGTAGTACAGTTCATATAGCGTCTTGTGCTTGGGTGCGATGAAAATACATGAGACACAGGTTTGATATAGAAAGTCTTGTATTACTTCATACAAGTTGGCAAAAATAGTCACACAGTTTGCAGACACAGAAGCAGGAGACACAGCAGGCCAGAGTAATCTAAGCTCAGCAATCACTCTCCACAACAGGTTCAGGATCTTCTTCTCTGTTACCGTAAGTCCATGCAAACGTGGGTCTTTCAAAGAGCAGGGTTCAGAGTCCACAAGTGCTTCAGAGTTCCTCAGTAGGAATAGCTGGAGTACAAGGTCCAAGGCTTTAGGAGTCAGGTCACAGGTTCACTGCAGGCTAGATTCTGAAGCACTGATTGCTCAGCTGTGGCTGCTTAAGAAGCAAAAGGAGAGAATCAGGGCGGGAACATGCAAGCTGGAAACTCCATTTTGACTGAGGGCAAGATAGCTGCAGCAAGACAGAAAGTAAAATGGCTGACGAACAAACTGAGTTTCAGGAACATGTACACAGAACCTTACATTACTCCCCCCTTAGGGACAACCTCCGGATGACCTCAGGCCAGGCTTGTGTGGGTACCTCTGATGAAACTGACGGAGCAAGCGAGGAGCATTAACGTTATTGACTGGTTCCCATGAGTTGTCCTCCACTGGGTAGCCCTGCCATTTAATCAGATATTGTAACTGATTTCTATACAACCTGGAATCTAAAATCCTTTCCACCACAAATTCTTCCTGACCATCGACTAGCACTGGGTCAGGGCAAGGAGAAGAACGTCCAGGAAACGTATTGGGTGTCGCAGCCTTTAGTAGGGATACATGAAAGACAGGGTGAATTCTCATAGTTCTGGGCAGTTGAAGACGACAAGCAACGGCACTTATAATTTTACTGATTTTATAGGGTCCAATGTACTTATGTCCCAACTTAGACGATGGAATCCTTAACTTAAGATTTCTGGTTGACAGCCAGACCAAGTCTCCTACCTTGAAAGCTGGTGCAGGTTTACGAAATTTATCTGCTGCTTTCTTGTACCTTTCCTGAGCCGATTCCAGATTCTCCTTTAGAAGATCCATATTCTTCTGTAAAGACGTGATTCTTTCAGCCACTGCTGGTAAAGGCGTTTCTATGGGAAATCGTGGTAGAATGTTAGGATGATAACCTAGATTAGAGTAAAAAGGAGACTGCTTAGTGGAGGCACTCTGAGAGTTGTTATACGAGAACTCAGCTAATGGAAGTAGATCCACCCAATCATCCTGTAGGTGGCAGATAAAGCAGCGGAGATACTGCTCCAGGGTTTGATTGGTTCGTTCGGTCTGTCCATTAGTCTGGGGATGAAAAGCAGAAGAAAGGTTTACTTTAATGTCCAATGCTGCACAGAAATTTTGCCAAAACCTAGAAGTGAATTGCACCCCTCGATCCGAAATAACCTCATCCGGTACTCCATGTAAGCGAAACACATCTTTAATCATCAAATCTGATGTCTGTTTTGCAGTGGGTAAGCCGACACAAGGGATAAAATGAGCTGCCTTTGTTAGACGGTCAACCACCACTAGAATGGTGTTCTTCCCTTGAGAGGTTGGTAACTCCACAATGAAGTCCATAGAAATGGATCCCCACGGGCGGGACGGGGTGGGAAGAGGCTGTAACAGACCAGTTGGTGAGGAGCGAGGTGTTTTGCATCTTGCACAGACTTCACATGAAGTGACATAGTTTAAAACATCCTTCCTGCAAGTGGGCCACCAAAAGAAACGAGAGAGAAATTCCTGTGTCTTTAGAATTCCTCTATGCCCAGCTATCTTGGAATCGTGAATGAGTTGCAATACTCTCAATCTGACTGTTTCAGGAATATACAGGCGTTGTCCCTGAATCCACACACCATTCTTAAAGACAAGACTTACGTCCCTTGGGGTTGTTGCCAAAAAGGAATCCGCATGGTATGCTTCCTTGATGTCCTTAAGTAGGTCTTGATTATGAATTACTCCTAGGAATCTAGAGTCAGGAAGAATAGTCTTAGGAGGAGTAATTGGACGTGTCTCTGCTGAGTAAATCCTAGAGAGTGCATCAGCCTTTCCATTGCGCGATCCTGGTCTATAAGAAATGATAAAATTAAATTGGTTTAAGAAAAGATTCCAGCGAGCCTGGCGAGGAGTCAGGCACTTAGCCGACCTGATAAACTCAAGGTTACGATGGTCTGTCAGGACGACTATTTGCTGTGCAGCTCCCTGAAGAAGGTGTCTCCATTCTTTGAAGGCGGCAATAATGGCCAACAACTCTCTATTGCCCACATCGTAGTTCCTCTCAGCCGAAGACAACTGCTGGGAAAAGAAGGCACAGGGATGCAAGACATTCTTCTCACCTGTTCTCTGAGAGAGTATAGCTCTAACGGCACAGTCTGAAGCATCCACCTCTATTATGAAGGCAAGCTCGGGGTTGGGATGTACTAGGATAGGTGCAGTGGTAAATTTATCTTTTAGACGGGAAAATGCTTCCTGGGCTTGGGGAGTCCAGGAGAACCTAGACTCTTTCCGGGTAAGTTGGGTGATAGGTGACACTACCTCAGAGAAATTTCTAATGAAACGTCTATAGAAGTTGGCAAACCCGATGAAGCGCTGTACCTCCTTCACATTTCTGGGACTTGGCCAATCCTTGATGGCTTGGGTTTTGCTTCCATCCATACTAATTCCTTGTGTAGACAGTACATACCCAGAAATTGAATTTCGGTCCTATGGAATTCACACTTTTCAAGTTTGATGTAAAGATGATTTTGTCTTAGACGTTCCAAGACCATTCTCACATGTCCATGATGTTCCTCTGTGGAGTTAGAAAAAATTAGAATATCATCCAAATAAATTACCACGAATGTATCTAGGAGATCCCTGAAGATGTCATTCACCAAGTGTTGGAAAGTGGCTGGGGCGGTACTCAGACCAAAAGGCATAACTAGATATTCAAAGTGTCCATAGCGTGACCTGAATGCAGTCTTCCATTCATCCCCAGGTCTAATACGGACTAAGTTATAGGCCCCACGAAGATCTAGTTTAGAGAAAATTTTGGCATGTCACACTCTCTCCAATAACTCAGGGATTAAAGGCAATGGATAACGGTTTCTAATAGTAACCTTATTGAGTTCCCTATAGTCTACGCATGGTCTCAGAGATCCATCTTTCTTCTTTACAAAGAAGATGGGTGCACCTGCAGGAGATGAAGAGGGGCGTATGAAGCCCTTGGCTAGATTTTCGTCTATGTAATCCTTTAAAGCCTTTAGCTCGGGCCCCGCCAGGGGGTAGATCTTACCAAAAGGTATCTCTGCTCCAGGCAATAATTCAATTGGACAATCATATGGACGGTGAGGAGGAAGCTGGTCAGCGTTCTTCTTGTCACATAAATCCACATAGTCCTGGTATACAGCTGGTAGTTCAGGGACTGACATGGTTCCTTTAGGAACAGAGCAAGCTGAAACTTTTGGACTCATCTGTTTCTCTGGAAAGTGTAATTCCTTGGTCTCCCAGTTAATGGTAGGATTCTGAGCCTGCAGCCATGGTAGCCCTAGAATAATGGGAAAGTGGGGAGAAGAGATAAGCATAAAGGACAGTTTCTCTTGATGATCTTTACCCATAAGAACCCTCAAAGGCTCTGTTTCCTGATCCACTGGTCCAGAGGTCAGCAGGGAGCCATCCACAGTTTCCATCTGTACTGGAGTAGCCTTCTTCACTGAACGTATCCCCTGTTTCAGAGCAAAGGAGACATCCATAAAATTTCCACTTGCCCCTGAGTCGATCATAGCAGAGCTAGACACCCAAGCTGAGTCAACCCAGAGTTTGATGGAAAGAAAGCAATGAGAATTGTTTTTCTTACAACTCAGCTGGGACACCGCTGAGGAAACTTGAAAAATGGCAGCGTTTACACAGTCAACGTCCTCAGAGGTAACGGAGTTTAAGTCCGAGAAATCAAGATCTGTTGCTGCAGATCTCTCTGGAGCCTGAGGCTCGGACCTGACAGATCCCCTCTCGCAACACTCACAATGAATGAGTGCTGCAGTAGTCTTACGAGAACGGCTGGGGCAGTTTATAATGAAGTGCCCTGACTTACCACAATAGAAACATAGATTCTCCTTAAACGATGTTCCTTGCGTGCATCACTAACCCGTCGTTGTAAAGAGTCTACCTGCATGGGTTCAGGTTCCCGTGTAATCCTACTCAAAGGTTCCTTAGCTGGAGAGGAAGGTAGGAAAAGGTTAGTGCGATTGCTTTCGAACCATCTCTCTTGCCTGCGTTCAGTCAGACGAGTATCAATACGGATGCAGTAGTTAATAAAGTCACCTAACGCAGTGGGAGGGTCGGCACGAGCAAGTTCATCCTTAATCAGTGGAGATAACCCCTTTCGAAAAATAGATTTTTTGGCGGAACTGTCCCAGGTGGTATCAAGGGCCCATCTCCTGAAATCCAAGGCATATTCAGCTACCGAGTGCTTACCTTGGCGCAAAGCTAACATGGCTGCTTCAGCTATTGCACCTCGATTGGGGTCATCAAACACCTGCCCCATGGCTGAAATAAAAGCATCAAGGTGATTCAAACAATCATCCTCAGTCTCAATCAGAGGGTTTGCCCACATCAAAGCCTTGTTGGTAAGCAACATAATTATAGTAAGCACCTTAGATCGTTCAGTGGGAAATTGTGAAGCATGTGCAGAAAAAAAAAGATTGCATTGATTAATAAATCCCCTGAATTTCTCACGTTCACAGCCAAAACGAAAAGGGGGCAACTTGGGAATCCCAGAACTCGGGGCTACGGCAGGAGCCTGGACTCGCTCTTCTAGAACCTCAATCCTGGCTCGCAAATCCTGGGCAGTCTGTCCAAACACTTGCAAATTGTGATTAGTGAGGTCCTGTAGGCTTGAAAAACGGGTCTTTATATTCTGCAAATCTGCAAGGATATTATCAGTCACTCCGCAAAGTTCCTTTATGCGGGCCTCCATTTTCCAGATCTTTTAAGACAGGAGTACTGGAAGAAGAGGAGAGAGAAAAAAAAAAACAATAGTGTTTACCTGTGGTAACACTGCAGAGAGAAAAAAAAATTAAGGGAACTGCTCACCTGGAATGGTTGTGAGAAGTCACAACCACTATCATCACAGAAAGTTCACCCGGACATCTGGAATGGTTGTGAGAAGTCACAACCACTGTCATCACAGAAAGTACAACCGGACATCCGATATCCACAGTTACAGCAGACACAGCCTTTCCAGACCCAGCAGACACTAACGTTTTGGCTTCAGAATCTTGTAATGTATGTAGTACAGTTCATATAGCGTCTTGTGCTTGGGTGCGATGAAAATACATGAGACACAGGTTTGATATAGAAAGTCTTGTATTACTTCATACAAGTTGGCAAAAATAGTCACACAGTTTGCAGACACAGAAGCAGGAGACACAGCAGGCCAGAGTAATCTAAGCTCAGCAATCACTCTCCACAACAGGTTCAGGATCTTCTTCTCTGTTACCGTAAGTCCATGCAAACGTGGGTCTTTCAAAGAGCAGGGTTCAGAGTCCACAAGTGCTTCAGAGTTCCTCAGTAGGAATAGCTGGAGTACAAGGTCCAAGGCTTTAGGAGTCAGGTCACAGGTTCACTGCAGGCTAGATTCTGAAGCACTGATTGCTCAGCTGTGGCTGCTTAAGAAGCAAAAGGAGAGAATCAGGGCGGGAACATGCAAGCTGGAAACTCCATTTTGACTGAGGGCAAGATAGCTGCAGCAAGACAGAAAGTAAAATGGCTGACGAACAAACTGAGTTTCAGGAACATGTACACAGAACCTTACACTTTGGAAGGAAAGTCCTCCAAGCAGTAGACCCGCCCTGAATGTATTGTTCTGATGGTGCTGTCAGGAGGAACATCCTGGAAATGGAAATTAGTCCTATTTGTATTTGGGTTTCCAGGAGTCAATCATGACAACACCTGTTACAGCAGGTCTATGATCTTGTCCCTGACATCCTTAGAAAGCTCTTTGGTCTTGCCCATGTTGTAGAGGTTAGAGTATGACTGATTAATTGAGTCTGTGGACAGGAGTCTTATATAAAGGTGACTATGTAAGGCAGCTGTCTATAATGCAGGTAATGAGTTGATTAGGAGCGTCTTAATGATTTAGAGATGATCTGCAAAGAGGAGTGGACCAAAATCCCTCGTGACTTGTGCAAACCTCATCATCAGCTACAAAAAACGTCTGAGTGCTGTGCTGCCAACAAGGGTTTTGCCACCAACTATTAAGTCTTGTTTGCAAGAGGGATCAAATACTTATTTCTCACTGGAAAATGCAAATGTATGTAATTTATACAATGTGATTTTCTGGATTTTATTTTTGATATTCTGTCTCTCAATGTTAAAATTAACCTACCCTTAACATTATAGACTGTTCATGTCTTTGTCAGTGGGCAAACTTACAAAATCAGCAAGGGATCAAATACTTATTTCCTTCACTCTATGTCTGCAGCATTTGGATAGGATTTACCTGCAGGTAAAATCCACAGCAAATCCAAAATATGTGAATGTGTGATGGAATACCTCCAAAGTGTACAATACTGGGGCCCTTCCCATCCTAGAGGCCTGATTATATATGATGGCAGCAAAAACCCGAGTGAGTCCCTGACATAGATGAGAAGCAGCAGAAGTAAAGTGTCTCTGCCCAGCAGCAGATTTATATGACCACGTCCAGGGAAGCCCAGCGTACCATGGAGCAGTTGTGTAAATCCATTTATTACATCTAAATTACTCAGAAGAAGCTTTTAAAAGTCTAAAATACTTGTAATTCCTTTATAAACATCCACTTGCTGTTCATTTTATAATCAGATGTTTAATTTCTATTTTATTTTAATGTATTTATTTTTTTATTTTAGCAAATGTTCATAATTATCTCTGATCTGTAATCCCATTTTATACATTTATCATATCCTCGGATTATGCCACAATTGTAAAGCTAATGTGGATGGGCATCTGTCTGGAGAACAGGGCCCTGAGGTGGCCATTGTAAGCGGAGAGGTGGTCGGAAATCCTTTGTATGTGAATTCTGACCACCTCCCCACTGCCTGCGGTGGGCTACGTGCCTCGTACTCCGGACGGATGCCGGTTCTATTGGTAATTCTGCTTCTAACACTACTGGGTCACATCATGTGGATAAATGTACAAGATAGGAATACCCCTTTAATAAACAGGGTCTTTAATTCTTTTACTCTCATTCACCAAGTACCACGTTGCGCTGCTCACGACAGGTTGTATGTAGCACAGGCAATGATCTCCGCTTCTGCACCTTCCAGGGGTGTCCAGGGTAAGAAGCCCCCTGCATTCACTCCCGGACTTGTATACTGACGACCTATTATTAGAATCGTTCACCAATATTACATTGGTGCAATAATATCCAATTAGTTGGGGTCTGGCACCCCCCCCCCCCAGCAATCAGCATTGTCTGCAGCCATGTATACACCATGTGTAGAGCCAGAACCGCTCTCTAGTGGCCGTTCTCAAGTACTGCAGCTCAGCTCTTGCTCTTATCAGTAGAAAGGGCCTGGACAACCCATTTTAATACCGAGCACTCTCTGCCCGGTCCTGTCCAAAGTAGGCAGAAGCTGCGAGTATGCCGCATGCGAGTAACGCTCATCAGTGCTGGTGTAAAGGACCGATGGTGGGTAGCGCACCTTGGACATTTCCTCTTTGCGGACCACAGTGAGAATCAACAGCTCTGTGAACCGCTCCTCGTGCATCCACGTTACCATTAATGAAATATTGCCTAGAGTTTCCCTTTAAAGATCCCTTGCAGGATAACATCGGGGGCATCGGAAGCTGAGAAACTTGTCCTGATGCATTAAAGCAATTTAATAGCAGAAATGTTGGCGCGCAAAGTAATGAAATCCGCTTAAAGTTATCAGGGCATAAAAGTAAAGAGGAGTGTGCTGTGCTAATGTCATCCCTGGCATCTCGGCGCCTGCTTTACGGTGCTGGCATGGCGGTGCGCTGCTGCTGACGAATCCTCCCGAGACCTGTGACATGATACAAACTGTTTGCTGGCTTCGCCGTACAAGTAACCTCTGCCCAGCGCCTGTGACGAGATGCAGACATTTCTTGATTGTGTTTTCCCATGGGAGACAGACAGTAAAATAACGTTTCTCGTTTTACCATTTTAATGCCCTAATTTCCCAGCAGTGTCTCTAATTACTCTGTAAGCAAACGGTAATAAGAGCGAACAAAGGAAAAACAAAGTTGCAGCAATTTGGTGTAGTGAACTCCGGAAGGTGTCTCATGTACATTCACGTAAAGGGTGTTCAGGGTCTTTCTGTGTATGCAGCGACTCTAATTACAGTTTCCCTAAACTTTCCTAATTTTATTGTTAATTCTCGGAAATGACAGACGTCAGGTTAACCCTTGTTATCTTTTGTTCTGCATTTATGTAGATCATGTGTTCCACATCTAACACTACCTTTCCCTATGTATGTAGTATCATGTACATGGACCTTCTCTTGCGTGGTTACTCAACAGGACATTCTCGGTGGGATGGACGGGGGAAGCCGACTATGCATGCGCAGTCCTCCAAATAACATGTACTTGACATGTATGGTTCGTAGGGGTAATGTCTCACCTTGTGTAGAGTGACCTGCCAGTGTAAGGAGACATGTAAGCCATGCAATGCTGCAGTGAGAAATGAAGCATGCCAATTGCCTTTTCAGAGAGGAATTGATCTCTAGCGCCACCTATTGGAAGTAGCAATCCTGAAAGTCAATGTCAACCCTTTTAAAATGATCTCATACAGCCAAATCAGATCTTGCTTTGCACTGAGGAGGTGCAAACACCCTGAAACATGTGTCTACAAATAGAGATTCTAGTTTGGCTTTTAGCCTAAGGCTCAGTTGAAGGGTCGATATTGACTTTTGGGATTGCTACTTCCAATTCGTGGCGCTTGAGTTCAGGTCCTCTTCCGCTCTGAAGAGGCAATTTGCATATGTATGGTTTGTGCAACATTACTCACTGCGCTATTACTAGATGTATCATTGGAGGGGAACTACTTTTTGTTTCAAAACTGTGGGTGGATTTATGAGCACAGACCACATCAAAGTTGATCTTAACTTTGTTGTTGTGATAAATCAGCTTAGAGGGGCTCAGAAAGAGATGGATAAAACAGCTACAATCTCCCCACAAGAGCAAACTTACTGATGGCTCCTCATTCTGCAGCCAGCAATGTACAGGGAAACAAAGAGCCTGTGAAAGCCAAATGTCGTGACGTTTCTAATGAAAACAAATTTTAAAATTATTTTTAGCCTAAAATGCATACCTTTCCCTTTTGGAATCACCTTATATTTCTGATATTACGTTTTCTTTGTATTTCAGGCTCAGACACAAGATATCGTCCCAACTATTGGTTTCAGCATAGAGAAGTTCAAGACATCCAGGTACTGGTCCAACAAATCCTCGGTATCCTCTGTATTACTGATGTGATTTCTGAAGTCTCAGTTCTTCTGCATAGTCATTTAGAGATGGGTAGTTCTTGAGATCTAGTGTCAACTTCTTCAAGACTAAGATCTGTACGGTGCAGGGAAAGTTCACACATGTCTAATGGTTTTAGTAAACTTGAAGTAATGCATTGGGAGGATAATACATGTTTTTATATTTACCTCTATAAGAGATTAATTATTTTATGTCTTTTACATTGACAGAAATTTTATTTTAATAAGAACATTGTAAAGCTTTATTTTTCCTATGGCGACACTGCAGGAGGATTGGATCCCTACTGCTGGGTTTCCCCATAGTTTATGGTTGGTAGATCTTTTTTTTTTTTTTGCAAAAAGGTATTGTCCATTGCAGAAAACCCCTTGTTGCTTCATTTGAGACTACCCCTTTTAGATTGGAGCATTGACAGCAAACCAATTGTGTTTGCAGAGGGAAACAGCAGTCAGACAGTACATTCACTATGTCACTTACCCCATGTACATGGCATTACAGGCACTTAGGTACTGACTATGTATTGGGATAGGATCTTGGTGATGGAAATACCCCTTCAAAAATTCAAAGGCTTTATTTTGTTAATTCTAGAGACTTTGCAGTGTAGAAAAACACAACCCGGACATGTCTGAGTAACATCACTGAAATGTGCAATGTAGATTGACCTGCATGTTTAAGTCCCAGTCTTGAGCAAAATTTCTGCAGTCGCTTTATATGGCTGCAGATTGCTGAATACTGGCAGTGTGCAATGTTCATACTGTCAGGATCAGCTCTCTTCCCAGCTCAAACGGTCGTCATATGACCCCCTCGTATGCAATTTATATCACTGGAGGTCACGTGCCGACTAGCAACTTTTCCTTCTTCTCTCAGTGATCTTGTGCGCGTAACGGGAGAGAACGTGCGTCGGCACATGATCATAATTATGCAAATTAGACACTTGCAGTCACATGACAACCGCCCGAGCTGCCCAGATAGCTGAATCCTGACAGTGTGACTATTGCGCACAGGCATGATTCAGCGATCTGCGTTCATATAGCAGAAAATTTAGCTCGAAACCTAAAAAAATCACTTTAATATACTCTGTAGATTTCAATACAAGTTATGCTTGATAAGTGTGACATGTGCCGAAACATCCCAGAATTTCCACAACGGTCTTAGCGAATGGTTCATGGTTCAACAGACATGTCTGCCCCATATGTGTAACCGTAACGACAGGAGGTACAAATAGGACAGTGGGTGGTCCTTGTGCCCAGTAACTACAGGAATCCCCTGCAGAAGAGACAACTGGAGGGGGCTCGGCTGTCAAATGTGTAGCTGGAAGTAACCTTCAAGAAAAAAGTACAAATTCTTCTGTCATTGGATTGCAAAAGTTATGGGTATATTGAATATTATATACCTTTTTTTCTAATTTGTATTTTATATATACCGTATTTATATAAATGTATATTGTGGTACACCAAAGGGGATCTTGCTGGATGGGAGATATATTTCTCCCAGCAGACTGAAGTTTGGTCAGGATTTTCCCTGATCACAAGGACCTGTGATGAGGTCATAGTCACGTGATCAGGTCAGCTGATGTGTACCTCACCTGAGGGTGTGGACTAGGCCTATTTAACAAGGAGCTGTTGTAGTAGGTGGGTGTGGAAGGAAGGAGTTTGGCTGGAGTCAGCCTGGAAGAAGTGATTTCTGTTACAGTGTGTCAGTGTGCACCAGGAAGCGAGTACCAGACCACCCGGAATGGCACCTGGCGGTCCCTGCTGGCCTGCTGCCGCTTAGTCAAGCCCGTCCCAACAAGGTGAGTCTGGGACCAGTGGTTCTCCAAACTGGAGTATGTTATGTTCTATTTTTGATTTTTGTTGTCTGGACTTTTGAACCCGTTATAAAAAACCACTGAACTTTGAACTGAAAGCCTGTGTGTTTGCCTCATTACTGCGGCCCGGCCCCTGCCTACCAGAGTGGATCCCTACAATATATACACTGTGTGTGTGTTATATTCAAGCTAAATAATGCAGGCACACACGTAGCAGACCCTTACCACTCCTGTAAATTGATGGCTGCAGATGTTCCTGATGTACAGCAATTGGTGGTCGGGTTTGTATAGGATACACACATGCAAGTATTTCCAACGTCCCACATAACTATATACATGTGACCGCAGGGAATGAGCTGAAATGCAGGTGGCCGCCCCCCCCATGCCGGGCTCTCCCAGCTGATAACATAAATCAGTGTTTGGGGCGGCCCCCCATGCCGGGCTCTCCCAGCTGATAGCATAAATCAGTGTTGGGGCGGCCCCCCCATGCGGGCTCTCCCAGCTGATAACAAATCATGTTGTTATGGGGCCCCCCCACATGCGGCGGCCCCTCTCCCAGCTGATAACATAAATCAGTGGTTGGGGCGGCCCCCCCATGCCGGGCTCTCCCAGCTGATAACATAAATCAGTGTTTGGGTGCGCCCCCCATGCCGGGCTCTCCCAGCTGATAACATAAATCAGTGTTTAGGGCGGTCCCCCAATGCCGGCTCTCCCAGCTGATAACATTAATCAGTGGTTGGGGCGGCCCCCCCATGCCGGGCTCTCCCAGCTGATAACATAAATCAGTGTTGTGGGTCCCCCCCCCATGCCGGGCTCTCCAGCTGATAACATAAATCAGTGGTTGGGGCGGCCCCCAATGCCTGGCTCTCCCAGCTGATAACATAAATCAGTGGTTGGGGCGGCCCCCCCATGCCGGGCTCTCCCAGCTGATAACATAAATCAGTGTTTGGGGCGGTCCCCCCATGCCAGGCTCTCCCAGCTGATAACATAAATCAGTGGTTGGGGGTGCCCCCCAATGCCGGCTCTCCCAGCTGATAACATTAATCAGTGGTTGTGGGTCCCCCCCCATGCCGGGCTCTCCCAGCTGATAACATAAATCAATGTTGGGCGCCCCCCCATGCCTGGCTCTCCCAGCTGATAACATAAATCAGTGGTTGGGGCGGCCCCCGCATGCCGGGCTCTCCCAGCTGATAACATAAATCAGTGGTTGGGGTAGCCCCCCATGCCGGGCTCTCCCAGCTGATAACATAAATCAGTGGTTGGGGCGGCCCCCCATGCCGGGCTCTCCCAGCTGATAACATAAATCAGTGTTTGGGGCGGCCCCCCCATGCGGGCTCTCCCAGCTGATAACATAAATCAGTGTTTAGGGGGCCCCCCATCCGGCTCTCCCAGCTGATAACATAAATCAGTGGTGGGGGCGGCCCCCCATGCCGGGCTCTCCCAGCTGATAACATAAATCAGTGGTTGGGGTGGCCCCCATGCCGGGCTCTCCCAGCTGATAACATAAATCAGTGGTTGGGGCTGGCCCCCCATGCCGGGTCTCCCAGCTGATAACATAAATCAGTGGTTGGGGCGGCCCCCATGCCGGGCTCTCCCAGCTGATAACATAAATCAGTGGTTTGGGGCGGCCCCCCATGCCGGGCTCTCCCAGCTGATACATAAATCAGTGTTTGGGGGCCCCCCATGCCGGGGCTCTCCCAGCTGATAACAAAATCAGTGTTTGGGGGGCCCCCCATGCCGGGCTCTCCCAGCTGATAACATAAATCAGTGTTGGGGCGGCCCCCCATGCCGGCTCTCCCAGCTGATAACATAAATCAGTGGTTGGTTGTGGGATGACAATAATGTATAATGGTGTAATGTTTTCTATCCTGTATGACCATGTCTGTAATGTCTTACTGATGACCTGTGACTACTGATAGTATATATGATATTCTAACGCTCTGCTATTTTTTCTTTCTAGCTTGTCATTCACAGTTTTTGACATGTCTGGACAAGGGAGGTATAGGAATCTCTGGGAGCACTATTACAAGTAAGTGATCTATAGCATTGCAATAAAAATAACGCATACATTGTAAGTTGCCATTGTGGGATGATGGTCTGAAAGGGAACCTGTCAAGAAATGCTAGGGGGTAATATGCAGGTAAGGAGTGTTTATACCGTAATATGCAGGTAAGGAGTGTTTATACCGTAATATGCAGGTAAGGAGTGTTTATACCCTGTGCAGCTGGTTTGCTGGAGGTGCAGTTCCAAGGAGAAAATGAAGTTCTGTTCTCCCTGCAGCCGCTCGCTTACAGTAATCGGGCGGTGCAGGGAGCGATTAGTGACTGCTCATTATACAGTGGTGCTGTACTCACTCCCAGGAAATGGACCATACCACTTGTCAAGTATTTTAGAAGGCATATCTAAAACACACAATGCGTGTGGTGCAAGCCATAAACGTGCCTTGGGCTATATGCACACAACGTCTTTATACGCCAATTTTTTTCCCCCCATTCTAAGCCGCTTTAGTAGAACACTGGCAGTCGTTTCCTAAGGCGACTTCGCTGACATATCTAACTAAGGGAATCTGCCATCAGGTTTTTTTACACCTAATCTGGGAGCAGCATAATATAGAAACAGAGACCAGGATTCCAGCGATGTGTAACTTACTGGGCTTCTTGCTGTAATTTTGATAATCTTCTGCTGATAAAAGGGATTTTATTACTAGAGGACTAGTAAACCTGCTGCCATGTAGTACTCATATTCACGAGCTCTGTGTAACCCCGCCTTCACCACTGATTGGCAGCTTTCTGCCCATGTATAGAGAAAGCTGCCAATCAGTGATATGGGCGGGGTTATACAGAGCTCAGCAGTCAGAGAACTGGTAGATCTGCAGCAGATAAAACAGTCAGTTTAGCAAAAAGACTGCAAGCAGCCCAGTAAGTGACACATTGCTGGAATCAGGGACTCTACTCCTATAGGCATTATACTGCTCTCAGATGGGGTAGAGAAAAACCTGCTGACAGTTTCCCTTTAAGTATAGAGAGGAGGACGTTGCCTGATGCATGTCACTTCTTTTAACCGCTTCAAGGCAACGTGGACAGTAATGAGGCACTTTTTCAGGTGGATTTTGGGTGGAATCTTCCTGAAAAAGCCATCGTGTGTACATAAACCAGTCAAGGTTATTTTTCCCTCCTACATGTACCTGCTGACCACTGCGTGTTATTATTTATAGCCAAAATCCATTCTCCTACAGATTCATCAATTAGGCCTCATACTCACTGGCTGGAAAAAAATCGGTCCGTTTTCTGCAGGAAAAAAACGGTACATTTGTTGTAAAAAGGCATGCGATTTTAAATCGCACCATGCGTTTTCCATGCGATTTACATGCGATTTTTATGCGATTTTTTTTCCAAGACATAACCACAAATTAAGGTTAAACCACTTGTCTGACACCTATATAAAGCTATTTATCTACATATGGCATTGATTCATTTGGTTTTTGTCCTGTGTGTTTTGCTATTCCAAACAAGCATGGCAGCAACTTTTTGGAACATACAAGTTTACAGCTCTATTTTGCACAAAAAATGGAAAAAAAAACGGATGGTGCGTTTTCTGTGCGTTTTCTGTGCGTTTTTTAATCGCACCCATTGACTTGCATTGGCGATTTTCATCCCAAAATCGCATCAAATCGCAGCATGCTGCGATTTTTTTCTCACAACATTATCTGATGAGAAAAAAAATCGCAAATGAGAACTCACCCATTGACTAACATTGGTCAGATTTGCATCCGATTTTTTATCGTCTGATTTTCATCCGTTTTCGGCGCCAGTGAGTATGAGGCCTTAGTGTTACTTTCATGAAAGCTTTTATTCCCGGTTCCATCTTGTCCACATCTAGCTGTACTTTCTTTTCTTTCCGCTGTGAAGCCTTCCACCTTTTCTGTGATGCCCGGACGAGTGTTAGAACTTCTCCCATCACCATCACTATCTACATAAGTGTCAAAATCCAAAGCATCCCAGTGTATGAATGTGATTTACATCTATCACATCTATCAAGGAAGGCTTGAAAAGGCCGAGCTTCTCCGCAGCCGAATCTCTGTGACAGGAACTGTCTCTAAAATCATAAAAATGTCTCCCCAGATGTAACTGATCTGAAGGTTAAAATATTTCCTCTGCTTTACTATACTCATAAATGTCACAGTAAGAAACAATAGTTAAAGCAAACTATGGAAAATATACAGACCTCATTCTGGTTTCTTTGTGAAGGCATTAGCCAATTTTGCCCATTTATCAGGGTATTGGTGGGAAAGTATAACTGTTATGATCTGCTACAAGCACTAAGGAAAGATGGGAATTCTGTCCCTACAGTAGAACTAAGCTGGATCCCTACGATGTAACGGGAACCTGATCCTGCGACCAGACCCGCTAAAGTCCTCAGCTAGTCTGAACGAAGACCTATAGTTGCGAGGGAGGAATCCCTACAAGAACTAGGGACTGGGAGAAAAGGTGGACACCTCCTAACAGAAATTGTAGCAGGGAAAAATAAAACAGAAAACAAATTACTTAGAGATCCTAAGATCAAGCAAAGCTGACTGAGTAGGGCACCTAAGCACCCGGCTAGCTTAAGAGTAGGTAATACAATGAAGTCCAGCAAAGCCAGAAGGGCGGAGCCAGACTAAATAGGGAAAAAAGGTCATGTGACCAGCAAACTGAAACAAAACCTAACAAGAGGGTTCTAACAGTACCCTCCCTTCTAAGAGGATCCTCCGGATCCCCTAGGCCTTAGGCTTATCCGGAAACCTCTTGTGAAACGCTCTGACAAGTCTAGACGCAGAAACATCATCCGCCCTCACCCATGAGTTATCCTCGGGTCCATAACCCTTCCAAGCGACGAGGTACTGTAAACTCCTTCTATACCGTCTAGAATTTAGGATGCGGGAAATCTCATATTGCCCGTCCTCCACCACCAGGGGAACAGTGGCCGAGACGTCTCCATCTGAGACCTCAGCTTTTTTCAAGAGAGAAACATGAAACACCGGATTAATCTTCCAGGAGGTGGGAAGCTCCAACTTAACAGCAGATTGGTTAATAACCTGAAGCACCTTAAAGGGCCCTACAAACTTGGGACCCAATTTCTTAGACGGAATCCTCAAGCACAGATTCTTAGAGGACAACCAAACCATGTCACCAATAGCAAACAAAACCTCTTGTCGTTTTCTATCAAAATACACTTGGATCTTTGTTAGCCTCCTGAAGATTACCACGCACATTAGTCCAAACTCTCTCCAAAACACCAGTAAAATTCTCCTCTTCAGGTACAGCCGATCCAACTTGAAAATGACCCAAACGACGGATGTCTCCCATACAACAAAAAAAAGCGAACAACCAGCAGAAGCGGATGTATGGTTGTTAAGAGCAAACTCACAAGTGGCAGAAACTCAGACACCCCTCTTGATTATCAGTCACAAAACAACGCAAGAACTGCTCAACATCCTGGTTTTTCCTTTCTGTCTGGCCATTAGACTCGGATGATATCCGGATGAAAACGACAAATGAACTCCCAACCTGTCACAAAAGGCGCGCCAAAAACGCCACAAACTGAGGTCCCCTATCAGAACAATGTCGTAGGAACACCATGTAGTCTGACTATTCCTTGACAAAGGCCTTAGCGAGAGTCTTAGCGCAGGGCAGTTTGATGAAAGGAACCAAGTGACACATCTTGTTAAAACGTCCACGACCACCCAGATGACAGTGAAACCCTCAGAGGGGGGAAGGTCAGTAATAAAGTCCATAGCCAAATGTGTCCAAGGTGCACTAGGGACCTCCAGAGGGCAAAGCAACCCCGCAGCAGGAGTATGAGAAGACTTAGATCTAGCACACACAGTGCATTGGCGCACCCACTTAATGACTTCCTTCTCCCATCCTGGCCACCAAAAACTGCGACCCACAAGTCTCTTGGTCTCAGAGATTCCAGGATGACCTGCCAACCGAGAGTCATGACATTCATCAAACAAATCTCTCCTCAGGGTACCAGGCACAAACAACCTCCCATGCGGCGTGTTAGATGGGGCATTCTCCTGTGCTTTAAGAATCTCATCTTCCAACACGGAGTCCAAAACAGCAATAACAACCTCCTCTTGCAAGATGTTTTCCTCCTCCTCCTCAGTACCCACCATAGGAGAAAAGCTGCGAGACAAAGCATCAGCTTTAACATTTTTAGTACCTGGGATGTAAGTAACGGTAAAATTAAACCGTGAGAAAAACAGTGCCCACCTAGCCTGACGGGCATTCAAGCGTTTGGCAGCATCAAGGTAGATCAGATTTTTATGATCGGTGAAGACTTGAACGGGAAATTCCGCTCCCTCCAAAAAATGATGCCAGTGTTCAAATGCGAGTTTAATTGCCAACAATTTCCGATTACCGATATCATAATTTAGTTCAGACTCAGAAAATTTCTTTGAAAAAAAAGCACAGGGATGTACTCCATCTGTCTTTGCCTGAGACAACACCGCGCCGACCCCCACAGAAGAAGCATCAACCTCAACCAAAAATGGTTTAGTCACATCAGGCTGCGTAAGGATGGGAGCAGAGCTGAACCTCTCCTTTAGCAACACAAAAGCCTCAATGGCCTCAGTAGTCCACTGAACCGCATCAGCACCTTTCCTGGTGAGATCGGTCAGAGGTTTGGCAATCACAGAAAAAAATTTTATGAATTGGCGAACCCCAAAAACCTCTGTATTGATTTCACACCAATAGGCCTAGGCCATTCCTGCACAGCTTGCACTTTCACCGGGTCCATCTCAAAACCTTCACTGGAGACAATGTAGCCCAAAAAACTAAGTCTCTGTACAGCGAACTCACATTTTTCTAGTTTGGCAAAAAATTAATTATCACTCAATAACTGTAATACTTCACGCACACTCCTCCAATGAGACTCCAAATCCAGTGAATAAATCAAAATGTCATCCAAATACACAACCACACTTCTGCCGATCAAAGGTCTAAGGATGTCATTAATAAGATTCTGAAAAAATGCCGGAGCACTGGAAAGCCCAAAAGGCATGACCAGATTCTCAAAATGACCTAGTGGAGTGTTAAATGCAGTCTTCCATTCATCCCCCTCCTTCATGCGCAACAAATTGTATGCCCCTCGAAGATCAATTTTCGAGAACCACTTGGCCCCCACTAACTGATTAAACAAATCAGGAATCAATGGCAGTGGGTAAGGATTGCGTACAGTAATCTTATTAATCTCACGAAAGTCTAGACAAGGCCGTAAACCGCCGTCCTTTTTTTTAACAAAAAAAAATCCAACCGCCACAGGAGATTTGGAAGGCCTAATGTGACCGGCGGCCAAGCTTGTCTGTATGTATTCCTCCAAAGCCTTTCTCTCAGGAATAGTCAAATTAAATAAATGACTTTTAGGAAGAGTCGCTCCAGGGACAAATTCAATTGCACAATCATAATCTCTATGAGGAGGCAATACCTGCGATTCCTTATCAGAAAAAAACTTTCCAAAAATCCTGAATAGGTACAGGTAACTCCCCCTTAACTACAGCAGCAATATGCCCGTTACAACACTTGTCATAACAATTAGGACTCCAGGACTTAATTTCATTGGTAGACCAATCCAGTACCGGATTGTGCAATTTTAACCAGGGTAACCCCAAAATCACAGGTGAGGGCAAATTATTCAAAACTACCAAATCCAAATTCTCTTGATGAACACCATTAATAGTAAGAGGAAATTCACAGATATGGTGAGTAACATTTTTCAAGTGAGAACCATCCACAGACACCACATTAATAGGAGAAGATAGAAGTTTGGGTTTTAATTTGTTTTTCCAAAAATTTCCCATCAATCACATTGAGAGTTGAACCACAATCCACAAATACCCGAAACTCCATTAATTCCTCCTCACCAGCAGTGGTAGCAGAAAGAAAGACACCTTTATTGTTTAAACAAGCTATGCGGGCAAAACTGACCTCATTTTTTTTTTTCTCTTTATTCATTCGAAGCGCACAGTTCTTAATAAAATGCCCAGATTTGCCACAATAGAAACACAAGCCCTCCGCAAATCTACGGTCTTTTTCCCGAGAGTAAGGTGTCATTGCTCCAATTTCCATCGGCTCTGCAATGTCAGTACAGTCCCTTTCCAAACTTGGAGATGACAAGGCAGATTTACTCTCATTAACCCTTGCACGCAGTCTCCTATCCACCTGTATGGCTAATTGCATAGCCTCTTGCAAGTTACCAGTATAGGATAAGCAATCAGCAAATCTTTAACCCTTTCACTTAACCCTGCAAGAAATAAACTTTTCAAAGCTGAATCGTTCCACCCCACCTGAGTGGACCACCTTCGGAAGTGAGTACAATATTTTTCCACATTACCTGATCCCTGTCTCAAACGTCTCAATTCTGTCTCAGCTGATGAAACACGATCCGGATCGTCATACAATAACCCCAAAGCAGAAAAAAAACTATCCACTGATCTAAAGCATGGATCACTAGGCTGCAGAGAAAAGGCCCAGTCCTGAGGTTCTTTGCGCAAAAGTGACATTATGAACCCTATGCGCTGTGATTCATCACCAGAGGATCTGGGTCTCAAACGGAAATACAACAAGCAAGCATTTTTAAAAGAAAAAAATCTTGTTGTTCACCAAAAAATAAATCAGGCAAACGTACCTTTGGCTCCACGAAATGTGCTCCAGAACAACTACTCACGTGTTGCTGGATTTCAGCCACCTCCAGAGAAAGTCCCTGCAGGCGTTGAGCCAAATCCTGAACCGACACCATGATGGAAACAGAAAATCTTTCCTTAGAGATTTTTTTTTTTTTTTTTTTTCTTGGGCTGGACTTACTGTTATGATCTGCTACAAGCACTAAGGAAAGATGGGAATTCTGTCCCTACAATAGAACTAAGCTGGATCCCTACGATGTAACGGGGAACCTGATCCTGCGACCAGACCCGCTAAAGTCCTCAGCTAGTCTGAACGAAGACCTATAGTTGCGAGGGAGGAATCCCTAGAAGAACTAGGGACTGGGAGAAAAGTTGGACACCTCCTAACAGAAATTGTAGCAGGGAAAAATAAAACAGAAAACAAATTACTTAGAGATCCTAAGATCAAGCAAAACTGACTGAGTAGGGCACCTAAGCACCCGGCTAGCTTAAGAGTAGGTAATACAATGAAGTCCAGCAAAGCCAGAAGGGCGGAGCCAGACTAAATAGGGAAAAAAGGTCATGTGACCAGCAAGCTGAAACAAAACCTAACAAGAGGGTTCTAACAATAACGGTGGTCCGATGCTACAGATATATTTAGGGGGTTGTCTCACCTATCCACCAGAAGGTCCAGTGCAGAATATGTGACCACACACAAAGCTGGGATTAAGAGAAAATCTGCTTTATTCTAAAATGCTGCATTTTGGCCACCAGTAAGCCATTGGAATGCTGGATAAAAGCTTATTGATAGCCAGAATATCACATCAATAGTCATTGACATAACTACTGTAATGTCAAGGAGGAGGAGTAAACTTATAGTCGCACTCCAGTGATTTTTCTTTCTTTTTGTAATTATATGAACCCCCCTGGAAATGGCATGGCTTTATGTTCTCTGAAGGAAGGTCACATATCATTCACTAGAATTTCCTGAGTGGTGAAATTACATGGACTGTGTACCTTCCTGTGGAGAACTTTGGTGGAAAAGTGTTATCACAGTTACTGATGATGACTAGACAGCTCCTGATTTAATGCAGGTGATCACAGCTCGCTGCCTGACTATATATGTTTATTAGAAGTCCGCAAGGACAGGGTCCTCTCCCCTCTGTACCAGTCTGTCATTGTAAATTTGTTTACTGTAAACGATATCTATAACTTTGTATGTAACCCCTTCTCATGTACAGCACCATGGAATTAATGGTGCTATATAAATAAATAATAATAATAATAATAATTAGCTCAGTTATCAGAATACAGAGAGAAGGAAAATCCCACTGTCCCCATAGTAGGCACAGATTGTACTAGCTCTACCTGTCTGTGGTATTGTGCTGATGAATCATAGCAGGGCATAGAGGAATGAAAGATAGGAATCAAGATGGAGGCTGAAGACAAGAATAAGTAAGTTGAACTGCACAGATGTAAGTACATCATGTGCAAAAGAAATGCAGTGTGATAGACAATCAGGTAAAGGTGCATAATTGGAGAAAAAATTGGCTCAGCTGCTTCTTTAAAAAAAAAAAAAAACACTCCCGGCTGTTTTTTTAAAAAATTTATTTCACCGATGTAGTGCTATCATTAATGCTTACTCCTGCCCCTAGTAAATTACTTTCCAGTCGATATCTTCTGCTGTTCCGGGTGCCACCACGGTCATGCACCGCCACCTTGTAACTGTAGCTACTGACTGACCTGAAGTCAGAGGTTCCAGTCACAAGCTCTCTGTAAAGGGTATGCCACACTAAACAATATCGCTAACGAGATCGCTAAAAAACGTCACTATTTAGCGATCCCGTTAGCGATATTGTTCAGTGCGGCAGCTTCCAGCGACGAGCTTCCTGCTGTGATCTCGCTCGTCGCTGGAATCGTTCCGGACCCTATTTCATCGCTGGCGCTCCCGCTGGGTGAGTATCTAATCGCTGTGTGGCACCTTTTCTTAGCGATTTAGCGGTACTTTTGTACCGCTAAAGTCGTTAAGAAGATCGCTAACGGCGATAGCGTCGTTAACTATATCGCTAAATGTGGCCGCATTTAGCGATATAGAAACGATCCCGCTAGCGATCTCATTAGTATGCAACGCTAACGAGATCGCTAGCGGGATTGTTTAGTGTGGCAGTACCTTAAGTCTATGATGGCCTCGGTCTGGCCTTGTCCTGGCTCTCATAGACTTACACTGATAAGTGACCTTTGGCTTACCCTGCATACACGGTAGCCATCTGGCAGGTCACAACTACACTGTGTTCCAAATTATTATGCAAAAATTGTTTAGGAGTGATAAGGTAAGAATCTTTTTGTTTGTCAGTTAAACTCATTGATGGTGATGTGTGTCAGGGCTCTTTATATCACTCTAAGCAATTGCAGACACCTGTGCTAATTAGTTTGGCAGGTGTGTCCAATGAAAGGCAAGACTACTTAAGAAGGCTGTCCCACATTATTAAGCAGCCTACATTTTCTGCCAAAATGGGAAAGAAAAAGGATGTGTCGGCTGCTGAGAAGCAACAAATTGTGGAGTGTTTAGGTCAAGGCATGACTACAATCAACATTGCCAAGACACTTCATCGTGATCATCGCACAATCAAGAAGTATGTAGCTGATTCACAGTACACACGTGTGCGTGCTGATAAGGGAAAATTGAGGACTCTTTCCTACAGGCAATTACGTCAGGTTAAAAGAGCAGCGGCAAAAAAGCCTTGTCATAGCAGCAGACAAGTTTTTGAAGCTGCTGGTGCCTCCAACGTCCCCCGAACAACAAGATGCAGGGTCCTTCAGAGGTTTGCAACTGTGCATAAGTCATCCTGTCGACCTCCTCTATCCACTGCACACAAGCAGAAACGGCTCCAGTGGGCCAAACAATACATGAAGACTGACTTCAAAACTGTTTTGTTCACCGATGAGTGCCGTGCAACGCTCGATGGTCCAGATGGCTGAAGTGGAGGATGGCTGGTTGATGGACACCCCATGCAAACACGGCTACGGCGCCAACAAGGAGGAGGTGGAGTAATGTTTTGTGCTGGAATCATGGGAGAGAGATTGTCGGCCCCTTTAGGATCCCTGAAGGGGTAAAGATGAACTCCATAGTGTATGTTGAGTTTCTCAAACAGCACTTCCTGCCATGTTTCAAGAAGAAAAACCGTGCATTCCGCAGCAAGATCATTTTCATGCATGATAATGCATAGTCTCATGCTGCACATAACACATCTGCATCTCTGGCTGCTATGGGCATAAAAGGGGACAAACTTATGGTGTGGCCCCCATGCTCCCCTGACCTCAACCCCATTGAGAACCTCTGGAGCATCATCAAAAGGAGTGTCTATGATGGCGGGAGGCAGTTCACATCTAAGCAACAGCTCTGGGAGGGTATTCTGTCCTCATGCAAAACAATTGAAGCAGAAACCATCCAAAACCTGACAAATTCAATGGATGAGAGAGTTCAGAAGCTCCTTTCGAACAAGGGTCCTATGTGCAAATGTAACATCACCTAGAAAAAAGTTTTGAGTTGAAAACTGTTTGATTTCAGTTTGTAATAACCTGCTAATGCTTATAATTTCAAAAATGACCATTTTTTTGTTCTTTATTAAAATGAAAAGGTTGAAAACTCTGCTGTGCATAATAATTTGGAACATGCATTTTGAGTGAAGTTTGAGTGTTTTATTTTTTAAAAAATATACTGTTATCATAGGCAGTTTGTACAAAAACCTTTCAATTGTACTCTAATAGTTATTTGACTGGAAAATTACAATGACTGAAATTCATATAGGTAATTTGGGAAAATCTGAGAAAATATTATTTGCATAATAATTTGGAACACAGTGTAGCAGAAGATGACTGGAGTGGTTCTTTGGGGTCCGTTCACATTGTCCCATGTAAACATACCTGCAGTCAGCCTCTTAATGAATATAAAACTGGTAATTAGATTTTTTATGAAGTCATAAAAATCATCGCTGTCAGCAGCACATCAGCCCTATGGGGATAGAACAAGCCGGTTAACAAACGGGCCGACAGGCTTGTATATAGTGGATTAGTGCTGGTTTATGGCAGAAAGCTGCACCTCTAAGTACTCCTTTAGAGTACGGTAATCGTCTATCTGGGCGCCCTCTGTTTGCTGGAAGTTTAGTAAGTATAACCCCCTAAAGAATTTGGTTACATGTACACGCCGTGCCCTGGTGCAAAAGCAAACTGTCCCCAACTGCTATTGATGAAATGAGGCATCTCATGTTTGCTCTTCTTGTTATTGAAGACTGATATTAGGGGGCATCGGTGGCCTGAACTCTGCGCTCCGCCACTGCTGCTAGCGGAGGCCACTTTGCTTCTGAAGCAACAGAACAAAATCCAGAGATACGTCCAGCTCAGCCTAAGGGCAGCGCGTACAAGCTGTATATAGAACAGCCTACAAGTGCCTGCTTCTTCTCTAGGAAACTGGCCACACAGACTGCAGAGTGGCCGGTAACCTAGGCAACAAGCTGTAAAACTATAAAATGTCAACGAAACAGGGAGGATTTTTAATGACCAGTAAATCGTGAAGCTGTTTGTTACTACAAGCTTTCTGCAATCTTAACCATTTACGAACACAAAACAACCCCTTCACTTCAACCCATTATTCTTGTTCGTGCTAATGTAAAAATTATTTATTAGTTTGGGTTTATACCAAATACAATCTTTCAGTCTGCAGTGATCCCAGGTTGCATGTTATGAAGGTCGCACATCTCCATTGCTATCCCTCTTTTAGTGACTGATCTCACTCTGGGTCATCTTCCTTCTCGCAATCATCCATTTTGCTTCCACCCCCCACCTTATAACTTATCTGTATATGTTATAAAGATGCTAAACTGCCACATTTGCTGACGATATGCCATCACTTTGGGACCCTACCAATCCTGGAGCACTTCCAGCCACCTGTTTGTGCAGCGGACCCTACTCACATTGATAGAGCCGTCCTGTAGTGGGTGACCGGGAACTCCCTACACAGAGGAAACCGTCTGCGGAAGGGACACAGCGTTCCAACTTATTTATGCTCCAGATTGGTATTGGACCCCCTGTGATCAATAGTTTATAGCATTTCTTATTAATATGCTGTGCTCAGCATAAATGAGTACACCCCCTTTGAAAAGTAAAGGACCATTTCCAACATTTTGATGAGCCTGAGTTTCATAGACACTTTTTTTTAACATGAGTCTGGTTAGTAATATAACTTTCATTACAAAATCTTCAGCTTTACTCAAATTTAATTGATGCAAAAATGAGTGTTCCACACTTCAAAAACTAGAACATCTAGTATTTTGTATGACCACCATGATTTTTAAGCACCTGTTCTTCTGGTCATGGAATGAAGAAGATGGCGACATATTGCAACATCTATCTTTTTCCATTTTCAAGATCGACCCCTTTTAGAGCCTGGATGGAGAGCGATGACAACTTCAGAAATCCACATAGGTGTTCAATTTGGTTCAGATCAGAAGACACCAGGTCACTGAATCACTTCCTCCCCCCCCCCCCCCCTGTTATTCTTCAGAAATGCAACAATTGCCTAAGATGTGTATTTTGGATGATTGTTTTGTTGGAAAATTGCACGTCTACCAGGAGCACGGAGTGATGGGAGCATCTTCTCTTTCAATATAGAGCAGGACATCTGTGAATTATGATGCCATCAGTTAAATGTACCCTCCCCGACACCAGCAGCAGTCATACAACCCTACATAACGACACTGCCACCACCATGTTTCACTGTAGGCGCTATGCATTTCAAAAATGAATTTAGAAAAAATGCATGGTGCCTGCAGTGAAATATGATGGTGGTTGTCCTTATGTAGAGTTGTATGAGTGCTGCTGGTGTCGGGGAGGGGGTGTACATTTCATTGATGACATCATAAATTCACAGATGTCCTCTATATTGAAAGAGAAGATGGACTGTGTCTGGATATTGCAGCTAAGTTCCAGTTGAAGTGAATGGGGCTGGTTTACAATACCACACACACTTGTGAATTGCTGTTTTTCGAACAAATGTTTTTCGAATCTGCAGCCCCCTTCATAGAAAAAGCCCTTACAGGGATTTTATTAAAAGGCATATTGATAACTATTATGAAAGTGGGTTGCATTGTACAATTACAGATTAGTCCGTGTCATCTTAAAATCTGCTTTTCACGGTTTCTGGTACTAAATATTAGCAAACCTACAATAATTGTGAATACAAAGCGGAAAATAAAAAGTTTGTCTTAAAAAAAAAAAAAAAGTGGATAAATTTTATAGCTATTACGGTAAATTTACACCTAAATAGTTTAATAAACCAAACCAATAAGAGACGACAAAAGCCAGAACATTGGCAGGAAGGCAGTGCATATAACATTTTAAGATAGGTGCAATGTATCTCAAATAGTAGACACAGGGTCAGACTGGGGGTCAGTAAGAGGTCCAGATGGAGCAGCCACAGCTTAATCTAGTAATGTAGATGCACTAATATAATAATACTTTGGGCTAAGCTGGATAATGGGAGTGATACAAGTAAGACCTGCTTGTTCCCTACCTGTTCTTTCCATGAATTCTCTCCTTGACACTAAATCTTGTTTCCTGTCTTTCCATGTTGCAGAGAAGGCCAGGCTATTATTTTTGTCATTGACAGCAGTGACAAGCTCCGAATGGTTGTGGCTAAAGAAGAACTTGAGACCCTTTTAAATCACGCAGGTAAGATTGCGGTGCGTCCCCCCGCTTCCCTCCCTCGCCGCTTTATTCTCATCAGACACTTTACAGGAGCTCGTCTTGTCAGCGCTGCTGACGGCCGCTACTGAAGAGCACTCAGCACAGATGATGTATGTCAGCAGTTCAGATACCTAAAGTCTTTCTTGACTGATTTTAATCTCGGTCTCTTCGCCTGTGACCGCAGCACAATCCGGCTCAGAACGAGAGCAGCCAAAGTCATGATGTATCAGATGCATCGATGGAGGCAGCTGTCCTAGCTCCGCGCCAGTCTGTAGAGAGCAGAATAGGAGAATTGTATCACAACAGCTCTCATGGAGACATTGGGACAACTGAAAATCAGTGTGGAAATTACCGTATATAAAATAGAGTATTAGTCCATATTAAAAAATGGCTCACATGGAGAATGGGTGGCATCACCAGAAGTGAGGCAGCAGTGGACAGAATACCAGCATCCTTTAACTTATACTATATATTCGATCGTGTAAAAATGGGCCACTTGTAAAAGACACTTACTAAAAGAAATGGTGTAGTACTCCTCTGCAATAAATCAAGCAGCACAACAGCAGAAAAAGTGTTCATTGCGAAAAGATATACAGGAAATCCGCAGATGATAGAAAATTATGCAACTGTCACCTGTAGTATAATCAATTAATACACAATTTAAGTGCAAAATAAAATATGGTAGAACATTAGTCACAGTATTCAAGTGAAATCTCTGGAATAGAAAGTGTAGTAAGCAAGAATAAGAATACACAAAGCAGAGACAAATGTAATGTAAGCAGTGTATGTGTAATTATAGAGGATCTCGCTCAGGGTGATGCGGTTTTCAGTAGCATGAGTATATGTGTGCAGCCACATAATAAATCCCCAACAGTGTCACCAGCAAAGCACCCCCACATCATCACACCACCTCCTCCATGCTTCACGGTGGGAACCAGGCGTGTAGAGTCCATCCGTTCACCTTTTCTGCGTGCAAAGCAGTAATCAAAGCAAAAGGTGGCTACTTTGAAGAACCTAGAATATAAGACACATTTTCAGTTGTTTCACACTTTTTTGTAAAGTGTAATGTATAATTCCACATGTGTTAATTCATAGTTTTGATGCCTTCAGTGTAATTCTACAATTTTCATAGTCATGAAAATACAGAAAAATCTTTGAATGAGAAGGTGTGTCCAAACTTTTGGTCTGTACTGTATATATATCAAAAAAATAAAGGGAACACTTTAAATAACACAATGTAACTCCAAGTCAGTTACACTTCTGTGAAATCAACCTGTCCACTTATGAAGCAGAAGAAATGATAGGCAATTAGCAAGACAACCCCTGTAAAGGAGTGGTTCTGCATGGGGTCACCACAGACCATTTCTCTGTTCTCATCCTTTTTTGCTGTTGTTTTGGTCACTTTTGCATTTTGTCATTGCTCTCACTCCTAGAGGTACTGTACATGAGGCGGTGACTACAACCCACAGAAGTTGGTCAGGTAGTGCAGCTATTCCAAGATGGCACATCAATGCGAACAGTGGGAAGAAGGGTAGCTGTGTCAGTCGGCACAGTGTCCAAAGCATGGAGCAAATACCGGGAGATGTAGAGGGGGCCGTAGTAGGGCAACAACCCAGCAGCAGGACCACTACCTCCTCCTTTGTGCAAAGAAGAACCAGAGTAGCAGTGCCCTGTAAAATGACCTCCAGCAGGCCACTAACATCCATGTTTCTGCTCAAACCGTCAGAAACAGACTATGTGAGGGTGGTATGAAGGCCTGACATCCACAAGTGAGTTTTGTACTTGCACCCCAACACCATGCAGGGCGATTGGCATTTTCCAGAAAACACAAAGATTGGCATATATTCGACATTGGCGCCTTGGGCTCTTTACAGAGAGAAGTTTCACACTGAGCACATGTGACAGACGTGTCAGAGTCTGGAGTCGCCGTGGAGAAAGTTCTGCTGCCTGCAACATCCTCCAGCATGACCGGTTTGACAGTAGGTCAGTAATGGTGTAGCATTTCTTTTGAGGGCTGCACAGCCCTCCATGTGCTAGAAAGAGGTACCCTGACTGCCATTAGGTACCGGGATGAGATTCTCAGACCCGTTGTGATACCATATGCAAGTGCAGTAGGTCCTGGGTTCCTTCTGATGCATGACAATGCTAGGCTTCATGTGGCTGAAGTGTGTCAGCAGTTCCTGCATGATGAAGGCATTGATATTATGGTTTGGCCTGCCCGTTCCCCAGACTTGAATCCAATGAAGCACATCTCGAACATCATGTCTCGTTCCATCAACCAACGCAGCGTTGCACCACAGACTGTCCAGGAGTTGACTGATGCTTTAACCCAGGTCTGGGAGGAGATCACTCAGGAGAACATCCGCAACCTCATCAGGAGCATGCCCAGGAATTGTAGGGAGGTCATTCAGGCACGTGGAGGCCGCACGCAATACTGAGCATCATTTCCTTGTCTTGAGGCAATTTCCACTGAAGTTGAATCAGTCTGTAATTTGATTTTCCACTCTGTTTTTGAGTATCATTCCAAATCCAGATGTCCATGGGATATTAATTTTTATTTACATTGATCATTTTTATGTTTATTGTGCTCAACACATTCCACTATGCAATGAATGAAGATTTGGAACTGGAATATTTCATTCCGTGATATCTAGGATGTGGTATTTTGGTGTTCCCTTTAATTTTTTCAGTGCATTGTATATAATATTAGTAGCATGGCTGGGAAGGACGGGGTTAAATCACAGCTCTGCAGAGTCTTGATTAGATACACCTGTAGGATTTTGCTAAGAATCGGGAAGTCGCTTAAAGGTGTGGCAGTCTCCTGAGGATGTTGAGTGTGCTGCTGGTGAGTGACCAGAAAAAATGTGAGCTGTAGCTGAGAGAGAGTGACACTGTAGGTGACAGAGACTGCACTAAACAGTTTGTGAGAGCTGCAGCTGTTCAGTGTGAGCTGTGGCCAGAGTTAAACACTTCTGTTTGGCGCTGGAAGCTGCTGTAGTTCAGGCTGAAGGGGATACCGCAACTGGTGGGATGGTGCCTCTTCTGTGTATGAAGTCTGCTTCGGGAGAGATGACTAATCTGTTTGGGTGAGCCCGCACTGACATATGTGATCATTGCACAGGCCGTGTGCAGAGAACCACAAGTATCGGTGGTTGCTATGGACAATGGCTGTTTTGTTTGACCGAGCTGGGGTTAGCTCTGCCGGGTCTTCTCTGCCGTTATCTTGGTAGTATCAAGCCTTCGTGTTGTTGTTCTTCCTCTTCACCTTGTCCCTTCTATTCTTCCAACCATGGTGTCCTTCTGCAGTGACTGCCGTGATAGCTGAGAAAAGTGCTGTGTATTGTGACAAATCTCAGACAACACATTGTATAAACAGGAAGACAAGATGATATTATCTACATCTAACATTGACACCTTACAACACTGTTAGACTGATTCACATTTGCCGCTGTACGCGCAGCGTTCGATCAACAGGTGTCGTGCGTACATATCTTTAACATGGTGTACGCAGGGACATGCGTTTGCGTATGCATGCGTCGTTTCACGGTGTCCGGCGAACACAACCTGTTGCATTTTTTTTTGAAGCATCAGAAATCCATCAAATATGCGCAGTCATGCGCATGCGGATGAGTGCGTCAAAAACGCATTACTGTCTAAGGGAACGCATTGATACGCAAGGACATGTGCATGTATGGGTTTGATGCGCATGCGGACTTCAGACTGCGCATGTCCAGGAACTGATTACAGCACCTGGAAATATCGAACGCATGCGTATAAATAACGCATGTGCTTTTTTGACATCATGTGTAAGAAGATGCGGATAAAAACACTGCGTAAACATGCGTTTGCATGCGTTTTTGCATGTGTTTGCGTATGCAGGTAGTACACTGCGCACAGATACGCAAATGTGAACTTAGCCTTAGACTGTCTTGAAAGCCGCATTTCTTTGCACCTGTGTTTTTGCATCTGTTTATGCTTTGTTTTTACTCGCTGACATTTTATAGATCTTTTTATCACACTATTTCAATATATTAATGGAATAATTAAAAAAAAACAACTGTGCTATGTAAATAACATGTTTAATTAAGCGGGGTTATACAAAGCTTTTGTGAAGTGGTTTATACAAAGCTTTTGTGAAGTGGTTTGAATGTAAATTTGCATAGATTAATAGAGAAAATTATGAAAAACATGTTCTACTTGTGTACGATACATGGTCAAAAATCACTCAGTTTACAACTACAGTGTGTAATGCAGATCAAGGTAGAGCATTCTGTGTTTAGATTACACACAGACCATTTGATAAGATTCCTCAGCAGCATCCAGCCTGCTTGTTGACAGTTTCCAGGCAGTAATATGTTTTTCATATAATGCAGTGATGCATTACATTCCGTATTTCACAGGAGGAGAGGAGTGATGAGCTGCGCACGGCTTCTCTGCTTTACTGCTGCCGTGTCCTGTGCGGCAGTGGCTCTGTGTGATCCATGGCGGCTACAGGATGAATATATGTCTAGTACATACCCATGAGCAAAGTAAACCAGCGTTGACAGCAGTTGTAGAGTCTAGGGATGCTCGGTGACTTTTCCTATTTAGCGTTTTGCTATCCAACAAAAACCAGAAATAAATAGGCCGCTGCGGTGACGGGATAATTAAAGATGGCTTTTAGTATCTGTTCACACAGCCTTTTATTCCTCGTTACTGTAGTTTGATGGTTTTCTGAAGCTACTTATAAAGCTTTTAATGAAGTTGTTGCTTAGTGAATAGTTTTTATGACTTCTTCTGGTGCGTCCTAGACAAGACCCAGGGGCCTGGTAGCCAGAGTGTCCATAAAATAGCAGCTGGCACCTAGATGTTGGGAGTCATTTCTGCTGATACCCATGGATACATATCTCCTCTGGCTCCATAAACCTCCTATATTATCAGCATTTTATTCACCTCCTTTGGAGTAATGGTAGTTTGTTCATCTCTTTACTATTACTATGTCTGATTTTTATTAGCGCCAGAAGTTTATTTGCATGGACTGACTCGACTGTCACTAAAATACTAATTTATTTATTTTTTTTATATATATTTGGGTCAAATGTTTTAGATTCCTATGATAAATATACAATGAAAATCAAAAGTGTAACAATGTATTGAACATTTGACTTTCAGGCTCCATATTTTACCATCCACTACAGCTTCGTACGTGAGACTACCATCATTTATAGACAATGATCTCATACATAAATTTGTCTTGCAACTATTTAGCATATACCTTCCCTCACTTCTTAAAAAACCTTCCCTCACTTCTTATCCTTCCCTCCCTTTTCCTCCCTTCCCTTCCCTATTCTTTCCCTTATAAATATATTTTGAAATACCAATAAAAATATTGGAACGCAACTATTTAGCATATGATTAGTTATGCAGATTCTTGTCATGTCGCTGCTGTGGTAGATCAGCTCACTTGGCCGGCTCCGATGAAGACCTATGAATGGGCATATAGCTGGAGGAGGAACATATCAGCAACCACAAAAATGAAAAATGTATGGATATTTCTAAAACATCACATAAAGTCCATTAACATCAGGGAAGACAGGTTAAAAATACATAAAGAAAAAAAGGGGGTGATACTCTCTCACTTTTTAAGTTGCACTCCCTCTGTGATATTAGCAGTAGGGATCATGCAGACGTCCGTGGGTCTCTGTCTGATTACGGACAGCCATGCACAGGCTGACCGCGTGTCTCCCGACAGGAGCGTGATGGCGTCATATATTTCTAAAGCATGTATGTTTGTTTCATCTGCTTTCCCGCTGCAAGCAATGTGACTGGTATTGTCGCGGCTAAATTGGCACCGGCAATATTTTTCAATTGCATCCTGTGGGACTGCGTTTATGGAACTGTGGGAGCCCTTTAAATCAGAAGCCAAAAGAAATCTTTTGCTTCCATGGCGTTTTCTTGGCTAAAATTGGCCCCTGTGATCTGGAAAGAATTGAGTTTCCTCTTCCAGATGTTTTATGATGCAGGTTGGCTCGTCTTAGACATCCGCATTACTCCGGCTTCTGCGTTAATGATACAGTTAAAGTTTTCCACTGCACTAAAACGTGATGTCCCGCTCCCCCGCCAGTCCACATTTACAGGCTGTTAGCGTAGACAGCCACTGGCAGAACGTGTACGATGGCTTGGTCATCTGGCCGTAAAGTAAAAAATCCGAGGTCCTGCTGCTTCTGCAATTCTGGACTGTCTTTATCCAAGCATCTAATCTACTGGATCAGAAGCGGTGACATCCCCCGCAAATACAAACAGAAGCTGGTCTGTGCAGGAGCTGGAATTATAATGGTGCGTTAAATACATAATCTTCTTTTAATGTGTCAAGAGCAACAGCTTCTGTCTGTTCATATACACAAGTTTTGTTGTAAAAAGTAGTGATGAGCGAGTATGCTCGTTGCTCGTTTTCCCGAGCACGCTCGGGTGGTCTCCGAGTATTTTGGTGTGCTCGGAGATTCAGTTTCTGTCGACTGGCTGCATGATTTGTGGCTGCTGGACAAGCCTGAATACATGTGAGGATTGGCTGTTTGTTAGGCAATTCCCACATTCAGGCTGTCAAATAGCCGCAACAGAAACTAAATCTCAGAGCACGCCCAAATACTCGGAGATCACCCGAGCAATGAGTATAATCGCTCATCACTAGTAACAAGCAATGGAAAGTCTATCCTGTATCATCAGTGCCACATCCATTGTCAGTGTGTCACATGTGTCCGTCATGTGGTAGCACTCTCTCCACCTCTCCAAGCAGAAAATCCTACATCTTAAAGGGGTTTTCTGGTTTTGGAAAACCCCTTTCTTTAGGCACAGTTATTATTTATTTATATATATATATATATATCTATATTATATATATATATATTTTAAAACTAACTCTGCATTACTCCCCATCCCCGGGTCCATCGCTGAACATCTGTCGCTGCTCCTGGTGTCTGTCTATTGTCTGCGGAGCTGTCAGTCAGTGAAAAGAGGTTAATATTCTCCAACATTTTAAACATTTTTACCTACGTTTTTCTCTGTTTGTTCCAAATCTTCAATTTCACGAATTCACGCAAATTGAGTAACATAATTTTAAAGTGGTTTTCTGGTTTTGGAAAACTCCTGTCTGCCAGCTGAAATTTGTTTTAAAAAACCAAAGTGCTTTACTCACCCTCCCTGGTGTGGCGCTGCTCCAGATGTTTATTATTGTCTGCAGTGCTATTGCCACATGAACATCGCTGCAGCCAATAACTGAGCTCAGGGGACCTGCCAGAGATGAGAGCACCATCCGCTCAGAGCCGCTGAGCTCACAGATTGGCTGCAGCGCTGTCAAAGTGACGTCGACACTGCAGACAATAGCAGGTTTCAGGAGCAGCAGTGTAGACTCCATGCCGGACCCAGGGAAAATGAGTAAAGCTCTTTAAAAAAAAAAAATTGACTAACTCAGGGATGATTTTTCTAAAATAGAAAACCCCTTTAAGGTAAATCCATGTTACTCTTTCAAATTGTGAATCCATGATACTGGGAACATGGCATTATCTGTTGTACAGATGGGAGTATGTGCTTGCTGCGTTGCTGACAGACCTGCTCCATGTAGAAAACTCTCATTGCTGCCATTAGTATTGTGGCTTATTTAACCCCATTGTTACCCCATCTGTTGTCAGCAGAGCATACGACTGTGGGCGTTTGATTCCTATCCAAATGGCAAGCCGATTATCCAATAAGTCCATGCTGTGTCTTTACCACCGGTGAGGAGTTTAGTATGCAGAAACCAGCAGCTCCGCATACTCTACCCCCTCCATCCCCCCACCCCATGCTTTGGATGATTATTATCTACGACGTTGCTGTCTATCAAACCCCATTATTTTGTAAAGTGTCATGTCAGGACTTCTTCAATTACATCCTCTCTGTCGTTCTCATTTTTCCCTCCATTTCATTCCTGCATCCATGCCCCGTGCCCTCCCTCGCTTGGAGCGGTGACTGCAGGTCACCCTCCTAATGGTCATTGGTGGATGAAAACTTGAAACATCAAGTAAATTGTTTCTGTCAGCCGCTTTGATGTTTAAATTTCGATCTAAGTCCCTCATCTTCCCTGGCAGCAAAATCAAAGCACTGATATTTCCTATCTTCAAAATTAATTTTGTTTGTCGTTTTTTTCCTTTTCTCTTTTTTTTTCCCCCTTCTGTTTGTGTCTGTTCTATGCTGTCCCCAATTTGTCTCAGTTCATATCTCAGAAGTATCTTTTACTGCAGTTTTTTTATATGACATCAGTAGCCTGACACTGCCTTAGAATATTGCTGTGAATCAGCTAGCTCCTACTTCCACAGTTTATGCCTCTTGTGCTCTTAGCTCTATATAATGCACAGACTATAATCTCTGAAATAGAGATTTACTCATCGACCTTTTCATATTGGAATGATAAATGAAGGGGTTCATTTATAAACACTAAATGGTCAAAGGTACGTGGACACCCCTTCTAATTAGTGGTGTAGGGATTCACGCGCTCAGGAAGGCATTAGGTAGCGTTCACACAGGCAAAGTGGTATTGTTCAAACATGCAGTTTTATTGCTTTCATAAAACGCCAAGGGATTAAAAACCAGAACAGCATCTTTTGGGCACAAAGGTATAACCGCAAATAAACAGTTCATTCAGAAGGCACACATATGTCAGTGCGGGCTCACCTGAACAGATTACAGTCCTTCCTCCCGGAGCAAGAGAGGTACGGTCCTACCAGTCTCAATATCATCTTTAGCCTGAGTTCCAGCGCCAAACAGAAGTGTTCATCTCTATGCACAGTTCACACTGAACAGGCTTCAGCTTCCACATGCTACTCTGCAGCTCCAACACACAGACTGCTCAGCTTTCCTAGCTGACCCATGCAGTCTCCATTCAGAGAGAGAACTTGACTTGTCTCTCTCCCAGCTACAGATCACATTTTGGCTGGTCACTCACCATCTTCAACACACTGCACTCAACATCCGGCAGACTGATATAGGGTGAACACATTTTCTGGTTCTTTATCAAAGCTTACATCTAATTAACACCTGTAGTGCTAAGACTTAACTCAGTCCTACATGGCTTTGATACAGTGGGTAGAACCATTTCTATGACATAGTATTTTGTATGCAGCCATACATTCTCCATGTGGAAATTTTAGCAGTCAATTGAGTCGTACTGAAATTTGATGCCAGAGGATCCTACCTTCTCATCAGTTGAAGGTACGCTATATGGACCAAGGAATCATGTCACCTCCACATTACACCTACAGGAGATTTTTTTACCTCTCTTTCTAAATCCATAGGTATCAATATGGAGTTGGTCACCTCTTTGCAGCTACAACAGCTTCCACTCTTCTGGGAAGGATTTCTACAAGATATTGGAGGTGTCTGTGGGAGTTTTTGTTCATTCATCCAGAATTTGTGAGGTCAGACACAGATGTTGAAAGAATCCGATCTGATCATCCCTAAGGTGTTGGATGGGGTTTAATTTAGTGATGTGTGTGGCCACTAATTTTCTCCACACCAAACTCACCCTACCATGTCTTTATAGACCTTGCTTTGTTCACTGTGGTCAGTCACACTGGAACAGAGAGGGGCCTTTCCTAAACTGTTCCCACAAAGCTGGAATCTACAATTGTCCAAAATGCCTGGAACAAAAGAGCCAAGGACAACCCCTGAAAAACAAGCCCACAGCATTACCCTGTACCTAACTTTAGAGTTGGCACAATACAGGCAGGTGGGTAATGCTCTCCTAGCAGTCACCAAACAAAGACTCATCCATCAGATGCCCCATAGAGAAGTGTGATCCACTGCTCCAACGTCCATTGGCGTCGGCTTTACACCACTCCATCAGACATTTGACATTGTGCATGGTGATATAAGGCTTGCAGACAGGTGCTCGGCTATGGAAACCCATTCCATTCTATGGAAGCTCCTGTGGACAGTTTTTGTGCTAATGTTAATACCAAAGAAGGTTTGGATTCTTCAGTAATGTGCAAAGTGTTGCCAGCTTTCACACACTACGCGCCTCAGCACTCGGTGACCCCGCTGTCTTCTTTTATATGGTCTGACATTTTGAGGTCAAGTTGCTGTGGTTTTTAAACACTTCCATTTTTCAATAATGCCACTGATGGTTAATCTTGGATTTAGGACGTAAGAAATGTCATGAACTGACTTGTTACAACGGTGACGTCCTCTTACAGAACCGCGCTGGTATCTGTGAGATCAATTGTAAGAGAATAGCTTATTCTAAATGTTAGTTAAGGCAGGTAGCATGGCGAGGGGCTGGATTTTATACACCTGTGGTAATGAGCCTTAAAAGGAACCTCAGCTGCATGAATAAGACAGTAGTCACACGATTCCACACATGTAAGTTATGATACTTTAACTCCTTAACGACCACCGATACGCCTTTTTAACGGTAGCAGTTAAGGGTACTTATTCCTCAGCGCCACTTTTTAACGGCGCTGAGAAATAAGTTTATAGCACCCCCCAGCGTCGGAATTTTTCCAGGATCTCGGCTACCGGGGGTAGCTGAGACCCCGGAGAACATGATTCGGGTCGGTTTTTACTGACTCCAGTGTTGCCATCACCGAATAACGGTGACCGCAAAAAAAAGTCAGATTTCTCATTTATTTGGTCCCCCAATCTACTTCGGTACCTGCAATATTCCCCCGGTCCCTCCGGCTCTGTCCCCTGGCCCTCGGCATCTTCTTCCGGGAAAAAAATGGCAGGCGCATGCAAGATCTGCTGGCCGGTACCAGGCAACAATAGGAGATTTCTCCTACTGGTTCATTTTGATCACTGTGATAGACCCTATCACAATGATCAAAATAAAAAAATAGTAAATTAACCCTCCCTTTATCACCCCATTAGTTAGGTAAAAATAATAAAATAAAAAAATGTATTTATTTCCATTTTTCCATTAGGGTTATGGTTGCGGGTTATAGTTTGGGTTATAACTAGGGTTATGGTTGGGGTTATAGTTAGGGTTATAACTAGGGTTATGGTTGGGGTTATAGCTAGGGTTAGGGTTGGGTTAGAGTTATGGATGGGGTTATAGTTAGGGTTGGGGCTAGGGTTAGAGTTGTGTTGGGGTTAGGGTTGTGTAGGTGTTAGGGTTGTGGTGTTGGGATTAGGGTGGTGTTGGGGTTAGGGTTGTGGTTAGGGCTATGGTTAGGATTAGGTTAGGGCTGTTAAGGTTGGAGTTATAATTGGGGGGTTTCCACTGTTTGGCACATCAAGGGGTTTCCAAATGCGACATGGTGCCCGCCATTGATTCCAGCCAATTTTGGGTTCAAAAAGTCAAACGGTGCTCCCTCCCTTCTGAGCTCTGCCATGTGCCCAAATAGTGGCTTTCCCCCACATACGGGGTATGTACGGCATACTCAGGAGAAATTGCACAACAAATTTTGTGGTCCATTTTCTCCTGATACCCTTGCGAAAATAAAAAAGTTTGGTTCCAAAGTAAATTTTTTGTGGAAAAAGTAAAATTTTTTCCTTCCACATTGCTTTGGTTCTCTTGAAGCACCTGAAGGGTTAATAAAACTTCTTGAATGTGGTTTTGCGCACCTTGAAGGGGTGCAGTTTTTAGAATTGTCACTTTTGGGTACCGTATATACTCGTGTATAAGCCGAGATTTTCAGCACCTTTTTTTGTGCTGAAAATGCCCCCTCGGCTTATACACGAGTCATAGGGCAGAAATCAGCGGGGGAGGGGATGCGGTGGCAGGAGCCGGTGGCTGGGACATCATACTCACCCTCCCCGTGCCATCGCTGAGCGTCCCTGCAATCCTGCGTTCTCCCCGTCTTCCTGCAGCTCTCCAGCGCTGAGCGGTGACGTAATACCCGCTCATTAAGGTCATGTAATATGGACGCGACGCCACTCCCATGGGCGTGGCCTCCATATTCATGGCCTTAATGAGCGGTATTACGTCACCGCTCAGCGCTGGAGAGCTGCAGGAAGCCGGGAAGAACGCAGGATTGCCGGCCGGGACGTTCAGCGATGGCACGGGGGGGGTGAGTATGATGGAGGAGGATGGGGGGAGCATGGAGGAGGACAAGGAGCACGGAGCAGGACGGGGGGGGAGGACTGAGAGCACGGAGCAGAACGGGGGGAGGACGGAGAGCATGGAGCAGAACGGGGGAGGACGGAGCAGGACGGGGGAGGACAGAGAGCACGGAGCAGAACGGGGGAGGACGGAGAGCACGGAGCAGAACGGGGGAGGACGGAGAGCACGGAGCAGAACTGGGGGAGGACGGAGAGCACGGAGCAGAACGGGGAGGACGGAGAGCACGGAGCAGAACGGGGGGAGGACGGAGAGCACGGAGCAGGACGGGGGTGGGCACAGAGGAGAATGGGGGAGTGCAGAGCTGAATGGGGGAACACGGAGCAGGACGGGGGAGGATGGAAAGCACAGAGCAGGACAGAATAATGGAGCAGGAGGAGGGGAGCACAGAGGAGAATGAGGGGGCACAGAGCTGGATGGGGGAGCACAGAGCAGGATGGCAACTTATACACCCAGCTTATACGCGAGTCAATAAGTTTTCCAAGTTTTTTGTGGCAAAATTAGGGGGGTCGGCTTATACACGGGTCGGCTTATACATGAGTATATACGGTATTTTCTATCATATTGACCCCCCCCAAACTCACTTCAAATGTTTTTTATCGTAGTTAATGCCAATCTAATGTCTACCACGTGCATTCTTTCTGCATGTAAATGTTCAGTTCTGCACTGCAAATCTTCCCGTAAAAAGTATAAAAACCTATATGAAAATTCTGCAGCTTTCCACTAATGTGCTGTGAAGAAGCAATAATGACCAATGTGCCTGGTGTTTCCTAGTCATCAGTGCATCAGTCACTCTCTGCTGCCGCCGTCGGCATGTGATCTGTGCGCTGTGGAAGCAGACATTCCCTGTCACTGATTCTCCTGAAAGTCACATTGTATGTGCGATGACATACTGGACCTGGAGCTTTATTCTGATGCTGCCAACTGGGAAAAGAAAACCTTTTATTCCATTTGTTAAATGTGCTGGATTTTCACGTTGTCTTGGTAAATACTTGTATTTCTCCGGAAACATTGATTGTTAAGCTTACTTTCTGCTTTCAGCTGTGCCTCTGCCATATCTCCCAGAAATGGGTTTTCAGAATTAAAAAAATATATATTATATTTATTCCTGGAAGTAATTATAAAAGATAATAAAAATTGTGATCATTTCTTGGGGAATCCTCTATACGTCCGTGTACAGACTGGCAGTGCTCTCTAGACCCGAACTCAACACCCTCATATATTACTTTGAAGGCTGTCAAGTTCAGATCAGGAGACCTGCGTTCGGTCCGTACACTGACTGTTTTTCATGGACATCTGAATCTGACATCTGACAGCTGTAACACTGGTAATCAGTGCCCCACCATCTTACAGTCTCAATTTGGTCTTTTCTGAGCTTAAAGGGAAACTATCATCAGTTTTGGCCGATATAAGTTACGGCCATCACCTTTCAGGGCTGATATACAGTATTCTAAAATGCTATATATCTGCCTCCAACCCGACCTGGAAGAGAAGAAAAATAATTTTTATTATACTCACCTGCGGGGCGGTCCTGTCTGAGGCGTGTCGTTGGTCCTGGTCCGACGCCTCTCATCTTCATGCGATGCCGTCTTCCTGCTTCCTTCATGTCGCGCTCCTCCACAAGCGTACTTCTCTGCCCTGTTGAGGGCAGTGCAAAGTACTGCAGTGCGCAGGCGCCGGGAAAGGTCAGAGAGGCCCAGCACCTGCGCACTGCAGTACTTTGCTCTGACCTCAACAGGACAGAGAAGTACGCTTGTGGAGGAGCGCTATGCCAGGGAGACTGTGTGGATGACGCATGGTTGCGTCAACAACATGAAGCAAGAAGGAGGACTGAATCGCATGAAGATGGGAGGCGTCAGACCAAGAAGAGCGACACCCCTCGGATAGGACCGCCCCGCAGGTGAGTATAATAAAAGCTATTTATTTTTTTAAAGGAACTTATATCGGCCAAAACTGATGACCGGTTCCCTTTAAAGAATCCCTCCTCCTCCCATCAAAGTTTTTAACCTCTTAATATATTTCAATCATCATATTATTATATTATATTTGTGTACTCACAATTGCTCATTTTGCCTTTCTACCCAGATAATTCTTCTCTTTTGCATTAGGTCTATGACATCACGTGATCAAAAACTGACCAGCTGAATCCTTCTACGCTCTATGTAAAAACAGGAGGTCAATTTTTCCTGCAAGACTCATGAATCACTGCAAAAGTCCCTGGCAGGGGAGGAGGGACCAGCTGGGTCAGGAGTTGAAGAGGGGAATGATAAATAAGGGACAAGAGACTTCCTGTTTCTACAAAGAACAGAGAAAAGAGAAGAATTAGCTGGGTAGAAAAGCAAAATGAGCAATTGTAAATGCACATTGCTGTATAATATGATGACTGAGATTTTGGAGCAGAAACTGAGTGGAAACTTTCCAAATTTTCTACTTTGAAAACTCAGCAGAAAGACTCCTTGTGCGCACAGTGAAGGGGTATGTGCACACTGAGTTTTTCTGCTGAGTTTTTGGAGCAGAAACGGAGTGGAAACTGAATGTTATTGAGGAGATTTGATATTTGGAAGCGGATTTGAAGAATTTCTGTTCCAAAAATCCAGCAGAAAGCAAAAAGAATCATTGTGTACATGCACCAAAGACTGCAAAAAAAAACACAAAAACTTACAAAACTCTTCAAAACTGGTAATAAAAAACTTCCTTCACCAACTCCCCAAAGAAGCAGTTTCCACTCGAAATCTCATTTTGACTGCATAAACCCCCGTGTCTGCACCTGGCCTTACTGTGCTGATATGGCTGCTTCACATCTGCCGGCGCCTCGAATGCTCCTTCACATCCACACCACTTGCATCCTGCTTCTAATTTCCTTTTAAATAACGCTTTTTTTCCTCCATTCCCCAGACATTAAGCACAGACGGATACCAATTTTGTTTTTCGCTAACAAAATGGACCTTCGAGACTCCCTGTCATCGGTGAAGGTCTCTCAGTTGCTGTGTTTAGAGAACATCAAGGACAAGCCGTGGCATATCTGGTAATGGTTCTGTTATTGAGAAGCGTTTGTGTGGGCACGGGAGAGGGATTTTTGTGTGCTAGAAGAGCCTGTAAACCGCCGGACGGTGGTCCCGGGCTGCTCCTCAGAGGAACACTAAGCACAAATCATTATGGGAACACGTCACACTGCAGCCGTGGGGGAGATCTCTCCCTGGTCGGTTTTTCTTTTTGGCTTTTTTACATGTTCTGTCTCTTAGGCCGGGATCACACATGCGACGAAAACGTCCGTCGCTCGCATGTGAAATCCCAGCTCTGGCGCCGGCACTTGGGAGTGGAGCGAGCGGCTGCATATAAATACATACAGCCGCTCGCTCCACTCCCGAGTGCCGGCGCCAGAGCTGGGATTTCACATGCGAGCGACGGACGTTTTCGTCGCATGTGTGATCCCTGCCTTAGGATAGTATTTGTCCATAAAATCAGCAATTCCGGAGAGGAGAGCGTCTGCTATTGAGTTCATGGGATGCTCCACTGTAGAGGACCGCAGTGGGGGGAATAGATGTAAATCTGCCGGGCATCACTGGAGGTCCAGCGCAGCCCCGGGCACCACCCGCAGGCGTCCAAGTGCTTCTGGGTTTCACACATACAGAATAGGTTACAGTTCAGACAGTGAAAAGTCCACATACCCATCAGATGTTGGTATAAAGACTCTTATTTGCACATCTGCTTGAGGCCGATGCTTTGCCACCTTCTGATGGATTTGCCTGACACTATATTACAGCCATTTATGTATTTGCGGATTTGTAGCCACTTAGGGCCCCTCAGATGACAGTATGAGAAATCAATGAGCTTCGAGTTTCATTCAGAAAATTTGGTTAATTTTTTTTTTTCCCTCAATTTTCATCTAATTGTCCATTTGTTACATCCGTGTGACGTCCTGATGAGATCCATTTTCATACATCTACACTAAAAAATGTATATGATCAAATCCAATTTCCTAGGTTACTAGAAATGTATCCGGAAATATCGAATGTTCTGCGTGGGATCTGATTTTTTAAGCACTCATAGATTTGAATCCCTCACCCGAGACTTGGAAGAAAGTAGTGCATGCTGCAATTTATTTATTTTTTATTTTTTTCTCTCGTGGTCTGTTGGACAAAGGGCTGTTCAGGTGAACAATTTTTTTCCTATGGTGATACCATAACGTAGATCCGTGTGCTTTCCAATTACAATTCAGAGCGCACACATCCGATTTATACGCTCGTCTGTATGAGCGCTAAGGCTCAGGTCACATCTCTGTCTTTGTACACATTTGGTGTGCAGTGAGAAGACTCCCGGTATACACGCTATACGCCTGCCGATAGGCCTCCATACACACACAAGGTATGCACACGCACATCCATACAAAACAACTGTGCCCGGAGCGTCATCATTTCATTTATCAAAAGAAATGCAAAATCTCTGCCATCCATTCCAATGTTAAAAACAGATGGCACACAGATGGCGCCCGTGTCTTTAATGGACCCGCAGATTTTGATGACTTTGGTCTGTGACTGTTTTGTCTTTTTGCAGACCCACGGTGAGCACCACCATAGACTATAAAGGCTACATGTGAAAAATGGACATCTGAAGGAGACGTAGGGCTGCGTTCACACCTGTGTTTAGGCATTCCGGTTGTTCGTTTTTCTGGAACAATGTCCCAAACAAATCTGTTGTAAAACTGGTATAAACGGAAGTAGAAGGACCTCGATGATTATTGTGGAGTTCTAGTTGGTTCTGGTATATGTCAGTTTTTAGATATGAAAAAAAAACTAACTCCAACAGAAACCAGATGGACCCCATAATAATCAATGCGGTGCTTCTACTTCGGTCTGCATCAGTTATGCAACAGATTTGTTTAGGACATTAATTCCGTTTTTCTGTTCCAAAAAATGAATGTCCATATGCAAATGTGAAGATATCCACAGAGCTACAGCGGAAATAATAGAGCCCCTTCCATTCTCCTTCACCAAGGTTTTGGTATAAATCTCTTGCATCACACTCGCAACTGGGACCCCGGCCTCACTCCAGTCTCCCCATGAACACCCTTCCTGCTCTGTCGCCTGTCGTTCAGGGTCTTCATACGTGGCTTGGTTGTGTCCGCACATCGACACCCCCGCTCTCCCATCTAGGAGCTCCCGATTGTAGATCTCTCCTGTCCTTTCACAGCTTATTATTAGGGACAGCTATCTAGGATTTACCAAATCAGCCAGAAATGTGCACGTCCACTATGGCAGCACCGTCTTTTAAAGTGTTAAATGTTCTGTCGCTTGATATTAATAACCCAAACTTCCATTTTCAATAAATCATCGGTGTAATTGTGACTTGGGACTTGCGTTTCATGACCTGAGTAATGTGTGTCCCGAGGAAAGAATTGGCCAACGAAGTTTGTGAAGATTGTGAAAACTCTTTTATTGCTGTTCAGACTGTAAAGAAGTAATCAGGAGTAATACAATATCTGTCCGCTCTACCTGTGCCGTATAAATGATGATGCATCGGGCACAGTTTTTTGAAAGTGAAATAATTACATTTTTTAGGAAATGATGGATGAACCGCAATGTTTCCTTAATGCACATAGGTGGATTTTATTGTGTTTTCTGCAGATGTCTATCCTGGAGCATTGCTCCGCTTTCTTATCTTCACCACAGTCTCATGTTTAGGGGTCTGTGCACATGGGTTGTATCCTCAGTAGTGAATCTGCACTAGGCAAAAATCAAAGGGTGAAATCTGCAATGAATCCGAAGCATAAACGTACATGTTGTACCTCTACTGTTATACACGTGCCCCATGGGAATATCCCCCAAAGGAGGTTTCCCAGCTCCGCGCACTTACACTTGACTAGAATGAGAACACAGTATCTGTAGACATGACGTCACCATCCCTGATCACCTCTTAATTCAGAAGTAAGCAGAGACGGAATACCCTTTGGAAAGGCTATTGAAACTTTTGACATGGAAAACCATATTTTTACATTTGTGAGATCCCTTCATATAATTGTGCTGATTTTCAGTTTGCAATCATCAGTTTCAGATCTGTAGTTTTCTGCCTAACCACGTTACAGATTTTTCTATTGTCGGAGTGTCCCTCCAAGTAATAAAGGCTGGATGTCAGAACCGTGTGTTTCCAGTGTGCTGCTGTCTTCAGTATCTCATATATCAGAAAAGCGTCTTTCCTTTGCTTATTTACAGCTGTGATTTCCTCCTTGTCTGTTCTCTGTTTTCGCCCCCCTCCCTGAGATTGTACGTACTTTCTCCCCTACCCACATCGTGAGGATCTGTGTACAACCCTCTTCCTGCTGATAGTGTTGGAAATAGACTGCGGACAGAACTGTGAAAGAACTCTTACACGTTTGTAACATTTTTGCAGATTGCTCAGCTAGATAAGTCACGCACAGACACTGTAGCAGCAAAATGGCAGATTATTTTCAATGAAAACTGTTTTCAAATGGTGCTTAACTCTGTGTTTAAGACGCAAAAGAACAAGAAAAAAGTATATATATAGCCTTTACACACTTCTAGTTTGGTAACACTGGTGCAAAAGTTTAAAAGGTGAAGGGGTTTTGCATGACTATCAGCGTCATGTTGCATTAATTCATGACTGGTGTTTTGGGTTTTTTCTGTGATTAGGCCAGGAATAAGTGATAAGTGTTGAATTGCTGGGACTCGACCAAGCACAAGATCAGTAGTCCCCTATTTGTACTGAATCTGCGGGACTGACAGCAATAGCACAAGTCTTTCGCCTTTGATCCCACAGATTGTGAACGGAGTGGTAGTTTGAGCACTGCTCCATAGAAATGAGGGGCACACAGCGCCAATTCCCGAGGTGAGGGGATCCTTGTAATCCAATACTTACATATAGGTTTTTCCCTTACGTCTTGATTAGGTGATAGCTTCCCTTGATTTTAAGAGTTAAGGTCGTCAAAGTGCTATGGTGATTCTTCCACTCAGGAGACATCATATCCTTTGCTGATGATGTCAGTGTGACATTGGCACTGCTACCAAGTCTATGGGACATAATAAAAACTCCTATGTAAGGGGTCTACAGTAAACACCTGCCCAAACATGTTCCAGCTTCTGCTTGGTAAACAGCAGAGGTATTCTGCACCCAGGGGCAGTACTCCGCAAACGTGCCCCTATGCCAGGAGCGAGCAGTGCCACTGCTAAAACGTGTGCTGGTAATCAGTCTTTGCAGACTATGTGAATATTGAGTATTATCTGTTACACAGGAAACTTGAGGTTTTACATCCATAACTTGGAGGCGTCAGGGTTAGTCTTATGTCCCCATCACCTTTACATCCATAACTTGGAGGCGTTGGGGTTATCTAATGTCCCGATCACCTTTACATCCATAACTTGGAGGCGTTGGGGTTATCTAATGTCCCCATCACATCCATAGCTTGGAGGCATCGGGGTTATCTAATGTCCCCATCACCTTTACATCCATAGCTTGGAGGTGTCGGGGTTATCTAATGTCCCCATCACATCTACATCCATAACTTGGAGTTGTCGGGGTTATCTAATTCCTCACTTCATCATGCTTGAGCAGGGGTTATCTAAGTCCATCACCTTTACATCCATAGCTTGGAGGCATGTGGGATTATCTAATGTCCCCATCACTTTACATCCATAGCTTGGAGGCGTCGGGGTTATCTAATGTCTCCATCACATCTACATCCATAACTTGGAGTGTCAGGGTTGTCTAATGTCCCCATCACATTTACATCCATAACTTGGAGGCGTCAGGGTTGTCTAATGTCCCATCACCTTTACATCCATAGCTTGGAGGCGCGGGGTTATCTAATGTCCCATCACTTCTACATCCATAACTTGGAGGCAGCGGGTTATCAATGTCCCATCACATCTACATCCATAGCTTGGAGGGTCGGGTTGTCTAATGTCCCCATCACCTTTACATCCATAGCTTGGAGGCAGCGGGGTTATCTAATGTCCCCATCACCTTTACATCCATAACTTGGAGGCAGCGGGGTTATCGAATGTCCCCATCACATCTACATCCATAGCTTGGAGGTGTTGGGATTGTCTAATGTCCCCATCACATCTACATCCATAACTTGGAGGTGTCAGGGTTGTCTAATGTCCCCATCACATCTACATCCATAACTTGAAGGTGTCGGGGTTGTCTAATGTCCCCTTCACATCTACATCCATAACTTGAAGGTGTCGGGGTTATCTAATGTCCCCATCACATTTACATCCAAACTTGGAGGTGTCGGGGTTATCTAATGTCCCCATCACATCTACATCCATAGTTTGGAGGTGTCAGGGTTGTCTAATGTCCCCATCACAGCTACATCCATAACTTGGAGGTGTCGGGGTTATCTAATGTCCCCATCACATCTACATCCATAACTTGGAGGTGTCGGGGTTATCTAATGTCCCCATCACATCTACATCCATAACTTGGAGGTGTCGGGGTTGTCTAATGTCCCCATCACATTTACATCCATAACTTGGAGGTGTCGGGGTTATCTGATGTCCCCATCACATCTACATCCATAGCTTGGAGGTGTCAGGGTTGTCTAATGTCCCCATCACATCCACATCCATAACTTGAAGGTGTCGGGGTTATCTAATGTCCCCATCACATTTACATCCATAACTTGAAGGTGTCGGGGTTATCTAATGTCCCCATCACATCTATATCTATAACTTGGAGGTGTCAGGGTTATCTAATGTCCCCATCACCTTTACATCCATAACTTGAAGGTGTCAGGGCTATCTAATGTCCCCATCACATTTACATCCATAACTTGAAGGTGTCGGGGTTATCTAATGTCCCCATCACCTTTACATCCATAACTTAAAGGTGTCGGAGTTGTCTAATGTCCCCATCACATTTACATCCATAACTTGAAGGTGTCGGGGTTATCTAATGTCCCCATCACATCTATATCTATAAGTTGAAGGTGTCCGGGTTATCTAATGTCCCCATCACCTTTACATCCATAACTTGAAGGTGTCGGGGCTATCTAATGCCCCCATCCCGACACGTGGCACTTCATTAGATAAGTCAGGTATGTTTGATATAGTGCAGCCTATGTGAACTGTTCTCCTGTGTCTTCCAGTGCGAGTGATGGCCTGAAGGGCGAGGGTCTCCAGGAAGGGGTGGATTGGCTGCAGGGTAAGTGACGGTATTTGGGTTAATCACCGCTGCTTTTTCTTTTTTCTTTGTCGGCTTCATTTACGTCTGCCATCCTTTCATATTATTATTTCCATTTCTCCTGCTATCAGACCAAATCACACAGTGAGTACATCAGCATTTCATTGGCTCATTCTGTTTTTGTTTTTATTGCCTTCCATCTCCTTTTTTATAGTCCTAAATATTTCTATTTCTGTATTCTTGTCACATTATTTAGGGCTGTATGTGATGTGTGTGTGTGTAGAGTATTTCTGTACTTGGCTTGGTATTATACGGCTTAACAATAGAAGCAGGTCAACTCTCTGCATTTACACTGCCTAAATTAAATCTCACAATAAGAATTAGACATGAATTATTCCCCCTCTCATCTCGGCAGTAATTCCCACTGTTGTGGGTGAAGCCGCTGGCGGTTTCGATGGCGGAGCTGCGCTGTCACTCACAGACTGCACTCATGAGCTGTCACTCATACAGCTTCTGGAGAAGCCCAGAACGTGACCGTACAAGGTCCCGCCTGTGAGCCCGCTCCTCATTTACAGGCCGCCATGATTGGAAAGGTTCTCGTCATGTAACCTGAGCAGACAGAGCAGAAGGCCCCTTGCTTCCAGAATTGCTCCCAATGGAGCCCCCCTTATATTTAAATCCACCATTGTGAGCTATGACATTCATTAATACCTTGCATGTAAAGGAAGCTGCTTTTTGGACCCCCTTATCTGTTGCCCCCATTCCCCCTCCCAATGTAGTTGCACAGGTGTCACAAATTGTATATCCACCCCTGCATTACCAGTACGGGAGTGGATTTTTGTAGCTCCTATTAATGCTATGTAATCTGAGAGTAGTATAATGTAGAGGACGTGACCCTGACTCCAGTGATGTATTACTATGGTTGCTGCGATCTGGACAAAATCACTTTTTTTTTCTGCTTTAGATCTACTAGTTCTCTGACTGCTGAGCTCTGAGTAATCCTGCGCACAGCCCGGATTGGCAGCTTCCTGTATAAAGAGGAGCTTTCACCACATTGTATGTGCTAAACGGGCCACACCATGATGAAGTAACTGGAATCTGAATAAAACATTTTTTATTTCTCATTTCCATGATAATGGCTTGTAAACTAAGGAGGCCGGTAGCCGAGATTCTTCCCTGGAGGTGTTTTCCTTTTTTAGCCTGTAAGACATTGCCCAATCTTATGGAAGGAAAAAAATAATAAATAAAAAAATAAACTTCCCTCAGAGATAGAAAAATCTTTCTCCTTCGTCTCATTGGGGGACACAGGACTGTGGGTGTATGCTACTGCCACTAGGAGGCTGACACTAAGTAAACATAAAAAAAGGTTAGCTCCCCCTCCGCCGTATACACCTCAGCACTGGCCACAGGCAAATCCAGTTATTGCTTAGTGTCTGATGGAGGCACACGTCTGGTTCTTTTTCCAGACCATTTTTTTTTTTTTTTCCCACGAAGATGAGATAGGGGCGACGGATCCTATTGAAAGGGTCCGATCTCCCCAAACCATCAACGGGCGAGCACGTGGAGTAAAGCCTCCATCGTATCCTCTCCCGCAACGTGGGACATAAATGCCGGACTCAGCCCTGACCACCCTAAGGTATTGAAGCCCTAGGCTGTACAGAGGCGGGTGTTAGTCCGTGCGGCCCCCACTGCACCACCAATGCTAGACTGCGGTGCTGCAAGGTGGCGGACGGTCCCTCTCCTCATCCCCTGAAGGGGTGATGGAGTTAGGTTTCCTGCACCGCTTCTTTTACTTTTCACGGAGAGTCCCCCTTTAATGCGCTGCATGTGAAGACGTTGGAAGAAGAATCTCACCTTCAAATCCAGAATGGCTAAAGATACAGCAGCGCTCCGGAGTAAAGATTTAGTCCCCGGCTTTACCCTGGACTAGGGGCTGAAGTATGGGGAGGGGGCCGCGGTCGTGAGTATGGGGACCGCTCCGGCGTCTCCTGCCGGTGGGGCCGCTCTCCGACTTTGGGGTGGCCGCCGCCGGAAAAATTTAGACCGCGGCTTCTAATGGCGCTAGGCCGCGGCTTCAAATCTAGTCCCCGGCTTTTCCCGGGGACTGGGCCGCTGGCCAGAATGTTATGCCGGCGTCAGCTTGAGGGGTCGCGGTCGCGGAGGTGGGCTCCGCCCCCGGCGGCGTCTCCTTCCGGCGGACCCGCCCTCCGACTTTGGGGCCGCCTCCGCCGGAAATTTAGACCGCGGCTTCGGCGGCCGCCAGGCCGCGGCTTCAAATTTAGTCCCCGGCTTTTGCCGGAGATAGGCCGCGGCCGGAAGTTGGGGGGACGGAAGCCCTGACGTCTAGGCCGCGCCTTTTGACCCTCCCTCCTGAGGCTCGGCTACATGAGCACTTCCTCTTTGACAGAGAAGCGCTCTTTTTTGAAAGATTGGAGCCGCAGGCAATTCCACCAGGAGAAACTCGGATGTCCTGTTTTTTTCTGCCCGTTGTATACGAAAGGACGCTGGGATACAGGACTGGGGTGAGTGCTACTACCTCCAGCCTGATTGTTGCGCACTTTTGCGCCCCTTCCGCTGACTGACACATCCAGTTTATTGTGTACTGTGACGGATTCAGAATGTCCAAAAGAACCAAGACGCATACGATACTTTATACCGCATGCATTGCTTGTAGGTCCCCTTTTCCGCATGCCCAGACTTCTCGGGTCTGCGAGGCCTGTGACTCTGAACGGGCTCAGGAACCCTCTCCTATAGCCGAGCCTAGTGCGTCAAGCCCCCCTGAATGGGCCCTTTCCCTGGCTCAATCTGTGGCGTCATTGACCAGAGCGGTCGAGTCCCTTCAAGCTCCCGATAGGAGCAGGGACAGTGGTTCACCTGTCTTGGCTACATCTCAGGAACCTGAGGCCTGCAGGGGCCGCGCTCGCACCAGGCAGACACAGGGGAAACGAACCCACACTGTGTCGCCCATGCCGTCTGGAGCCTCGGCATCTTTTAGTTCCGTCTCCCGCTCTCCCTCTCCCTTGGCAAGTGATCAATATTCGGATTCCGGATTTGGAAGAATCACTTAATCTAGAGGCACAGTATAGTCAAGAAACAATTGACAGTTTGATCGAAGCTATCAATCAAACTCTGGGGATAGACGATGAGTCCACCTTGACCTCTGGTCACAAGGTGACCTTTAAACGAGCCAGGCAAGCCCATAAAGTTTTTGGTGCTCATCCTGAGTTTGAGGAATTAGTGCAGCGCCACCGGGAGAAACCGGACAAGCGCTTTGCTGGACAAAAGGCTCTCAATACTAGATATCCTTTTGCTCCTGAGCTCCTTAAGAAGTGGACAGAATCTCCTTCGGTTGATCCTCCTGTTTCGCGTTTGGCATCTAAAACGCTCCTCTCTATTCCCAGCGGTTCCTCTATTAAGGAGCCAACGGATCGTCTAATTGAGAGTTTGGCCCGTTCGGTATTTGAGGCATCAGGTTCTGCTCTCTCTCCTTCTTTTGCAGCGACTTGGGTTGCCAAGGCCATAATATCCTGGTCGGAGTCTCTAAATAAGGCTCTTCACGGCATAGAGGTGCCGTCTGAGGTAACCCAGATTTCTAATCAAATAGCTCTTGCTGGAGACTTCTTAATTAATGCATCCATGGATGCGGCAAATTGCGCAGCATTAGCCGCTGCTAATGCAATTGCCATTAGAAGATCCTTATGGCTGAGAACTTGGCGAGCAGATTCAACCTCAAAGAAGTCGCTTACATCTTTACCATATCAGAGTGGTCGGTTATTTGGCGAGAGACTGGATCAGCTCATATCTGATGCAACGGGAGGGAAGAGCAATTTCCTTCCTCAGCAAAGGATTAAACAACCTTTTCGTCGACAACCTCAGCCTCGTTTTAGGGCCTTTCGTAACCCAGGCTGGGCCATGCCAGCCACCTCCAGCGGCTCAGGTCGGCCTAATCAGGCCAAAGATCGCCAGGTCACCTACAGGACCAATCCTCTGGGAAGAGGGAGATCTTATCAGCCAAGATCCAGAGGGTCCAAACCCCAAAGATATTCGGACAAATGACTGGAGGCAAAATCCGGTCAATTTTTCCAGGGTAGGCGGCCGCTTACTCTGGTTTCGTCCCACTTGGCTATCAGTGACTCACGACGAGTGGGTCAGGGAGTTAGTCTCCACGGGGTACAAAATAGAATTTACCAGCCTTCCCCCAAATCGCTTTTTCCTCTCGCGCCTTCCCAAGGAGGGGTCTCGAGGTCGTGCCTTATTCAAGGCGGTCGAGTCTCTTCGGCACAGCGGGGTTGTCGTACCTGTACCAGAGGTCGAAAGAGGTCAGGGATTTTATTCCAACCTGTTCATTGTACCCAAGAAGGATGGTACCGTAAGGCCCATTCTAGATCTAAAGCGATTGAACCGGTTTGTCAAAATTCGGCATTTCCGAATGGAATCTCTCCGTTCGGTCATTGCAGCCATGGAAAGAGGGGAATTTCTAGCATCAATAGACATCCAGGATGCCTATCTTCACATTCCCATATTTCCCCCTCATCAAAGGTTTCTTCGGTTTGCCATCGACAAACTTCATTTTCAGTTCGCAGCCCTGCCATTCGGGCTAGCCACAGCCCCCAGGGTGTTCACAAAGGTCATGGCTGCTGTTGTGTCCATTTTGCACTCCAGGGGGATAGTCATCCTGCCTTACTTAGACGACCTCCTCATCAAGGGGCCGTCTTTTCAGACCTGCGAGGAAAGTGTCAACATTACGTTAGACACCCTTGCTCGTTTGGGGTGGCTGGTGAATATGAAGAAGTCATCTCCCGTGCCATCTCGGAAGATCACCTTTTTAGGGATGAATTTCGACACCGCTCAGGGGTTGATAATTCTTCCTCAGGACAAGGCCTTAGTTCTCCGCCAAGAGGTACGGATACTTCGCCAACCAATTCCTCACACCATCCGGTTTTGCATGAGAGTCCTAGGAAGGATGGTGGCGGCAATCGAGGCTATTCCGTTTGCCCAGTTTCATCTTCGCCCCCTTCAACATGCACTCTTGGCAGTATGGGACGGGAGCCCTTACTCCCTCAATCTGCGGTGTCGTTTGTCCCTGCAGATCAGACAGACTCTTACGTGGTGGACGAGGGACACCACTCTTCGACAGGGTCGTTTGTTTCCTCCAAATTTTTGGTTGGTAGTCACAACGGACGCCAGCCTTCTCGGATGGGGAGCAGTGTTTCGTCACCACACAGCTCAGGAATTTGGTCTCAGCAAGAATCGACCCTCCCGATCAATATTTTAGAGATCCGAGCGGTTCGGCTGGCTTTGAGGCATTTTCACCAGCATCTGGCGGGCCGCCCAGTCCGAATACAATCGGACAATGCCACGGCGGTGGCATACATAAACCATCAGGGAGGTACCCGCAGCAGGGCGGCCATGCACGAGGTAAAACAGATTCTGACCTGGGCAGAGGAAAATCACTCTGTGATTTCAGCAGTCCACATACCGGGCGAGGAAAACTGGGCAGCAGATTTTCTCAGCCGTCACGGCATAGCGTCAGGGGAATGGTCTCTACATCCCGAGATTTTTCAGCAGATATGCCGACGCTGGGGAACCCCAGATGTGGACCTGATGGCTTCCAAGATAAATGCCAAAGTGCCCAATTTTGTTTCCCGGTACCGGGATCCGCAGGCGATTGCAGTAGATGCCCTGGTTCTACCATGGAATCAGTTTCATCTTCCATACTTGTTTCCACCAATAGCTCTGCTCCCAAGGGTGATCAGAAAGATCAGGTTAGAAGGAGTCCCAGCGATATTAATCGCTCCAGATTGGCCACGTCGCCCATGGTACGCGGAGCTGGTACAATTGCTCGCCGACGCACCCTGGCGACTGCCAGAGCGCGCGGACCTTCTCTCTCAAGGCCCAGTTTACCACCAGAACTCAGCGGTCCTGTGTTTGACGGCTTGGCCGTTGAATCTTGGATCCTGACCAGGGCTGGATTCTCTAAAAGGGTCGCCGCGACGATGGCTAGCGCCCGAAAGCCTGTTTCGGCTCGCATCTACCACGGGACTTGGAAGGTCTTTTTTACTTGGTGCAGGGAACATGGTTGTTCCCCGCTTCGGTTTTCAATTCCAAACATTCTGTCATTTCTCCAGGCAGGCCTAGATACAGGTCTAGCACCAAGTACGCTTAGACGCCAGATATCAGCCTTATCAGTGCTTTTTCAGCGAAGGATCGCGTCAAATTTTCAAGTTAGGACCTTTATTCAGGGGGTTGTCCATATAGTTCCCCCCTACAAGGCTCCCTTAGATGTTTGGGATCTCAATCTAGTCCTGGGAGTCCTGCAGGAGTCTCCTTTTGAACCTTTGCAGGAGGTTTCTCTGTCATTTCTTTCCTGGAAAGTGGTGTTTTTGGTAGCCATAACATCCATAAGGCGGGTTTCGGAGCTGGCTGCACTGTCTTGTCGAGCTCCGTACTTACTTTTCCATCAGGATAAGGTAGTGCTCAGACCAACACCACCTTTTTTGCCTAAGGTCGTGTCCTCATTTCATATTAATGAGGACATTGTTTTGCCCTCATTTTGCCCAGCTCCGACGCACCGAGTGGAGAAGGCTCTCCATACGCTGGATCTGGTGAGAGCACTTAGGAGATATGTATCTCGGACGGCGTCCTTTCGACAGACGGACACGCTGTTTGTCCTCCCTGAAGGTCGCAGGAAGGGACTTGCTGCCTCTAAATCAACCTTGGCTAGGTGGATTCGGTTAGCCATTCAGGAGGCTTACCGCATCAGAGGCGCGGTGGTTCCCGCAGGGATCAAGGCTCACTCCACCAGAGCGGTGGGTGCCTCCTGGGCCCTTCGACATCAGGCTTCGGTGGAACAGGTTTGTAAGGCAGCAACCTGGTCCAGTCTGCATACCTTTTCCAAGCATTATAATGTCCATACCCAGACTTCTGCGGATGCCAGTCTGGGTAGAAGGATTCTTCAGGGCGCGGTTGCGCACCTATAAGCAATGCTTGATTATAAACTACACTGTGGAGTCGGTTTCCCACCCAAGGGACTGCTTTGGGACGTCCCACAGTCCTGTGTCCCCCAATGAGACGAAGGAGAAATACGGATTTTTGTGTTACTCACCGTAAAATCCTTTTCTCCGAGACGCTCATTGGGGGACACAGCTCCCTCCCTAATAGCCGGATGGCTTTGTTTTGAGTTAACTCTATTCTCTGATTAATCTGTATCAGCAGTTTTTTCTTCTGGATATGTTGTATCTGTGTTAACTCTGATTTATTTTAGCCTCCTACTGCTTTTTGCACTAAACTGGATTTGCCTGTGGCCAGTGCTGAGGTGTATACGGCGGAGGAGGAGCTAACCTTTTTTTATGTTTACTTAGTGTCAGCCTCCTAGTGGCAGTAGCATACACCCACAGTCCTGTGTCCCCCAATGAGCGTCTCGGAGAAAAGGATTTTACGGTGAGTAACACAAAAATCCGTATTTTTCTTTGAAATCTGGTAAGACACTTGTCTAACCAAGACACACAGATCACCCTGCCGGCTATAACTCTGCAGGGGAAAGCGAGCATAACATACACCATACTACATCTACCCCGGGCATCGAGGCTTTACTCCCCGATACTTGGGATAGATGTAGAGCGCCATGAGTGACAATCATTGATCGCACCCTAAAGCTCTCATTTCACAGCACTGTCTTACAGTGAGATAAGAGCTGTAGTCCTCGATCAGTGCTTGTCATAAACGCAGTTCTGCAATACATGGGATAGATGCAGAATACTGTCTGTGTGATCCGGTTAGACAGTCTTGCCATATCACATAGAGAAGGTTGGTGCTGACAGTCTCTGGTGCGTGTTCTTTTTTTCCCCTGTAGGACATCTCCTGCTTATGATTGGGCAACATCATACACGGGAAAAAATAACCACCCCTCCAAGGGAAGAATCTCTGCTAGAATACCCTTAGTTATAGTGGAAATAAGCATATTAACCTTTTATTTGCCAATAGATCGATGAAGATCAGAAATTAAAATGTGTTGTCTGTTTTGTTTTTCACATTTTCAGCCACTTCATCATGCCGTAAAATGTGGCAGCAGGTCCTCTTTATCATATCATGTCTGTATGTCTTAGGGGGGATTCTTTCCTCATATTCACGTCAATGGCAAGGACCGTGTCCCAACAAACCTGCCCCGGTCACCATACAGTGCGCTCTAATGTCATCACTGCTATTACATAGGAGATCGCATGTGATAATCGCGATGTTTTATTAATGTTTAATGTAGCGTATTATGCAGTTGTTGTAAGCAGCATCAGATTAATGGAATGGAAGAATAATATCATGTGTTTTGGATGTGTTTAGAGGCAATAGTTGTGTTTTAGCCTCCATCCCTGCACTCTGTGTGGACAACTGTTCGTTGATGATCCTCTAGCAGTGCAGTCATTGGCCACTAGATGTCAGAGTTGATTTACGGAGCACATTACCGCTGTCCATTCTGCTGCTCACAGCCAGACACTGGTGACAGTGTATGTACCGCAGGGCTGCACCAGTCCCATAGTGTCATACCTCTGGACGGTACGTCTTTCCTGAGCAGTGCCATACACAGAAGAACTGACGCCTTTTATTTAAAAATTATGTCTGGGGAAAGCGAGAACACTTCCCATCTTAATCTTGCTGGAATGACAGTAAAGACTGACACATAAGGGTAGAGAAAGCTGGGGAGGTATGTTGCTCTTTTTTGTATTCCTTAGTATTTGCAATGGCTGCAATTAGAAAAGTTTTTCTCTTATGGACATCATAAAAGATGCCACATCATTCAGAAAGCCCCTAGGGAAGTTGTAATGGCTAAGGCTAAATTGGTTTTCTTACTTGGATGACATTTCTAGGAGGCAATGCCTCTGTGTGAAGCTGTTTGTAGAGCCTCAGGCAAACCAGTCCAAGCATCTTTTTACAGGGACCGTCAATCATTTGAATGTCTTCATGTAATACCACATTTTACCTGTAGTGGCCTCTGCAGAAGAAGTGAGTGACCTACGGGAACTTTCTTGACTAAATCTGCTGTTTGATCATCTGATCACTGTTGCATATTAAAAAGGGCGCTTTAGATGCCTAAAACTCAGCCCACCCGTAATATCTTCCACATGATTATTAACAAACCAACACAGCATCCGCACATCTGTCCTTACCCTAATGCTCGTCTGTTAGATGCGTAAGAAAACCTAAATATTGGAGGTGACGACGTGCCGTGAAAAGGTTAGACAACCTCTAACTTTTGTTCCAGGACATTAAAAAGAAGATCTTGCCAGCTAGACTGAAGATCCTGATTGCAGCGATGTGTCACTTCCTGGGCTGCTTGTTGTACTTTTCATAAAATCCCTGGTTTATTCTCTGGAGATTCACTAGAGGACTGTTAACCTGCTGCCATATGGCTCTGAGCACCGTGTTCCTGCGCCACCACCTCTAATTGGCAGCTTTTTGTGTACACTGCCAATCAGTGGTGTGGGCGGGGTTACACAGCTCAGCATTCAGAGAGCTGCTAGATCTGCAGTAGAAAAAAACAGGGATTTTATCAAAACTGCAGCACCAACTAAAGTAAATGCCACTTCACTGGAATTGGGGTTTATGCCCCTACATCATGCTGCTCTTAGGGTAACAAAAGCCTGGTGAGATTTCTTTAAAGAGTAATCCCATCTTTGGTGGTGGGGGTCATTGATCCTGAGAATGAAGGCACTGCAGTGCTGGTTAGAGCTGCATCCCCTCCTAAATCCTTCTCACTACCCCCAACCACATGAATGACGGGAACACAGCACATAGGACATGTTCGGAGCCGACCGAACCGGACATTCACATCTGTTATTAAATCTGATGAGTGTATGGGTCCGTGTGCTGTCCGAGGACATAATGGCCGGCACCAGGACGGGTGCCTGCAGCCTGTGCTGTGGGATGGGACAGATCAGTAGTGATCCCTGCTGGCAGTGATTAGCCATGGGGTTTCCAGAAATCCCTACCTTTTTCAGAATGCCGCCATTACACCTGACCGGGCCGCGCTTTAGTCACAAACCCTTCTGCTAGAGTTCAGGAATTTCTCCTTCGTCTCATTGGGGGACACAGGACTGTGGGTGTATGCTACTGCCACTAGGAGGCTGACACTAAGTAAACATAAAAAAAGGTTAGCTCCTCCTCCGCCGTATACACCTCAGCACTGGCCACAGTGTCTGATGGAGGCACACGTCTGGTTCTTTTTCCAGACCATTTTTTTTTTTTTTTTCCCACGAAGATGAGATAGGGCGACGGATCCTATTGAAAGGGTCCGATCTCCCCAAACCATCAACGGGCGAGCACGTGGAGTAAAGCCTCCATCGTATCCTCTCCCGCAACGTGGGACATAAATGCCGGACTCAGCCCTGACCACCCTAAGGTATTGAAGCCCTAGGCTGTACAGAGGCGGGAGTTAGTCCGTGCGGCCCCCACTGCACCACCAATGCTAGACTGCGGTGCTGCAAGGTGGCGGACGGTCCCTCTCCTCATCCCCTGAAGGGTGATGGAGTTAGGGTTCCTGCACCGTCCTTTTACTTTTCACGGAGAGTCCCCCTTTAATGCGCTGCATAAGAAGACGTTGGAAGAAGAATCTCACCTTCAGCTAAAGATACAGCAGCGCTCCGGAGTAAGGATAGTCCCCGGCTTTACCCTGGACTAGGCCGCGGGCTGAAGTATGGTGACGGAGGGGGCCGCGGTCGTGAGTATGGGGACCGCTCCCGGCGTCTCCTGTCGGCGGGGCCGCTCTCCGACTTTGGGGTGGCCGCCGCCGGAAAAATTTAGACCGCGGCTTCTAATGGCGCTAGGCCGCGGCTTCAAATCTAGTCCCCGGCTTTTCCCGGGGACTAGGCCGCTGGCCAGGATGTTATGCCGGCGTCAGCTTGAGGGGTCGCGGTCACGGAGGTGGGCTCCGCCCCCGGCGGCGTCTCCTTCCGGCGGACCCGCCCTCCGACTTTGGGGCCGCCTCCGCCGGAAATTTAGACCGCGGCTTCGGTGGCCGCTAGGCCGCGGTTTCAAATTTAGTCCCCGGCTTTTGCCGGAGATAGGCCGCGGCCGGAAGTTGGGGGGACGGAAGCCCTGACGTCTAGGCCGCGCCTTTTGACCCTCCCTCCTGAGGCTCGGCTACATGAGCACTTCCTCTTTGACAGAGAAGCGCTCTTTTTTGAAAGATTGGAGCCGCAGGCAATTCACCGGGAGAAATTCGGATGTCCTGTTTTTTTCTGCCCGTTGTACACGAAAGGACGCTGGGATACAGGACTGGGGTGAGTGCTACTACCTCCAGCCTGATTGTTGCGCACTTTTGCGCCCTTCCGCTGACTGACTGACACATCCAGTTTATTGTGTACTGTGACGGATTCAGAATGTCCAAAAGAACCAAGACGCATACGATACTTTATACTGCATGCATTGCTTGTAGGTCCCCTTTTCCGCATGCCCAGACTTCTCGGGTCTGCGAGGCCTGTGACTCTGAACGGGCTCAGGAACCCTCTCCTATAGCCGAACCTAGTGCGTCAAGCCCCCCTGAATGGGCCCTTTCCCTGGCTCAATCTGTGGCGTCATTGACCAGAGCGGTCGAGTCCCTTCAAGCTCCCGATAGGAGCAGGGACAGTGGTTCACCTGTCTTGGCTACATCTCAGGAACCTGAGGCCTGCAGGGGCCGCGCTCGCACCAGGCAGACACAGGGGAAACGAACCCACACTGTGTCGCCCATGCCGTCTGGAGCCTCGGCATCTTTTAGTTCCGTCTCCCGCTCTCCCTCTCCCTTGGCAAGTGATCAATATTCGGATTCCGGATTTGGAAGAATCACTTAATCTAGAGGCACAGTATAGTCAAGAAACAATTGACAGTTTGATCGAAGCTATCAATCAAACTCTGGGGATAGACGATGAGTCCACCTTGACCTCTGGTCACAAGGTGACCTTTAAACGAGCCAGGCAAGCCCATAAAGTTTTTGGTGCTCATCCTGAGTTTGAGGAATTAGTGCAGCGCCACCGGGAGAAACCGGACAAGCGCTTTGCTGGACAAAAGGCTCTCAATACTAGATATCCTTTTGCTCCTGAGCTCCTTAAGAAGTGGACAGAATCTCCTTCGGTTGATCCTCCTGTTTCGCGTTTGGCATCTAAAACGCTCCTCTCTATTCCCAGCGGTTCCTCTATTAAGGAGCCAACGGATCGTCTAATTGAGAGTTTGGCCCGTTCGGTATTTGAGGCATCAGGTTCTGCTCTCTCTCCTTCTTTTGCAGCGACTTGGGTTGCCAAGGCCATAATATCCTGGTCGGAGTCTCTAAATAAGGCTCTTCACGGCATAGAGGTGCCGTCTGAGGTAACCCAGATTTCTAATCAAATAGCTCTTGCTGGAGACTTCTTAATTAATGCATCCATGGATGCGGCAAATTGCGCAGCATTAGCCGCTGCTAATGCAATTGCCATTAGAAGATCCTTATGGCTGAGAACTTGGCGAGCAGATTCAACCTCAAAGAAGTCGCTTACATCTTTACCATATCAGAGTGGTCGGTTATTTGGCGAGAGACTGGATCAGCTCATATCTGATGCAACGGGAGGGAAGAGCAATTTCCTTCCTCAGCAAAGGATTAAACAACCTTTTCGTCGACAACCTCAGCCTCGTTTTAGGGCCTTTCGTAACCCAGGCTGGGCCATGCCAGCCACCTCCAGCGGCTCAGGTCGGCCTAATCAGGCCAAAGATCGCCAGGTCACCTACAGGACCAATCCTCTGGGAAGAGGGAGATCTTATCAGCCAAGATCCAGAGGGTCCAAACCCCAAAGATATTCGGACAAATGACTGGAGGCAAAATCCGGTCAATTTTTCCAGGGTAGGCGGCCGCTTACTCTGGTTTCGTCCCACTTGGCTATCAGTGACTCACGACAAGTGGGTCAGGGAGTTAGTCTCCACGGGGTACAAAATAGAATTTACCAGCCTTCCCCCAAATCGCTTTTTCCCCTCGCGCCTTCCCAAGGAGGGGTCTCGAGGTCGTGCCTTATTCAAGGCGGTCGAGTCTCTTCGGCACAGCGGGGTTATCGTACCTGTACCAGAGGTCGAAAGAGGTCAGGGATTTTATTCCAACCTGTTCATTGTACCCAAGAAGGATGGTACCGTAAGGCCTATTCTAGATCTAAAGCGATTGAACCGGTTTGTCAAAATTCGGCATTTCCGAATGGAATCTCTCCGTTCGGTCATTGCAGCCATGGAAAGAGGGGAATTTCTAGCATCAATAGACATCCAGGATGCCTATCTTCACATTCCCATATTTCCCCCTCATCAAAGGTTTCTTCGGTTTGCCATCGACAAACTTCATTTTCAGTTCGCAGCCCTGCCATTCGGGCTAGCCACAGCCCCCAGGGTATTCACAAAGGTCATGGCTGCTGTTGTGTCCATTTTGCACTCCAGGGGGATAGTCATCCTGCCTTACTTAGACGACCTCCTCATCAAGGGGCCGTCTTTTCAGACCTGCGAGGAAAGTGTCAACATTACGTTAGACACCCTTGCTCGTTTGGGGTGGCTGGTGAATATGAAGAAGTCATCTCCCGTGCCATCTCGGAAGATCACCTTTTTAGGGATGAATTTCGACACCGCTCAGGGGTTGATAATTCTTCCTCAGGACAAGGCCTTAGTTCTCCGCCAAGAGGTACGGATACTTCGCCAACCAATTCCTCACACCATCCGGTTTTGCATGAGGGTCCTAGGAAGGATGGTGGCGGCAATCGAGGCTATTCCGTTTGCCCAGTTTCATCTTCGCCCCCTTCAACATGCACTCTTGGCAGTATGGGACGGGAGCCCTTACTCCCTCAATCTGCGGTGTCGTCTGTCCCTGCAGATCAGACAGACTCTTACGTGGTGGACGAGGGACACAACTCTTCGACAGGGTCGTTTGTTTCCTCCAAATTTTTGGTTGGTAGTCACAACGGACGCCAGCCTTCTCGGATGGGGAGCAGTGTATCGTCACCACACAGCTCAGGGAATTTGGTCTCAGCAAGAATCGACCCTCCCGATCAATATTTTAGAGATCCGAGCGGTTCGGCTGGCTTTGAGGCATTTTCACCAGCATCTGGCGGGCCGCCCAGTCCGAATACAATCGGACAATGCCACGGCGGTGGCATACATAAACCATCAGGGAGGTACCCGCAGCAGGGCGGCCATGCACGAGGTAAAACAGATTCTGACCTGGGCAGAGGAAAATCACTCTGTGATTTCAGCAGTCCACATACCGGGCGAGGAAAACTGGGCAGCAGATTTTCTCAGCCGTCACGGCATAGCGTCAGGGGAATGGTCTCTACATCCCGAGATTTTTCAGCAGATATGCCGACGCTGGGGAACCCCAGATGTGGACCTGATGGCTTCCAAGATAAATGCCAAAGTGCCCAACTTTGTTTCCCGGTACCGGGATCCGCAGGCAATTGCAGTAGATGCCCTGGTTCTACCATGGAATCAGTTTTATCTTCCATACTTGTTTCCACCAATAGCTCTGCTCCCAAGGGTGATCAGAAAGATCAGGTTAGAAGGAGTCCCAGCGATATTAATCGCTCCAGATTGGCCACGTCGCCCATGGTACGCGGAGCTGGTACAATTGCTCGCCGACGCACCCTGGCGACTGCCAGAGCGCGCGGACCTTCTCTCTCAAGGCCCAGTTTACCACCAGAACTCAGCGGTCCTGTGTTTGACGGCTTGGCCGTTGAATCTTGGATCCTGACCAGGGCTGGATTCTCTAAAAGGGTCGCCGCGACGATGGCTAGCGCCCGAAAGCCTGTTTCGGCTCGCATCTACCACGGGACTTGGAAGGCTTTTTTACTTGGTGCAGGGAACATGGTTGTTCCCCGCTTCGGTTTTCAATTCCAAACATTCTGTCATTTCTCCAGGCAGGCCTAGATTCAGGTCTAGCACCAAGTACGCTTAGACGCCAGATATCAGCCTTATCAGTGCTTTTTCAGCGAAGGATCGCGTCTAATTTTCAAGTTAGGACCTTTATTCAGGGGGTTGTCCATATAGTTCCCCCCTACAAGGCTCCCTTAGATGTTTGGGATCTCAATCTAGTCCTGGGAGTCCTGCAGGAGTCTCCTTTTGAACCTTTGCAGGAGGTTTCTCTGTCATTTCTTTCCTGGAAAGTGGTGTTTTTGGTAGCCATAACATCCATAAGGCGGGTTTCGGAGCTGGCTGCACTGTCTTGTCGAGCTCCATACTTACTTTTCCATCAGGATAAGGTAGTGCTCAGACCAACACCACCTTTTTTGCCTAAGGTCGTGTCCTCATTTCATATTAATGAGGACATTGTTTTGCCCTCATTTTGCCCAGCTCCGACGCACCGAGTGGAGAAGGCTCTCCATACGCTGGATCTGGTGAGAGCACTCAGGAGATATGTATCTCGGACGGCGTCCTTTCGACAGACGGACACGCTTTTTGTCCTCCCTGAAGGTCGCAGGAAGGGACTTGCTGCCTCTAAATCAACCTTGGCTAGGTGGATTCGGTTAGCCATTCAGGAGGCTTACCGCATCAGAGGCGCGGTGGTTCCCGCAGGGATCAAGGCTCACTCCACCAGAGCGGTGGGTGCCTCCTGGGCCCTTCGACATCAGGCTTCGGTGGAACAGGTTTGTAAGGCAGCAACCTGGTCCAGTCTGCATACCTTTTCCAAGCATTATAATGTCCATACCCAGACTTCTGCGGATGCCAGTCTGGGTAGAAGGATTCTTCAGGGCGCGGTTGCGCACCTATAAGCAATGCTTGATTATAAACTACACTGTGGAGTCGGTTTCCCACCCAAGGGACTGCTTTGGGACGTCCCACAGTCCTGTGTCCCCCAATGAGACGAAGGAGAAATACGGATTTTTGTGTTACTCACCGTAAAATCCTTTTCTCCGAGACGCTCATTGGGGGACACAGCTCCCTCCCTAATAGCCGGATGGCTTTGTTTTGAGTTATCTCTATTCTCTGATTAATCTGTATCAGCAGTTTTTTCTTCTGGATATGCTGTATCTGTGTTAACTCTGATTTATTTTAGCCTCCTACTGCTTTTTGCACTAAACTGGATTTGCCTGTGGCCAGTGCTGAGGTGTATACGGCGGAGGAGGAGCTAACCTTTTTTTATGTTTACTTAGTGTCAGCCTCCTAGTGGCAGTAGCATACACCCACAGTCCTGTGTCCCCCAATGAGCGTCTCGGAGAAAAGGATTTTACGGTGAGTAACACAAAAATCCGTATTTTTGTTTTATTCCCCAGACTTCCCAGATCTAAAATATAAAATTGAATGTGTGTGTGTGTATCACCAACCAATCACAAAGCATCTTTCATTTCACCAGAGCTGTTTAAAGAAGCTGAGCTGTGATTGGTTGCTATGAGCAACAGTTCTCTCACTCCACGACACCTCAGCAGACAGTGACTGGGTGGGAGAAATCTAGCATCCCCGGGAACATAAGTTCCAGCCATTGTTTGCCAACCTGAAAGCAGCAGAGAGCACATGACAGAAATGAATCCCCCCCCCCCCCCCTCCTGTGCCCATATCCCCATCACATCCTCCATCCTATAGGCACATCTTCCCTCTTAAAGGGATCTCCGGTATGGAAGTCAGGGCAAATCCATCCTGCGCTTTGGTCTGACCCCAGGCCTCTTTTAAAGGGATCATTGGTATGGAAGTTAGGACCGTTCCACTCAGCGCTGTGGTTCGGACCCCACGGTCTCTTAAAGGGATCTCCGGTATGAAAGTGAGGGCAAATCCACTCTGCGCTTTGGTACTGACCCCAAGCCTCTCTTAAAGGGATCTCCCGTCTGGAAGTTAGGGCAGGTCCCTCAGTGATCTGAAGGGCAAATCCATTTAGTGCTTTGGCTCTGACCCCAGGCCTCTCTTAAAGGGATCCCCGGTATAGAAGTTAGGGCCATTCTACTCAGCGCTCTGGTTCTGACCCCAGGCTAACGGGATGATGTGGGATATTAGGGGAGTAGTCCGGTGGCTCTGGCTGACGGGATGATGTGGGATATTAGGGGTAGTAGTCCGGTGGCTCTGGCTGACATGATGATGTGGTATATTAAGGGGAGTAGTCCGGTAGCTCTGGCTGACAGGATGATGTGGTATATTAGGGGGGGTAGTCCGGTGGCTCTGACTGACGGGATGATGTGGGATATTAGGGGTAGTAGTCCGGTGGCTCTGGCTGACGGGATGATGTGGGATATTAGGGGTAGTAGTCCAGTGGCTTTGGCTGACGGGATGATGTGGGATATTAGGGTAGTAGTCTGGCGGCTGTGACAGGATGATGTGGGATATTAGGGGTAGTAGTCCAGTGGCTTTGGCTGACGGGATGATGTGGTATATTAGGGGTAGTAGTCCGGTGGCTCTGGCTGACGGGATGATGTGGGATATTAGGGGTAGTAGTCTGGTGGCTCTGGCTGACGGGATGATGTGGGATATTAGGGGTAGTAGTCTGGCAGCTGTGACGGGATGATGTGGGATATTAGGGGTAGTAGTCCGGTGGCTCTGGCTGACGGGATGATGTGGGATATTAGGGGTAGTAGTCCAGTAGCTCTGGCTGACGGGATGATGTGGGATATTAGGGGTAGTAGTCTGGCGGCTGTGACGGGATGATGTGGGATATTAGGGGTAGTAGTCCGGTGGCTCTGGCTGACGGGATGATGTGGGATATTAGTAGTCCGGTGGCTCTGGCTGACGGGATGAAGTGGGATATTAGGGGGAGTAGTCTGGTGGCTCTGGCTGACATGATGATGTGGTATATTAAGGGGAGTAGTCCGGTGGCTCTGGTTGACGGGATGATGTGGGATATTAGTAGTCCAGTGGCTCTGGCTGACGGGATGAAGTGGGATATTAGGGGGAGTAGTCCGGTGGCTCTGGCTGAAGGGATGATGTGGGATATTAGGGGTAGTAGTCCGGTGGCTCTGGCTAACATGATGATGTGGGATATTAGGGGTAGTAGTCCGGTGGCTCTGGCTGACGTGATGATGTGGGATATTAGGGGTAGTATTCCGGTGGCTCTGGCTGACGGGATGATGTGGGAAATTAGGGGTAGTAGTCTGGCGGCTCTGGCTGACGGATGATGTGGGATATTAGGGTAGTAGTCTGGTGGCTCTGGCTGACGGGATGATGTGGGATATTAGGGGTAGTAGTCCGGTTGCTCTGGCTGACAGGATGATGTGGGAAATTAGGGGTAGTAGTCTGGCGGCTCTGGCTGACGGGATGATGTGGGATATTAGGGGTAGTAGTCTGGTGGCTCTGGCTGACGGGATGATGTGGGATATTAGGGGTAGTAGTCCGGTTGCTCTGGCTGACGGGATGATGTGGGATATTAGGGTAGTAGTCTGGCGGCTGTGACGGGATGATGTGGGATATTAGGGGTAGTAGTCCGGTGGCTCTGGCTGACATGATGATGTGGTATATTAAGGTGAGTAGTCCGGTGGCTCTGGCTGACGGGATGATGTGGGATATTAGGGGTAGTAGTCCGGTTGCTCTGGCTGACGGGATGATGTGGGAAATTAGGGGTAGTAGTCTGGCGGCTCTGGCTGACGGGATAATGTGGGATATTAGGGGTAGTAGTCTGGTGGCTCTGGCTGACGGGATGATGTGGGATATTAGGGTAGTAGTCGGTTGCTCTGGCTGACGGGATGATGTGGGATATTAGGGGTAGTAGTCTGGCGGCTGTGACGGGATGATGTGGGATATTAGGGGTAGTAGTCTGGTGGCTCTGGCTGATGGGATGATGTGGGATATTAGGGGTAGTAGTCCGGTTGCTGTGGCTGACGGGATGATGTGGGATATTAGGGGTAGTAGTCTGGTGGCTCTGGCTGACGGGATGATGTGGGATATTAGGGGTAGTAGTCTGGTGGCTCTGGCTGACGGGATGATGTGGGATATTAGGGGTAGTAGTCTGGCGGCTGTGACGGGATGATGTGGGATATTAGTGGTAGTTGTCCGGTGGCTATGGCTGACGGGATGATGTGGGATATTAGTGGTAGTAGTCCAGTGGCTTTGATGGGATGATGTGGGATATTAGGGGTAGTAGTCTGGCGGCTGTGACGGGATGATGTGGGATATTAGTGGTAGTTGTCCGGTGGCTATGGCTGACGGGATGATGTGGGATATTAGTGGTAGTAGTCCAGTGGCTTTGATGGGATGATGTGGGATATTAGGGGTAGTAGTCTGGCGGCTGTGACGGGATGATGTGGGATATTAGTGGTAGTTGTCCGGTGGCTATGGCTGACGGGATGATGTGGGATATTAATGGTAGTAATCCAGTGGCTTTGATGGGATGATGTGGGATATTAGGGATAGTAGTCCGGTGGCTCTGGCTGACGGGATTGTGTGGGATATTATAGTGAATGTGGCTATGCGGAGTGGGCTCTACACTCAGCTTTATATATAGAGATATAATCATTATAATTTCTTATAACTAACCGTAGTTAGTTACTATGCCCGGGCAGCGCTGGGCTCTTCAGCTAGTCCTTTATAAAAGGAAATATCTCCATTCATTACACATCGTTCCCCCATACAAAAACGTTCAACCAAATATGCCATCTGTCTGCTACGTCCTGACGATGATGATCCACGAGAAAATGTCATCTCTGAAGGACACAGGCGTGATTATTCCTGCAGATTTAGTGTGTGGGGGATTCTGAGAACATCCGGCTCATGCCTAATCAAGAAAAATATGGCCAAAAGCAAATGAGTGAAACAACCAAAGCTCCATGTCTTGCCTGATGAATTCCCTGCTTCTTCCTCACTTCTCCCTACATTGGTCACCTGCCGCCTACATATGTGACTGTTACAGCCAATCAGAAATCTGCTCACAACCATCTCCGTAATCACTGCCAGTGATTGGCTGCAGTGGTCACATTAATGGACTGCACGTGACGGCTGCAGAAACTAAATAGGAGAAATCCAGGAGCCACTGGAGGGGCAGAATGTAAGTAAGAGCAAACAGAATTGGGTTTGGTATTTTATGGCAATTTATGCCTTCAAGCTACTTTACCTTTTTGTCACTTTACCTAAAATATTTCTTTTCATGATGCCTTTTTTATCATAGTGTTGTGTAAGATTTCCACCCACTCCCCCTCTGATCCAACACGCTGCAGTCTGGTTAGGGCTGTGTCCGTGCTCCTCCTAGACCCAAGCCTCTGCTTTTGACACTGTTGACTACTACTGATCTTCTCATCTCTTCACCTTTTCCTGAATTTCATCATCTCTCAATAACTAAATTTTGTCTCCCATTCATACACATCATCTCACTGCTGGATTCCCTTAAGACTCGGCCCTGGGACATAATTTGATTTGTGTGTGATGCATCAGCTCTAAATAGTCTACGTTGGTGAAGTGAGAAAAATATAGGCGTAGATTAAATTTATGGGATCAAATAACTAAAAATTGTCATGTGTATATATATATATATATATAGCATATATATATAGTATATATATAGTCATCACCCCTTTTCTGATGAAGCCCCTAAAAATTTCTGGTGCAAGCAATTACCTTGATAAGTCACATTCTTAGTAAAACGACGTCCACCTGTGTGTAATCTAAGTGTCACATGGGCTGTCTGTATATACACTTTACCTTTTCTGAAAGGGTTGGGATATAAAAAAATATTCCAATCTTTTCTGATCCCCCATATCATGATCATCAAATGGAAAGAACATGGTACCACAACAAACCTCCCAAGAGAAGACCACCCACCAAAACTGTCAGCCAGTGCAAGGAGGGCATTAATCAGAGAGGCAGCACAGAGACCAAAGGTAACTCTGAGGGAAGTGCAGAGTTCCCACATAGAGAGTGGAGTATCTGTCCATTCGACCACAATAAGCTGTACACTCCATACATCTGGCCTTTATGGAAAGTGGGCAGAAAAAAGCCTTTACTTACACACAAAAATTGTAAGGCTCGTTTTGAGTATGCCAAAAGACAGGTGTAAGACTCCTCAAATGTATAGAGGAAGGCGCTGTGGTCAGATGAGACCAAAATTGAACTTTTTGGCCATCAAGTTAAATGCAGTGTCTGGCGCCAAACCAACACAGCTCATCACGCCAAGAACACCAACCCTACAGTGAAACGTGGTGGTGGTGGCAGCACTATGGTGTGGGGATGTTTTTTGGCCATAGCGATAGGGAATGGTGTGAAATACAGGGATATTCTTGGGCAAAACTTAAGGTACTGCCACACTAAACAATCCGCTAGCGATCACAATAACGACGCATACTAATGCGATCGCTAGCGGGATTGTTTCTATATCGCTAAGTGCGGCCACATTTAGCGATATAGTTAACGACGCTATCGCCGTTAGCGATCTTCTTAACGACTTTAGCGGTACAAAAGTACCGCTAAATCGCTAAGAAAAGGTGCCACACAGCGATAAGATACTTACCCAGCGGGAGCGCCGACGAGAAAATAGGGTCCGGAACGATTCCAGCGACGAGCGAGATCACAGCAGGAAGCTCGTCGCTGGAAGCTGCCGCACTGAACAATATCGCTAACGGGATCACTAAATAGTGACGTTTTTTAGCGATCCCGTTAGCGATATTGTTTAGTGTGGCATACCCTTTATTTGTCAGTGATTTGAGTCTTGGACAGAGATTCACCCTCCAAAGAGACAATGTCCCAAAGCATACTGCTAAAGCAACATTCGAGTGGTTTAAGGGTAAACGTGCAAATGTTTTGGAGTGGCCTAGTCAAAGCCCAGACCTTAATCCTATTAAGAATCTGTGGTCACATTTGAAGATTGCTGTTCACCAGAGGAAACCCTCTAACTTGCTGGAGCAGTTTTGCCTTGCGGAATGGGAAAAAATCCCAGTGGACAGATTTTATCCAAAGCGACTTGCAGCGGTAATTGCAGCAATAGGAGACTCTACAAAGTACTGACTTTTCCACTGAAGTTTCCAGTAATTTTGTCCTAGTTTTGTTTACTTCACAATAACAAAACAAATGTTCACAGTTGCAGGCATGTTCTTTACATGAACTGATGCAAACCCTCTAAAAAACAGTGAAATTCCAGGTTGTGAGGTAGCAAAACATGAAAAAATGCCAAGGGAATGAATACTTTCACAAGCCAATGTATACCTTCAGCCTGGGACAACTCAAAGTCTCACAGATCCCAGTGCCTCTGACACTTAAATCTACCTCTCTGACCCCATTGATTCTCTTTCCAGAAGAAGAGCGGCTATCTGCTCTTTCCTCCTCCCACTTTTTACAACCTATAGCCAAAGCTGAACTCATCGGGTTTCCCTCTTCCTACTCGATCCGCCTACAAGATATATCAATCACGGCTAATGACACTTTCCCCTGTCTAATAAGTCGACAGTCAGGATGAAACCTTTGATTCTGCCCTGCCCTTCAAGACACACGTCCAAGCCCTCAACAATTCCTGTTGCCTCCAACTTTTCATCGGATCTCGTTTTGGCGACTGCCAGGCGAATGCTACCCACCTGTAAAGTTTGGTGAATGAGGGATAATGCCATGAGGTTTTTTTTGGGGGGGGTCAGCCTAGGTTTCCTAGTTCCAGTGAAGGAAATCTTAATGCTTCATGTTAACATTTTGGACAATTTTATGCTTTCAGCTTTGTTGGAGCAGTTTGGTGAAGGCCTTTTTCTGTTCCGCATGACTGTGCCACAGCGCACAAAACAAGGTCCACAAAGACCTCGTTGAGGGTGCTGGTGTGGAAGAACTTGACAGGTCACACAAAGTCCTGACCTAAAATCCCAACAGAACACCATTAGGACGAAGCAGAATAGAAACTGGGAGCCCAGTCCTCTACCCCAACATCCATGTCTGATCTCCTAAATGCTCTTCTGAATCAGTGGTCAAACATTCCCACAGACCCCTTCACAATCTTGTAGAAAGTCTCCACAGAAGATCGTGAGCAGTTACAGCTGCGAAGGCTGGACCAATGCCATATTAATGTGTATGAATGTAGAATGGAAGGCATAGAAGCTCCTGGAGATGTCCGAATACTGCTGTCCATATAGTGACTATATAGCCATACAGTGCCATATAGAGCCATATAGTGACTATACAGCCATGTAGTGCCATATAGTGCCTATACAGCCATGTAATGCCATTTAGTGACTATACAGCCATGTAGTGCCATATAGAGCCATATAGTGACTATACAGCCATGTAGAGCCATACCATATAGTGACTATACAGCCATGTAGTGCCATATAGAGCCATATAGTGACTATACAGCCATGTAGTGCCATATAGTGACTATACAGCCAAGTAGTGCCATATAGAGCCATATAGTAACTATACAGCCATGTAGTGCCATATAGAGCCATATAGTAACTATACAGCCATGTAGTGCCATATAGAGCCATATAGTGAATATACCGCCGTACAGACACATCTTCCATGGTACAGCCGTTCGCCATTCTATCTGCAGATGCTTAATTACATCCACTTCATGACCCATAAAATATTTACGGGGCAGATTGGTAACTCGGATGCTTAATACAGCTTCTTTGTAGTCTGTATTTTATCGCAGACTCATTATCATGACGGCGTTTTACTGGACATGAGCATTTAATGATCTGTCTACAGTGTCCGGACATTACAACCCCATTGCTTTTTTTTTTAATATTTAAAGTTCGCGACATCCAGGTTTATGTGCGGCCATGATCTGTAACATGTCTGATCTTCAGTAAAGTAATGAAAAGGATTTTCTTTCTATTAATGAGGTTATTGATGAGAAAATCAGATAAATCCTTGTATGCTTGCTGATTCAATCGGACTAAATGTATCACATTCTGCTTGACATTGCTGCTCCAGTCAGGAAAAGACCCCCATATTTCTGCTTGAGAAATAGCTGAGCCCTGGATGATGGGGCAGTGCTAGAGACCGTAAAGCTAACGTAGAGCATGCACACCTCTGCTCCATTCATTGGCTATGGCACTGTAGCAAGTAGCTGAGCGCTCTACTCTACGGCAGTCCTAAGGACAATGAAGCTAACGTAGAGCATGCACACCTCTGCTCCATTCACTGGCTATGGTACTGTAGGAAATAACTGAGCTCTGTATTCTACGGCAGTCCTAAGGACAATGAAGCTAACGTAGAGCATGCACACCTCTGCTCCATTCATTGGCTATGGCACTGTAGCAAGTAGCTGAACGCTGTACTCTACGGCAGTCCTAAGTACAATGAAGCTAACGTAGAGCATGCACACCTCTGCTCCATTCATTGGCTATGGCACTGTAGCAAGTAGCTGAGCGCTGTACTCTACGGCAGTCCTAAGGACAATGAAGCTAACGTAGAGCATGCACACCTCTGCTCCATTCACTGGCTATGGCACCATAGGAAAGGATGCAACCATTGTAACAAGTCAGTTTTTGAAACTAGATGCTTTAAATACCCCCTTTAATATTTAGCACCTACCTTTTAGAGGGAATCTGTCAGCAGTAGGGATGAGGGGACCCATGGAAGTTTTGGTTGTGATACCCAACCTGAACTTTATTCCAAACCTCAGTTCAGGGACTAGAACTGTATCTGAAATTGAACCGGAGCCCGAACACCTTTGAAAACCACAGAGACCCGAACTTTTGATGTGGAAAACTCTCTCTGCCTCCCTCTTCCTCCGGAACTCTGAACATTGCAGCAAATTTCCGGGAGAAGTCCATGTTCGGCGCTTAGTACCAGACACTAACTGTCCAGTGCGAGACATAATGTTAAGCCTTGATTCCTGCAATGTCACTTAATGCTTGCTATAGTTTTGATAACGTCAATGTTTTATCACCAGGAGATTATCATTAGAGGACTAGTAAACCTGCTGCCAGGTAGTCCTTCATATTCATGAGCTCTGTATAACCCCCGCCTCCACCGCTAATTATCAGCTTTCTGACTATGCACAGTGCACACAAATTCAGCTCAGAATTCAGACACTTGCTAGTTTTGCAGCAGTGAAAACAGTGATTTTATTAAAGCTACAGCAAGTAGCTTAGTAAGTGACACGTCGCTGGAATCGGGGTCTCTGCCCCTACATCATGCTGCTCTCAGATGGGGTAACAAAAACCTGGTGACAGATTCCCTCTCTATACCTGTTACCTCTGTGAGAATCCGCTGACGGACGTCCTGCTGAAGTGCAGGTTTTGTTCAGGACTTCATTGCTGAGGACAATTAGGGGAAGGAGCCCATTCACAGTAAATATTGCAATATATATATGCTGTCTGCCGGAGGCACGCAATTTAAAGACGAGCCAACCTGCATAAAATGTGCTCCTGCTTCCTTTCTAGTCTCCATTTTTACCTTGTGCTTTATTTACAGATCAAATTCAAGCAATGAAAACATAAGAAGATGAGCGGCTGTGGCCCGACACTGTCTGCACACTGTGACCAAAGGAAGTGCGATCAGTCCTTCTAGTTCACCCGGTGGAATAAAGCTCATCCATGTTATTTAGTATCTCAGGTTTTGGTATTCGAAAATCGTGCAATGTTACAATAGGAAATACATAATAATAAGAATATTTAGGGTAAGTCCAGACGAGGCAAAATCCGTGTCAGAAAGTCCGCAGCATGGAAGGAGCGGTGTAACTCCCTCCTCGTGTATCGTACGGTCAATTCTGCGGCAAATCGCCACGTCGAGACCCGGCCTTAATTTTGTCAACATATTATGTGCTCTGTTAAAATGGGAAAATGTCACTTGTCTGACCTGTAAATACTATCTATGTAAGGGGGTAACATTAACTTATTAATTTATTCACCTTTGTTTTATTGCAGATGTGCTGTAATATATCAGGACAGGTTTTGTATTGTAGAATCACTCGAGCTTTCCTGTAAGCAATATTACCAATGGATGACTCTGGAATCGTTTTTTTTTGTCACAAAAAAAAAATAAACCTATTTATTCAAATATACTTATGGCTGGCGTTTTATACTAAGCTTTTATATGAGGCTTATAGAGGTTCGAGTTCTGTTTTTTTTGATAAATCATCTTCTCTTGCTTAACTATTCCACAGTACAGGAAAGGCAGAGGAGGCATGGTTTAGACCGGGGCACCGAAGACCGAGGCATAAGTCAGGGGGCCGCCGTCACTGGTACAGTTTTCAGCTGAATGTACATCCTCAGATGCACACTCCGCTCAAATGTATGTGGCACAGGAGTCACCGGCTCTCTTCCCGCGCACCGGAGTCGTCAGCTCTGTGCACCGCGCACAAGGATCGCGCTCTGTGCACTGCGGCCAGGGAGTCGCTGCTCTGTGCGGCACGGAGTCGGCGTGCCGTGCACGCGGCACGGATCGCTGGCTCTGTGCGCAAGGAGTCGCGCTTGAACCGCGGCACAGGAGTCGTGGACCATGTGCACGCGGCACAGGGAGCTCGCTGTGCTCTGTGCGTGCACAGGGAGTCGGCTGGCTCTGTACGCGGCACAGGGAGTCGCCGGCTCTGTGCACCACGGCACAGGACGGTCACCGGGCATCGGGCTCTGCACCGCGGCACAGGGAGTCGACGGCTCCTTGCACCGCGGCATCGGGAGTCGGTCTGGCTCTGTGCACCGTGGACACAAGGGAGTCGCCGGCTCTGTGCACCGCGGCACAGGGAGTCGCCGGCTCTGTGCACCGCATGGAGTCACGGCTCTCACGCGGCACAGGGAGTCGCCGGCTCTGTGCACCGCGGCACAGGGAGTCGTCGCTCTGTGCACCGGGACAGGACGCCGGCTCTGTGCACCCGGCACAGGGAGTCGCCGCTCTGTGCACCGCGGCACAGGGAGTCGCGGCTCTGTGCACGCGGCACAGGGACTCGGCTCTGTGCACCGCAGCACAGGGACTCGCCGGCTCTGTGCACCACGGCACAGGGAGTCGCCGGCTCTGTGCACCGCGGCACAGGGAGTCGCCGGCACTGTGCACCGCGGCACAGGGAGTCGCCGGCTCTCTGTGCACCGCGGCACAGGGACGTCGCCGGCACTGTGCACCGCGGCACACGGAATCGCCGGCTCTGTGCACCGCAGTATAGGGAGTCGTCCGGCTCTGTGCACCATGGGAGCAATTGTTACAAGATGAGGGCTAGGATTACAGGACAGTGGCCAAAATAGAGGGCATTATTACAGGATGGGAGCCAGGACAAAGGACATTATTACACAGTGGGGGCGGGGACAATATTATTGATTAGAAGACATTGTTATTCCACAATGCGGTGACATTAATAGTTGCCATGGCAACCTGAGGCCAAGTAATGGCCGTTGGATCAGGCAGCTACGGTGGCCTGTAGGGCACTGCAATGAGTAGGGTCTAACAGGTGACGGGTCAGTGTAACACTGACGTGTGTAGTACAGAGGTATTGCAGGATGTTAGATCAGGAATCGGGAAACTAAAAGTTAAAGTCCCATATAGCAATTATATTGCATGAACCTACAACTCCTAGTATGTCCTTAACAATGATAAGGAGATGCTGGGAGTTGTTACTAACAGCCATCGTCAGAATGTGGACCGTACAGGAACCACAGTACTGATGAAAATTAGTATCACAAATAAATATTTACATCCGGGTTCCTTATGGGTGACCTCTTCTCTGGAGTCGTCTTTCTTTTCATCTCCATCTTGTCTAGATGCCATGATGACTCTTCACATCCACAGCTATTCTCTGCAGACCACCCTCTTCTCCGGGCTTTTGCAGCACATCCCCTCAGTGTCCTTAAAAAAAAGAGTGTTATTAAAATGCCCTCTGAATAAAAATATATGTACATATTATTACCTAAATAAGTCTCCTATGCTATATGAACCCCACAATGTCAACCATTCGCAGCTATAACCGCCACACCATCCACCCTTCTGAACCGCGGTCTGTGCTATGGCTGTCCCGTCTTTAATTTTCCAAACACTCTCTCCACACTGTCCCCCTGCCATGCTAACCCCTCTCCATATTGTGCCTCCATTTCAAGCTGTCCCCTCACGGTATCTATTCTGTGCCCTTTCTTCACACTATGCCCTCATATTGCCCACCACGCTGCCTGCTCTAAGTTGTAACTACTCAGCCCCTCATTTTATTCCCCTCCTCTGCACAGCCCTCATTTTGTTCCCCTCCTCTGCACAGCCCCTATTTCATTCCCCTCCTCTGCACAGCCCCTATTTCATTCCCTCTTCTGCACAGCCCTTCATTTTATTCCCCTCCTCTGCATAGCCCCTATTTCATTCCCCTCCTCTGCACAGCCCCTATTTCATTCACTCTTCTGCGCAGCCCCTCATTTTATTCCCCTCCTCTGCATAGCCCCTATTTCATTCCCCCTCTTCTGCACAGCCTTTCATTTTATGACCCCCTGCACAATAATATAAGAATTGAAAAAAAACTTATACTCAACCAATCCAGGCTCTCATCCACCGTCACCTCCTCTTTCTTGTAGAACAGTGGATGCTGGATGGCGCAATGTCACTCCATTTCGCCATCCAACGTCCCTGCGTGTGTCTTCCCCACCAAGGCGCGGGCCGGAAGTGGCCTGCGTCCTGCTGGAATTCCCGACGAAGCAGGGGAAATTACAGCTCCTCTGCTCCTGTCCGTCCCGGACAGCACTAACATTAATTGTATTTGGGGCTGACAGACGTGAATACAATTGATTGCAGGGAGGGAGTGACTGCCGGAGAGAGGGGTGAGCGGTGTTATTGACTGACACTACTCCCTTGTGTGTCCGCGTGTACTGGCCGTCACTGTTCGTCGGAGGAATGTATCTGGCGGCCGCAGGCAATTCAGCAACTTTTTCAAAATGTGCCCCTCTTCGGTAAACAAGAGGTAGCACCCTAAGCAGGTGCCTGGCCCTCATCCTAACTCTGGTTGTCAGTTACCCAGCTCTGTATGTTATCATTCTTGCTGCTGCTGCTGCTGCTACTTCTGAGTATGTGCTACGTAGAGACAGAAAAGCAGGAATCCCTCTGGTTAGTTGGAAAAATCATGGTAGACCTAGCAGCTAGTCTTCACCCACTAGATCAGAGACAACTAAAAGTGAGAACCTGCAGAGGGAAAACTGGTGACAAGTCACAGGCCAAAAATAATGTCATTCCTAATCTACACATACCCGATAGCTTATTGTGAAAAGTGTCCTGAGACTACATATACTCTATAAAGACTATGTACGTACACCTTCATACAGAATTTTAATTTATTTTCATCTTGATTAAAAACTTTCCAACCTTTTGCTTGTGTGTAATGCCTGTATGCCCTTAATCAAGCTCAATGCTTTTATAAAAATTTTATAAAATCACTCATAGCTTCTTCCCTGGTTTTGCCAGTTCTATGCTCTCCCCTCCCGTCTCTCAATGTTAGGCCGGTTTCACACACTCAACATTCACAATTTGAGTACAGACCACAATCCCCGGACCGTCCATGGATTTCATGACCCGGAATCAACAGACTAGGCATATAAGAGGCTGTGAACTGGAAGTCAGAGGACCCACTACCAGTCCAGACATATTAATGTGTACTTGGACAGTGAATGTTGGACATGTGAAAACTTCCTTAGTAACAGCACCAGGAAGGAAGGAGTTTCATGGATCGATAGTGGAGAGGGGAGAAAGCATCTTGGAAGGAAGAGAAAACAGGCTACAGAAAGGAAGGAACACACATAAAACAACAACATTGGAGTTATGCTGATACATGAAATCAAGTGAAGACACCTGCCCCATGAATACACACAGATCTCACATCCAGCCTATATTGCAGAGAGTGGCACTCCCTCAAGAGAAAGATCTAAATTTTGGATCAGGCTGCTAAAATTAATGAAAAAAAAGGATTGTAGAGTGAAACTTAATTAAGCAGAGGTTAATACATATGTAAAAATCATTTTTCGTGTCAAAAGTGTCCAAAGACTAAGTATCACTCCAAAAATAATGAAAGGTAACAGTTATGTGACTCTTAGTCTCGATTTACAGATTCTGGTCACTTTAAAGCTTTTAGAAGGAATATATCTGAATGTAGAAAAGTGTAAAAGCCTGATCTATTATACTCTGCAATGATGTGACTTCCCTGAGTCATTTTGCCCGGGCTATTATGCAGGGCTGACTGCATTAAAAGCAGCATGTCTGTGTAGCTTCATGGTTTAAACATGAGCGCTCCATTTTTTCCATTTACCAGGGAGCTGTTTGGCGTATGAGAACATCAATAATGCACATTTTTCAAGCGGTTTGTTATGGAAGAGAATATGGAAATGAGTTAAACATTTTGTTTTAATGGGTAAAAATATTAGTGATTGGTTTCAATGTTTAGCAAGCAATTTTTAGAGGCAAACTCAAAATGTTTTCTGAACAATTTTTTTTAGGATGGGTCAAACATTTCCAACCTGAGGCAGGACTGAGAACATGAGTGCTTTCACCTGCTTGATGTGCAGCACACTTCTCCAGCCAGAGGTGTAACATCCCATCTACCGATACCTGCCTAGAAGCATGCTGAACTGGTCGGTGTACCTGTTTGGTGTGCAGCGCACTTCTCCAGCAGGAGGTGTTATGTTTTGGTAGCTGAGGAGGCAGGAGCAAAAAACCGCATAGGCAGCCTAACACCAGAGAGGTTGGAAACTAATAGGTTGCAGACCCCTAAACTAACCGCACAACTAGAAGCAGCCGTTGAGCGTACCTACGGTAGTCCTAGACGCCTCGGCACAGCCGGAGAGAAAGCTATCCCTGAAGATGGAAAGAGGAAAGCTAACTGCCCCGGAGTAGACCCCAAAAGAGTAGGAAGCCCTCAAACATAATGGCGGTTAGACAAGATGAAAATACGAACACAGACAGAAAATAGATTGAGCAAACGCTGGGGCCCAAAACTGTCTAGATAGGACAGCTCAGGAGAGAATACTGTCTGCAACCCAGAAAAACCCTAGGAAAAACTCCAACACTTCTGAATCCAAAAACACTGAGACCACACGGTCTCGACCACCTATATCAGATCTCTGGTGTGGATACGTAGCTACCCAGTAGTAAAATATCACAAGAACTGAGCAAATGAACAAATACAAAAACGAATGGAGACCAGCCAAAGCCCCCAGAGGGGACTCGGCTGAAGACAAAAAGCAATGCAGCAAAAAGCAAGGAACTCAAACCACAGCAAAAAAAAAAAACTGAAAGAGACTTATCTGAACGCTAGCAGAAGGAAAGCAAGCTGAATTCCAACCTAAACCTGGAAGCACAATTGATCACCGGTGAGGATCATGGGAGTTCAGCTCACTTATATCAGGCCAGTCAGTACCACCTGACAACCACTCGTTATTTGCGGGTGTAGGGCTCTTGGTATTCAACATTGGTTCAATACCCTCAGCAACCACCAGAGGGAGCTTCAGCTCCGAAGTCGTCTCCAAAACGTTCACAACAAGGAGGTGTAACGTCCTGTCTACTGATACCGGTCTAGAAGCGTGCTGGACTGGCCGGTGAACCTGTTTGATGTGCAGCACACTTCTCCAGCAGGAGGTGTAACGTCCCGTCTACCGATACCTGTCTAGACGCGTGCTGGACTGGCCGCTGCACCTGTTTGATGTGCAGCGCACTTCTCCAGCAGGAGGTGTAACATCCCGTCTACCGATACTTGTCTAGATGCGTGCTGGACTGACCGGTGCACCTATTTGATGTGCAGCGCACTTCTCCAGCAGGAGGTGTAACGTCCCGTTTACCGATACCTGTCTAGACGCGTGCTGGACTGGCCGCTGCACCTGTTTGATGTGCAGCACACTTCTCCAGCAGAGGTGTAACGTCCCGTCTACCGATACCTGTCTAGACGCGTGCTGGACTGGCCGCTGCACCTGTTTGATGTGCAGCGCACTTCTCCAGCAGGAGGTGTAACATCCCGTCTACCGATACCTGCCTAGAAGCGTGCTGGACTGGCCGGTGCACCTGTTTGATGTGCAGCGCACTTCTCCAGGAGGAGATGTAACATCCCGTCTACTGATACCTGTCTAGACGTGTGCTGGACTGACCGGTGCACCTGTCTGATGTCCAGCGCACTTCTCCAGCAGGAGGTGTAACGTCCCGTCTACCGATACCTGCCTAGAAGCGTGCTGGACTGGCCGGTGCACCTGTTTGATGTGCAGCACACTTCTCCAGCAGGAGGTGTAACATCCCGTCTACCGATACCTGCCTAGAAGCATGCTGGACTGACTGGTGCACCTGTTTGATGTGCAGCGCTGACTACTCCAGCAGGAGGTGTAACGTCTCGTCTACCGATACCTGTCTAGACGCGTGCTGGACTGAACAGTGCACCTGTTTGATGTGCAGCGCACTTCTCCAGCAGGAGGTTAACGTCCAGTCTACTGATACCTGTCTAGACGCGTGCTGGACTGAACAGTGCACCTGTTTGATGTGCAGCTCACTTCTCCAGCAGGAGGTTAACGTCCAGTCTACCGATATGTGTCTAGACGCGTGCTGGACTGGCCGGTGCACCTGTTTGATGTGCAGCGCTCACTTCTCCAGCAGGAGGTGTAACATCCTGTCTACCGATACCTGCCTAGAAGCATACTGGACTGACCGGTGCACCTGTTTGATGTGCAGCGCTCACTTCTCCAGGAGGAGGTGTAACGTCCCGTCTACCGATAAGTGTCTAGACGTGTGCTGGACTGGCCCGTACCCTTGGTTTATGAAGAGGACAGCCATGCTAAACCTACCAATCATGCAAGCATCCAGGAAGGTATCAGTAGATATGACAGCACCGGCCCCGCTCACTTCAAGATCTGGAGCCAAAATAATCCCTTTAAATGTGGAACCCACTAAGGCTTGAGGTGTAACTTGAGGATGCAGGACATATGCGTAACTTGATGACGACCATGAGTTAATGTCACCACCGTCTTATGTGTTTGAGAGGCCACAGGCTCCCAGGCTGAGTTGTTCCTGCCATTCCTGGATCTGCACTCCCCATAGCTACACTCCTATGTCTGTTCTCTCTGTGTTTCTTAATATCCTTGACAATATGACGAGAACCAAACTTATGGCTGACACTGGCAACCAACTGTATGCAGTAGGGTGGTCTCCATGGGTTTTCATTGTGGTCACTGCTTTAAATGCCCTTTCTTCTTATCTCTGTCCCCCACAAAGCTCTCCACAATGTTTCAGCTCCACTCATATCCTCCTTGATCTTTGGTTATCCCCCTACTTGTGCTCCACATTTTACAATCTAAGATAGACATTCTCCAAAATTCGTACCTCCCAATCCCATCTCCAAGACTTTTCTTGGGATGCAATAGTTTTCGGGAACACTCTACCCTTATGAATCAGATTCCCAACACCCAAAGTTTTAGGAGGTCCTTAAAAAATACATCTTTTCAGGCAGGCCTGTCATATTCTAAAATCTGACTTTTCCTTTTCGCCTCCCTCACGCCCTTTCCAACTGCATTATTCGTCAGAACGTGCCCCCCACAATCCTTGCATCCTTAGGTTAGCGCTACACGGTGATCTGTAACGCAACACTGAAATTGAAGAAACAGATTGCAACAATGGAGGTAATGATTTCCTATGTTCTTGCATTGCAACTGCGACAGTGAGTCACAAATATGTTGGATTTTCTGTCGGTGATCACAAGTCATGCGCGTCACACTTGCCATAGACTTTAATGCAAGTCTCATGTGACTTATCTGTAATTTGGCTGTTTTAGTGACAGAAGAAGCAGAACTCACAACAAGTTGCACAAATGTTTTTGTTGCATGACTCTTTAGAAAATTGCTGACATGTTGCCGCGTAGCCTTAGGCTCCTTACCGTTTCATGCAGCTTTCTTCTAGTCTCTATAGAAGATGGCTGAACCATTGTACATAAGCACTTTTCCCTCTTGCGGCACCTATCTCCTCTTACAGTATTAGCTCTTTGGAGTGGGGCTTCCACTCCCCTTGTTTAATATGTTGCCCTGTAATTTGATATTGTCCATACATGTATGTACTAAAGGAAATCTGTCTAAGACGTCTATATGGGCATGCAGGTCATAGAAAGTTGAATAAAACGATACCTTAATATCTGTGATCCGATGTTTTAATCCAGAGAATTTCATGTTAATTAATATGTAAATGAGCTATTAAGATCTATGGGCTGGACATAGCTCTCCCCGAGCATCTGCCTCCAGAACTTGTTTGAATAAAAAAGGGCATTACTAGTGGGAGACATGTAGATCAAGAGAGCAGACTGTCAGCCATTACATGTCTCATGCTGGTAATGCCTAGCTCTGGAGGCAAATTCTTGGGGAGATCTACATCGTCCATAGATCTTAACAGCTCATTTACATATTAAAACATGGATTTCTCTGTAATAGGACATCGGATCACAGATATCAAGGTGTCATTTTCTTCAGCTTCCTATGACCTGCATGCCCATAACGACGGCCTAGGAGGGCTGATGCTACTGACAGATTCCCTTTAATTGTAAAGTGCGGAATAGCCGTCTGCTGTACAGATTAATGTCCTTATAACCGTGGGTATTTTACTCCCCCGCACCGTGGCACCAGCCAGGAATCTCGATTTTCTTAAGTGGATTGAAAAACGAGGTTACTAACATTCCCAGTTACCCCATTAACAGTTAATGTTCATTCTTTGCAGGAGAAGGATGATGAGCGGCTGTCAAATATTTAAGTTGCTTTGTTGCTCTTCTAACCTCAGTCATCGGGTGGCGGTCCAGCAGATACAGGTTTGTCGTTTAGCGTAACTTTATGATGGTTCTAGATCTATACGTTATGTATGTGATCAGAACTGATTTATAATTTCATTAAACTCACACACTGTAACATACGCCTTTCACTTGCACAATTCCTATTGTATTCGTAATATGAAAACCCATAGAAGTCCGTAGGGCTCTACTATTCCCCTTATAAATGCCTCTGTTCTCATATGAAGGTTTTCCTTTTTCCCATATTCAGAATCCAAGAGAAAAAAAAAATTATGGCATGACTTTACCATATCTGTTGTATACATTCATGATGCCCACCCACCACTTCACTTTAGATGTGCCCACCCATATCTTAAACTACATCTGGTGAAGGATTCCAATCTTTTACAAAAGAAATTAAGCACAATAACAACAAACCAAATCCCTCCTCAGGCGGCAACTTACATCACAACTACTACATGGCCAAATGTAGACAACATATAGCAGAAACATCCCCCAACGGAGAATCAAGAAATAATTTTTTGTTTCCTTTTTTAAAGGAATCTGTCATTAGGTTTTTGCTATGTAATCTGAAGACAGCATGAACTAGGGGTTAAAACACAGATTTCAGCAATGCCTCTCCTATCCAGTTCTGTGGTTTTGTCGGCTTGCAATGATTGTTTTTGCACCAGGAGCTTATCATTGCTGGGACACAGCAGCGCATGCATGCTAGTCAGACACGCCCCCTCCTGTGATAGGCAGCTCACTGTCTATGGACATTGTATATACAGAGCCTGGTGTGGGCGGGGTTCGCTTCCTCAGCTCTGCTGTATGCTAAATATAAAACTGATTGTGTCAGAATGGCGGCACCCAGTAAACTAAGTGATACATTGTTGGATTCAGCTTCTCTTTGCCTACGTCATGCTGCTCTCAGATGAGATAGCAATAACCTGCTGACAGATTCCCTTTAAATGGTGGTCTCCTGGTCCAACATATATTTGAATATAATGTGCAAACAGCAAAGGTAAGTAGGTAGGTATGTAGTATAAGAATATATTTTAGCTGTGTGAAACTCAAATATGTGCTGGTGCCTCTCAACCAGGGAACAGGAAGCGCGACCAATCACTCTGCTTCAGAATGAAAGTGTGCAAGAAAAGAAGAGCATGTGCAAGAACAAGGGTGACAATGAACCCTGGGGACAATAGCAAACAAAGAATAGACGTCCATATTCTTATGTATTTATTATCACTGATGTATGAGACCAATTGATTTGATTTTGACTGTGTTTTTGTAACACGCTGGCAGGGAACAATAGGCGGACCGCTAAGTCCATGCCAAGAGGAAGGAAACTACATCAAGTGTCATTTCACCACATCAGCAAACAAGAACATTTCACATACACAAAAAAGTATTAGCTTAATGTATAATACAGTGAGCAGGATGGTATGGGCTGGAGTTATAGAAGTATGTTATATACTACAGTCTTCTTATTACTAAAGTTTAGCTTGGACAGGTCTCATTACAACATCAGCACTTTTCATGACAAAGATGAACTTGAAATATGGAATATAAAGACAACAACAACCTTTTAAAAAAGAATTCTCCTGCTACACCTCAGCTGCTCGCTGTTTATCCCGAATTGATCATGCATTTGGAAATAATGCTGTACTATCGGATTTAAGAGAAATTGAGTACCTTCCTAGGGCAATATCTGGTCATGCTCCATTGGTGATGTGTTTTTGTTTAGAAGGCCCTGATAGACCCAAGAGATTCCGCATACACCCATTTTGGCTGTCCCTCAAAGGAGAACAAGATAGAATAACAAACCAATTGGAGGTATTTATAACAGACCATGCTGATTTACCTGATGGATTAGTGGTATGGGATACACTTAAAGCATACTTGAGGGGGTGTGTTAGATCCATGATTTCATATATTAAAAGGGAATCCCGTATTGGGGAGCAAAGGCTTGCCGAGGAGTGTCAACTGTTGGAAGGTGAATATATCAATAACCCCTCTGATGATTGATTGCATAGATGGCTTGGGAAGGGGAGGGAATATCTGCTACATTTACAGGAAAAAGCCCAGAGAAACCTTTTTTTCTCTAAATAAACTTACTTTGAATTGGGTAACCAGTCGAGTAAATTCTTAGCATATATAGTCCAACAAAATCAAATGTCTCCACCTGTTCTGGCCATTAATACCAGGGAGGGAACTCCGCTACTTAAATCTGACCAAATTGCAAACAGATTTGAAGAATATTATAGAGAGTGATATGATTCGCAACTGAATCACACTACAGAAGAAATTGACGAATACTTAGACCACATAGAGTTTCCCAGACTTTCTGATGAGGATCGGATGTTCTTGGATAGAGATATCACGTTGGAGGAGATTCGGGAAGCTACCATGTCTCTCTCTAATCTGAAAACTCCAGGCCCTGACGGCATACCCATAGAACTATGTAAAAGATATAGTGATCAGATAGGGCCGATCCTGCTTCAGGCCCTTTCCGAGGCACTGGCTGGACACTCGCTCCCCCAATCCTTTTATGATGCTACTATAGTGGTAATACCAAAGCCAGATAATCCTGCTGAGGAGTGTGGTTCTTATCGTCCCATATCTCGACTCAATACAGACTATAAAATACTCACTAAACTTATTGGCAATAGGCTTAAAGCAGTAATACTAAGCATAATACAGGAGAATCAATCCGGCTTTATGCCAGGAAGATCCACCTCCTCTAATATCAGAAGGGTGCAGGTTTTAACGCAGATAGGACATAAATATAAGAAACTTTGGGCGATAGCCTCTTTAGATACTGCAAAGGCTTTTGATTCAATGGAGTGGAGATTCCTGCAGTGGATGCTTCTGAAATTTGGTTTTTCGGATAAATTTCATAGGTGGATTGAACTACTCTATCATACGCCCAGAGATAATATCCTTGTTAATGGCTTACTATCGAAATATTTTGATCTAGGCAGAGGAACTAGACAGGGCTGCCCACTGTCCCCAATGCTCTTTGCTCTTGCGATTGAGCCGATTGCACTTGGGATTAGACAGGATCTTGAGGTGGAGGGAATCAATATAAACTCTAGGGTGGATAAGGTGGGATTGTATGCTGATGATCTAGTACTCTTTCTGGATAAAATAGATCAATCTCTGCCAAGGGCAATTGACCTTATTAATCGTTTTTGGGAATTATCGGGCTTAAAATCAATTGAAGCAAATCTGTGATTATGCCGCTAGTGGATAACATAACCAAGCCTGTGCTATATGGTTTACAGGTAGTACAAAAATTTAAATATTTGGGTATAATAATTAATCAAAACCCTATCGGTGATCTTAAAGATAATATATACCCCTTGGGAGACATGATAAGTAAAAAGTTTGAGATATGGTTCTGACTTCCCCTATCTGTTGCGGGTAGAATTGGATTAATAATAATGATAATCCTTCCCAAATGCTTATATATGCTGGAACATATGTCAATAAAAGGTCCCTAAGGGTTTCTTTAAAAAAATACATAACATGATAGTAATGTTTGTATGGGGTTCATCCAGACCTAGACTGAGTATTGGATCCCTGCAGAGGCCCAAAAACCAGGGTGGTTGCGCGGTCCCTGTCTTGTATTTACGAGTATATTATCTAGCTGGTCAACTGTGTCATTTAAAACATTGGTGAATTCGGGATGGACTCAATAATGCAGAGGCTCTTCTCATGTACCTTTTGAATGGGCATACACCATGGGCAATATTGGAAGGCTCATACAGACCACTTCAGGGATTGTTATTTGCGCATAGCTTAGCTATACAAGTTTGGCAAGAAAGTAAACGTATTATGAAGTTCACTGATCAGATCGGGGAGATTCAGGTATGGGATAATCCCGGACACCCACACCTTCAGAAATTACAAGATACAAGTTTTTGGAAACAGAATGGAATAAGAACACAATCAGATTTTTTAAAACAAAATTTTATTATCGTTTGAACAAATTCATGTAAGATTTGGAGTTTCTCATAGAGAATTTTATACATATCTGCAGCTGAGACACGCCATAATGTACCAGTTCCCGTATCCTAGAAAGAGAATATCTAAATACCCATTGATAGGAATATTATCAGCTCAAGGACCTATGGGAGTGATTTCCTCTCTTTATACCTTTTTATTAAATTCTAAAATTGCATCCACTCAGCTCGCTGTAGAAAGTAAATGGCGACACTTAATCCCCTCTATCACTGATAAACAGTGGAACGACGCCCTAGAGGCACACACAATGCTGTCACCAGCTGCAAATAACAAGCTAATCCAACTATATATTCTTCACCAGTCTTATTTGACCCCAAGTAGACTACATAAATTCGGTAAAAGGGCCACTGATGAATGCCATAGGTGCAGGGAACCGAGGGCGGATTTTTGGCACCTCGGAGCTGTAGAAGTATATGACGATATTGGAGTGATGCCATGACTACATTGGAGCGGATAATGGGGATACAGATTGAATGTAGTCCTGAGTTGTGTATCCTGGGTGCCATGGATGAAGAGATGTGGGTTCATTATGATAGAATATTTCTTCGAGAGGTTCTATTTATGGCTAGGAAAGCAGTGGTGTTGAGATGGATGGGGGAGAAATCGCTTTCGATTAATCAGTGGAAGAAATTAGTGAATGATATAATTCCTTATGAGAACATATTGTATGGGAACAGAGGATGTCCCCAGAAGTTCCATAGGATTTGGGAAAAGTGGTGCAATTTGCCCTTGACGCACTTGTCTCCTAATGCTATGGTCTTGGATCATCATTTACGATTTGTTGAAATCATTTTTTTTTCACTGGCATTTTTATTGACCAAATTCTTCAAATTAACGCATGTGCTTATTGAATTTGGTGCAAGATTAATAATAAATTATATTGTGGTACCGTGTTAGCCAGAAAAATCGATGTGAATACTTTTCCGTCCAATTATGACAAGAGCATTCTTAAGGTGATACCTTTATTGGCTAACCAGAAAATTATATGTTCGCTAGCTTTCAGAGCACAGTGGCTCCTTCTTCAGGCAAGATTACATTTGAAATAATAAGAAAGACACATCAGATGCTTACTATAGTAGGAAATTTGTTCAAGACCTGGGAGGTGTGCAATTCATCAGGTTTGTGCTTCATCACAACTATTTTTCTTTTGGGAACAATTTATAACAACAGTGCATGGGCAGCGCCATGGGAAGCAAAATGTCCCCACAATATGCCAACCTATTTATGGCGAAACTGGAGGAGGAGTTTTTGTCATCTTGCCCTATTAAACCTCTTGCATACTTCCGCTACATTGATGATCTGCTAATAATCTGGACAGGCTCAAAAGATGATCTGCTCACCTTCCACAATAACTTCAACAAATACCACCCAACCATCAAGCTCACCCTCAACTTTTCAAAGTCTCAAATACATTTTCTGGACTTGACCATATACATCAAGGACAACGCCATACAAACATCAATTTACCATAAGCCCACAGGAGGTCCAGCATACCTTAGATGGAACAGCTTTCATCCAAGACACACAAAAAAATCCATCATCTACAGTCAAGCTCTGAGATATATTCGGATCTGTTCAGACAGTAAAGACAGGGAACTACAGCTGCTATCTCTGAGGAATACATTCCTACAACAAGGATACCATCCACTGGTAATAGATGAACAGATCCACAGGGCTACAAGAATCCCAAGAAGCAACCTCCTGGATTACAAACTGAGAGAGGACAACAACAGGGTACCTCTTGTGGTCACATACAACCCCCACATGAGCATCCTAAGGAAAATTGGTGCTGATCTCCAACCCATATTCCACAGAGACCACAAATTGAAAGACATATTCCCAGAACTACCACTCCTCTCCTACAAACAGCCCCCTAACTTAAGGAATCTCCTTGTCAGAAGTGTCCTCTTGTCACCATCAGTGACTGGCACATTCCCATGTAACAACAAAAAATGCAAAACTTGTACCCACATATTACCAACAAATACAGTCCGTGTACCAAACACAAATCAGGACTATAAGGTCATGGGTTCCTTTTCATGTACGTCCTCCAATGTGGTGTACATGATACAATGCACAAGGTGCCCTGGAGCTATCTATATTGGGGAAACCATGCAAAAACTACAAACAAGGATGAATCTACACAGACATACGATCAGGAATGAAATGGACACGCCTGTGGGAAAACATTTCTCTGGAACTGGACATTGTATGACAGACTTAAAAGTCTTAATACTAAAAGGTCATTTTAAGGATGACAGGGAGAGAAAAATATGGAATTCAAACTTATTAGGATGTTCAATACTTTGACACTAGAGGTACTGCCACACTAAACAATCCCGCTAGCGATCACGATAACGACGCATACTAATGCGATCGCTAGCGGGATTGTTTCTATATCGCTAAGTGCGGCCACATTTAGCGATATAGTTAACGACGCTATCGCCGTTAGCGATCTTCTTAACGACTTTAGCGGTACAAAAGTACCGCTAAATCGCTAAGAAAAGGTGCCACACTAGCGATATATACTTACCCAGCGGGAGCGCCGACGAGAAAATAGGGTCCGGAACGATTCCAGCGACGAGCGAGATCACAGCAGGAAGCTCGTCGCTGGAAGCTGCCGCACACAACAACATCGCTAACGGGATCGCTAAATAGTGACGTTTTTTAGCGATCCCGTTAGCGATATTGTTCAGTGTGGCATACCCTTAGGACTCAACTTAACACCTGGTTTTATGACTCATTACATAGACACAGTTCACACCTTCACCAGAAGGACTCCAGATAGTAACACATTCCCACCAGCTCTCCATTTGTAAGATAATGCTAATTCGATTTCCTTTGAAGGCATCACACCTCCCAGGTCTTGAACAAATTTCCTACTATAGTAAGCATCTGATGTGTCTTTCTTATTATTTCAAATGTAATCTTGCCTGAAGAAGGAGCCACTGTGCTCTGAAAGCTAGCGAACATATAATTTTCTGGTTAGCCAATAAAGGTATCACCTTAAGAATGCTCTTGTCATAAGTGCAAGATTAAAAAACATATTTTTGTCCTTAGCTGTTTTTTTTTGTTTTTTGTACATTTCAGCTCCAAAAAGTCGTAAATCTTTTTAAAAGTTGCAAAAATGCGCTAAATTGAAAACTCCTGCATAAAGCTTACTCCTGGGGGACCAAAAAAGGCGACATTCGGTAAAAGTCGCATTTCATGAATCTGTCTGAACGAGGGGAAAAAGAAAGACAATTTAAAAAGTGGCGCGAAATGTATTGACAAGGCACAAATACTAAAGCTAAAAGGAGCAAATTACTCCTGAAAACTGAAGAAAAACAGTTGTGACCTGATGCCGGAAAAAAACAGACATGTCTCTATGATTTTTGCATGACACATGGTCTGCCAAAAAATAGGGACATGACATCTGAAAGAAGCCTATGTTGGAAATATATATATATATAATATATATATATATATATTAATCCTGAAATATTGCAGTTTTCTCATTGATCACAGAGCTTATCAGACTCTTGCTTCCCGTTCTGTAGCGATCACTTTTGAGCCGTCATCTCGTTATCATCACAGTCGAGATTACAAAGCTGAAGACAGATAACACAGCATCCACCATTAACAATAATTGGTATCACAGCCCACCTTTTCCCCCTCCCAGCACAGGTCATACAGCATGTCAAATATACTCTCCTACAGTAATGTCAGTGTCAGAAACGCCAGTTTTCTATGTCAATGAGGCTGCTAGAAAGCACATACCTGAACTATCACAGTAGGCAGCAGCTTATTCAAGATGGGCCCACATGCAGAAAAGGCAAATGAATTCTAGAAATGAGAAAGTTAAAACTGAAAAAAAGAACATGTATTAATATTTTTTTTAATTTGGTAAAGCACAAAATCAATGCCTCGTTTATATAGGGGCATATTTATAATACACCTCAAGCAGAAGTGGTCAAGCCATATGCTGCTCAAATAATTGCAATCATGTATCCTCAGGAACGCACCCTCCTCATCTACAGGAGCGCTCCGCTCCTCGTCTATCTTCATGCGCGTTCCGCTCCTTGTCTATCTTCAGGAGCTCTCCACTCCTCGTCTATCTTCAGGAGCGCTCCGCTCCTCGTCTTTCTTCAGGAGCGCGCCACTCCTCGTCTATCATCAGGACCGCTCCGCTCCTCATCTATTTTCAGGAGCGCTCCGCTCCTCGTCTATCTTCAGGAGCGCTGCGCTCCTCGTCTATCTTCAGGAGCGCTGCGCTCCTCGTCTATCTTCAGGAGCGCTGCGCTCGTCGTCTATCTTCAGGAGCGCTGCGCTCCTCGTCTATCTTCAGGAGCGCTCTGCTCCTCGTCTATCTTCAGGAGCGCTCTGCTCCTCGTCTATCTTCAGGAGCGCTCCGCTGCTCGTCTATCTTCATGAGCGCTCCACTCCTTGTCTATCTTCAGGAGAGCTCCGCTCCCCGTCTATCTTCAGGAGTGCTCCTCTCATCTATCTTCAGGAGTGCTCCGCACCTCGTCTATCTTCAGGAGCGCTCCGCTGCTCGTCTATCTTCATGAGCGCTCCACTCCTTGTCTATCTTCATGCGCGCTCCGCTCCTCGTCTATCTTCAGGAGTGCTCCTCTCATCTATCTTCAGGAGTGCTCCGCACCTCGTCTATCTTCAGGAGAGCTCCGCTCCTTGTCTATCTTCAGGAGAGCTACGCTCCTCGTCTATCTTCAGGAGCGCTCCACTCCTCGTCTATCTTCAGGAGCGCTCTGCTCCCGTCATCTTCGAGCCGTCTGTCATCTTCAGGAGCGCTCCGCTGCTCGTCTATCTTCATGAGCGCTCCGCTCCGTCTCTTCATGAGCTCGCTCCTCTATCTTCAGGAGTGCTCCTCTCATCTATCTTCAGGAGTGCTCCGCACCTCGTCTATCTTCAGGAGCGCTCCACTCCTCGTCTATCTTCAGGAGCGCTCTGCTCCTCGTCTATCTTCAGGAGCGCTCCGCTGCTCGTCTATCTTCAGGAGCGCTCCCTGCTCGTCTATCTTCATGAGCGCTCCGCTCCTCGTCTATCTTCATGAGCGCTCCGCTCCTCGTCTATCTTCATGAGCGCTCCGCTCCTCGTGTACCTTCATGCGCACTCCGTTCCTTGTCTACAGGAGTACTCCAATCCCCATCTATCTTCAGGAGCGCACCACTACTCTTCTATCTTCAGGAGCGCTCCGCTGCTCGTCTGTCTTCAGGAGCTCACCGCTCCTCGTCTATCTTCATGAGCGCTCCGCTCCTCGTCTATCTTCATGCGCGCGTTCCTTGTCTGTCTTCAGGAGTTCCCCTCTCCTCATCTATCTTCAGGAGCGCACCACTACTCTATCTTCAGGATCGCACCGCTACTCGTCTATCTTCAGGAGTGCATCGTTCCTCAGCTGTGCATCTTCCAGCATGCCGGGGTGTGGTGTGCTCCTGAAGATTGACAGTTCATACCAGAGATACGTGCACCCTGCTAATACTAACTGTTCACTCTCCAATACTGCTATTAGAGGCAGCCTTAAAGGAATACTGAATATGGTTGGATCCAGTGATCTGTGCAGCTTTAAAGCAATGTTTGCTAACTCTACAGTAAAGTGCTTGCACGTGCATGTTCCCTGCCTAGGAAAACAGCTACCTCTAATGCCTTGCAGAGATAGCCAGGAATTTAGGCAAACACAGAAATAAAAAAATACTGAGGTCACAAAGTGTGAATGCGGCCTTTCAAGCAGTTTTACCCATTTAGCAAGATGAGATAACGCCCTTGATAGGTCGGTAGATGATGCTGCAGGAGCCCCAGTCCTGTTTCTGTATAATTGAATAAAGGCTTTTTTTTTCTTAGACACCTGTCTTGTGATAAAACAAAGACAAACACATAATAGGCCAATACCCTGCAGTAAAGAAACAGCAATAGTGCATGAAAACAACTTAGGGTACTTAATTAACATAATGTTGATTAAAAAAGTGAAAAATCCATCCCACCACTTCACGGTGACCCTAACTGGGATGGTCCTAACCTCTAATATTTAAAACTTTACAGTTTGTCAAGTGACAGTCATGTGGATAAGGGCTGAGAGGGACTGAACCTGGCTAGCAGACACACAGCTATTGGGAACCGCATGAATATAATGACCAGTCCAAACATGGCTTTATGTCTACTAGCCAGGTTTAGTTCTTCTCAGCTCTTATCCACATGCATATCACTTTTAAACGGTAAAGTTTTAAATATTGGGGGTTAGGACCATCCCGATTAGGGTCACCGTGAAGTGGCGGGATGGCATTTGCATTTTTTTAATCAAAATTATATTAACTTAAGGTACTGCCACACTAAACAATCCCACTAGCGATCACGATAACGACGCATACTAATGCGATCGCTAGCGGGATTGTTTCTATATCGCTAAGTGCGGCCACATTTAGCGATATAGTTAACGACGCTATCGCCGTTAGCGATCTTCTTAACGACTTTAGCGGTACAAAAGTACCGCTAAATCGCTAAGAAAAGGTGCCACACTAGCGATATATACTTACCCAGCGGGAGCGCCGACGAGAAAATAGGGTCCGGAACGATTCCAGCGACGACGAGATCACAGCAGGAAGCTCGTCGCTGACAGATGCCGCACTAAACAACATCGCTAACGGGATCGCTAAATAGTGACGTTTTTTAGCGATCCCGTTAGCGATATTGTTCAGTGTGGCATACCCTTAAGTACCTTATGTTGCTTTCGTGTGTATGCTGTTTATTTAGTGAAGGGTATTTGCCTATTATGTCTCTGTATTTGTCTTTTTCTGTTTAGTGGCCAGTGTGAAACATGCGCTTACATGCTGCATGTACACCAATTTATTTGTCCGTTCATTTTTTTATTTTTTTATTTTTAGTTCTGTTGATTTGGCAACTGGCAAGCACCACCAATGAAGTCCAGTTCTGTGGACAGTATGTGACTTATGGATTCAAAGAACTCCAAAACCTGCCTGCCTGTGTCGCTCACCATCTCATTAGTATAGAGGGTTTATGTGAAGCCACAGATGGAAAGTAATGGCTTCAGAATGAGTTGTATTACATGCTACTGCATCGAAAAGTGCTGCTACACCAGTACTATAGAAGAAATCCAAAGATGATCGTCCTCATGAACTTTGTTCCCCGAGCTAATCAGTGAAACTTTTGTCAGCAGTGCAAATATTACAGAGCAGTGATTCATCCCACACAACCAGTTTGGCGGAATGTGCAAAATCACTGCTTTTTGCACAAGATGGCAGCATGTACTAAAGACGACAAGCGATAGACACAGCGACCCAACGTTTATAGGAAGCTCATCACATAGTAATGTTTATGGATATGTAGTGTTTTATTATGTACGGTATTCTGGTAATTTGCTGAATAAGAGACCTGTATGTTACAGACGTGCGTTACATTTACATCATGCATTATTACGTTCTGATACGTGTTGTCCGATGACATTCCTTTGTAACTTGGATTGGCCCAGTCAGATCTGGAATAAAAAATGACGTTTTTATAAAGAAGGGTGATGAGCGTGCACAGGTGACAACATGCATTACATTAATACATTGTAGGACAATATTTTGTGAGAAGGACCCCTGAACGCAGATCATAGTTGGGGGAACCAGACAGCATATGTTCACTTCTTCTGTGGCTCCACCTCAGGGAAAATTAACCATTACACCGTTCCCATTAAAGGGAACCTGATGGTGGATTCATGCCGCCCAGAACCACGGGCAGCAAGCGTCAGCCAGCTAAGTTGGACTCTAAAAAGATGTCTAGCATATTTTAAAAGCCACTTAGACTAGTTGGAGAGGCCGGTTCCTGGCGACTTCTCCCCGCCTGCGCCCCTTTATTGATTGGTCTCTCCCTGTGTGTGTATAGGGCGAGACCTGTCAGTCATTGGCAGCAGGTGTGGAGAAGGTGCTGGGGACTCACCTCTCCGACTAATCACCCGTGTGGCTCCGGTGGCTATTAAACTTTGTTTTTCTCTGAAACAGTGAGTTAAGCATATATAGCGGAAATCATGTAGCCAATGTCTGATATGTGCTGCCCGTGGTATCTCACCATTTCTACATGTGTAACAATAGTAGAATTCATGAGTTTATTAATCGCAGCGTGCTGACATATGGTGCTTGCATTTACATTGCTGACTATTTCCCTACTGGTTTCAGTGGGGAGGTCAACAGCAAAAAAAAAAACAAACCGGTGCAGATTTGGCTGTGGATTACCCATAGATCCCCAGCTTCTGAAAAATAATAGCAAATAATCACCTTCTCTGGTCTCCTCGCCTGGTCCTCTGCTGTCTGTGTATACCCAACCTGCAGTGATTACACCTCATCCCTTGCGACTGCTGCAACCAATCCGGGATCATAAGCCGAAGCATAAAAACAGCCTGAAATCTAGCAAAGTACAGTGCTGTATTAAAAATGCATCCTTCACCAAGTTGGGAAAAGTAAACCTCAATTTATCCACATGCAAAAACTTCAAGTCAAAAAGAGCCAAGAGTTTCCCAACGTTGGGGGAGTTAGAAGACTTTAGCTAATCTGCCGCCCATACAAACCGAAAAATAGGGACACTTGGTGCAAACACTGTGATGTGGTTTCCCATTTATGATCAATACTTCCAATATTCCTCTTACAGAGGCCCTGTCACTAGGTTATCAGGGGATAATTTTTTGCTCTTAAGGGCCCCGTCTCACATAATAATGACAATAATATGCACTTGTCAGGATCGCTGGTGTGTCGCTACATGATCGCTGCTGAGCTGCCAAACAGGCAGCTCAGGCAGCGAACAGGACAGCGACACTGCAGGTAACGTCGCTTAGTAACCCGCAGTGTACGTTGGATACCAGCCCGCTGATGCAGGGAGCTGGTAACCAAGGTACACATCGGGTTTCCAGGCGCTGCTACTGAATAAACTAGCAGCAATAGGTCCCCTACCAGAAGGAACCATCCTGGCCACCATGGATGTGGAATCTTTGTACTCTAATATCCCACACCAGGATGGATTAAATGCCTGCAAAGTCTTCATGGGAAACACCGGGAATGATGCTGATTCTGTGGTGAAACTCACAAAAATTCATCCTCACCCACAATTACTTTGAATTTGACAACAAGATCTATCTTCGGGAGACTGGCACAGCTATGGGAAGTAAAATGGCTCCACAGTATGCAAATCTTTTCATGGCCAAGCTTGAAAGCGACTTTTTGTCCTCATGTCCCATCAGGCCTCGGGCCTACTACCGCTACATTGATGACATTTTAATTATCTGGACGGAGTCTGAACAACAGCTAAAGACGTTCCATGAACAGTTCAACCAATTTCATCCCACCATCAACTTAACACTTAACTACTCCAGCACTGAAATTAACTTTTTAGACACCATCATTAAACTGAAGGACAATGAAATAGAGACATCCCTGTATCAGAAGCCAATCGACCGTCCAACATACCTTAAATGGGACAGTTTCCATCCAAAACACATAAAAAACTCTATTGTCTACAGCCAAGCCATCAGATACAACCGTATATGTTCCAACCCCATGGATAGAGATGAACACCTTGGTCGCCTCAGAAAGACTTTTTTGAACCAGGGCTACCATCCAAGAACAATTGAAAACCAAATTACAAGAGCCACCAGAATATCAAGGAATCACCTGCTACATTACAAAGCTAAAGAAGAAAATAACCGGGTGCCTCTAGTGGTCACCTACAATCCAAATCTGGAGATGCTAAGGGGAGCTGCACGGAAACTACAACCCTTACTACAAAAAGATGCCCGATTACAATCCATATTTCCAGACCCCCCACTACTATGTTTTAGGCAGCCCCCAAATCTAAGAAGCATCATTGTCAGAAGCTCCCTGTCCTCCCCAACAGCTGCAGGAACCTTTCCTTGCAACCAGAAGAAATGTAAAACATGTCCATTTATAATGACCACAGACAAGATAAAGATCCCCAACTCACATCAGGACTACAAGATACCAGGTACTTTCAGCTGCATCACATCTAATGTGGTGTACCTCATTATATGTACTAAATGTCCAACTGGGGGTCTGTATGTGGGGGAGACCAGGCAAAAACTGAGAACAAGGATGAATTCTCATCGCCACACAATAAGAGAAAAAAGAATGGATTTA